>OU744319.1:21183143-21353048 GCA_916610145.1 Eristalis arbustorum
GTTTGATTAACATTTCGCAATAAAATATCATTGTCCAGTCTATACATCGGGTTATTCAAATGCGTGCGTCCATGTTGGTCCTTTTCGGATGGACTGTAGCTGTTTTAGCCGATTCTGATGGCTATCGCTTCTGTGGTAGAAGCCACGCAGCTAGTTGTTCATCGTCGATGGAAAGTTCTGCCAATTGGCAGATTAAGCGCGTTTTTCGGGGATTCCTGATTGCCTCCTTGGGATGGTAGCTGATGTCTAGCAGCTGTCTACTGAACAGTGGATGGGGATCATGAGTGTCTTGCCGTAGAGCTTTCTGATGAGGTTATAGTGGAATCCCATCTGATTCAGCTTGTAGATAAGGTCTTCTATCGTGTCGAGGATACAGTATGACTCGATGGTTACATGTATCCAAGTTCTTAGTCCAAGTGAATAAAGTACAGTGCCGATTTTTCAACATGAGAGCGTCCTCGATTGGGTGGATGCCGGACCTGGCGTCGTATTGATGATGGGCGCCTCGCGACCATCTGCCTCCCAGATCACGACAATGTACTACCATATTTCCGCCTCTAGATTTCGCTTAAAGTTGTAGTAGTTAAATATTTTACATTCAATACTTCATGAGAAAAATGTACAAATGGCCCTTCTCTCTGTGATACGAACCTTGTCCTCACCGATCTGATACATCATTTTGGCGAGCTCGAATGGAACCGCCAATACCTGATAAACTAATCATAGGTCTCTGACTATGATGTATTTCATTAGCATGCGCTAGGGCTCGTATAGAGCCAGGCCTAGCTCCTCAGCAACCACTCGTGTTCCTATTATTCTCTCACAAGTGGATGGGAACAGTTTTTATGTCAACTCTAAACGACTAAGTTTTCTAGACAGAAGTATTCATTGATTATCCGGTTATAGACAAAAATATGGTAGCCTTGAGATTTATTTAGCATTCGTGAATCCGTGAACCCGGGCGCATAAATGTTGGTTACATCTTACTTGACACGTTCGTCGCTTGGTTTCTTTTTCTCCTTCTTGGGGAATGCCCCTCCAGGACGACTTCTTCCAATTCGGATAGGACGTTAATACACCTCAGGCTCCAACTGCCTTTTTAACCTAAAGTAAAAGCATGAGTAATCCCGAATCATCTTCTTGATTTTCTCCAAATCTTAGAAACCGGACACTGGGTAATTTGTATTTTTTTCTGATGCAAGTACGAAGTTAGTTTTCGACTCAAGTGGATGGGTATAGCCGTCCTATGCATCGACAGTTTTTTTTTCTTTCTTTTGGAGAGTTGCAAGTCTCAGACAACATTAAGCAATCTATAATAATAAAATGGGTGGCGCTACAGCCCGTAGAGGGCCAGGGCCTAGCTTCTTAGCAACCACTCGTGTTGTGCGTGCTATTGTTCTCTCACGAGTGGAAGGGACCCACAGTTTAATGCCGACTCCGAACGGCCAAGTTTGAGAAGCTTTTTCTAGACAGGAAAATACTCTTTGAGCATTGTCAGTGACTCGAAAGAGGTGGGGTCCTGAAAATTGTTTTCGTCGCACAGAGCAGGAATCGAACCTACGACGTAGAGGTTGGGGTCGACGGACATACCCAAAACGCCACGGGCCACATTAGGCAATCTGCAAACCACTAATTCTAAATACCACTTCAGCCAAATTAAGGTCATGGAATACAACAACCTAACTGGTAGAACTTGGAACAAACCGAAAAAAAAAGACAATTAGCCAACACCAACCGACTTAGACTTAAGACCACAATTAGTTTCATACAAAACCGAAACTAGTGACACTACGCCTTACCCACAATAACCTAAACCTGCATGGCTTCACATTCAAGTCTGGAACTGGACCAATAGCTTATAGGCTTTGGGACAAGCGAAATGTTCCTACTAGTCCGGCCAACGACACACGGCAGGTCTGAGAAGGAGCACGAGTTTCTCCTTCTTCGGAACATGTTACTGCGACGGCCTTCATAAAATCTCAAAAGGATAACTTTATATCTTGACCTTTGTTCATAGAGGACATAGTTACTATAATGTGTTATTTTTAATAACGACGAACTGCCAAACAGAATCCCACGAATCCCCGTTGAATCATCATACGCCATGATCATGTAATAAGGAAGAGGAAATTTGCACCTATTTGCACTGGCATCCATTAGTTGTTTTAATTATTTGTAAGTCATAGCTCATTTGGGTTGGGGGAGTTTGCTGTAAGCTTTTATAACTCCTACCATCAATTTCTCATTCATTTTCTAAAAGTAGTGTGCTTCTGTCTCTATAAGTAGTCCCCTTCGAACAAATATCATAGCCATGGCGGGTGTGTGTCTCGGAACTCAGGAGCAACTGTTGCGCAGACGCGAATGTCGAAGCAGTTCAGTTAAAAAAATGTGAACCATTGACAGGAGCTACTAGCCCTAATTGCGATGTTAACTTTGATTGGTCGGTCAAAACGATATTGTGGTCCATCTCAACGTCCAATATTTGTAATTTTCTGAATTTTCACTTGGGGTTGATGAAGAGGCGCTCGTCCTATGATCAGCGGATATCGCTGACTGTTGTGTGGAATGACGACCACACTGGATGTACATAAGACAATCCAATGAAACTTTCACACTTAACAGCTCCTCCGTCGGACAACATCCGCCATCAAAACCTCTAAGCCCAGTTTTGAAGGGTGCATACCTAAGACCGTCCTTAACTCAGAGTCACGCAATCCCTACAGACATGAATGAGCGCCATCAGATGGCATCGATTTATTGTGGCTTTTGTTCAGATATCCCGTTTCTTTATCGCTATTATAGTGGCATCTCCACCAGTCCCGAGGCCCAGCGTGCTCATTCCAGCACCTCACCAATAAACGCAGGTCTCATTGCCCTGAATGGTCGAGCATCTGACATTGCCTCAAGGATGTGTTGGATGAGTGATGTTTCTTGAAGATTCCCACGTGACGCACTCGTTTTACTACTCCTTACAGTTTTCGTCACCTCTATCGTCGTAAGTCAAAGGAGAGCTCGTCTACCGACTCCAAAATCAGGTTAGTTTCCCACAGCCTGGCCGAACGGGTCAATCGATTGATGCTTTTACCCGCATCAGAACTTGACGCTCGTCTGAATTATGAATACGCGGCAAACATCCACCTTCCAGCGCCACGCATTGAACGATAAACCTGCGACATTCCTCGAGTTCTACACTGATATCATGCCAGGCACCTCACGCACACTTTGTGAGGCACTTTGTTTTGACTGCTCATATTTTTATTCCATGCCAGAGTGTTGTTAATTTGTTCTTGCAGTATTTGAAGATTTGCCTAGAGTCAAACTGGCGTAGCTTCAACCTGCATGCTTCCTTGCTCTACCATCATTTCTACTCCACGCCCCCCGCTAACCTTGATCGTCACACTCCCCCATCATATCAGACTGACCCAGCTCGGCCTTCGACTTACTAGGCCCCGCGTCCCCAATTTTGTACTCAACAACTTCGGCAACAAATCTTCTTTTAGTCTTCTTCCCTTATCTCCAAGCAGCATTCCTTAAGCTCCTCTCGAAACTCGTCTCCTGTCGTTGCATACACAGCTTGGTTGCCCATTCAAATGTTGTCCCTATTTTACGAGAGACACTTCCCAGTGTTGCAGAAGGAGAATCAGATAACAGATCCGTATGAATTGACGGCATCTGAATGTTTAACCTCTGAAGTGGTCACCTTCCCGCCGTTTATGCAGGCGTATAAGGTATTTCTCAAGGTGGTGGACCCACTTTGGCTCATCAGACAACGACACGGATGATACGAAGAGCCAGTGATTCAGTCGAACCAGACGTGTATAGAGGCCCCACTTTGTACACATGTCCCTTCTGGTTGTGTGTAGCGCCTAAGTTCGGCTTTCAGCTAAATTTTGTGCGTGGAAATTCGGTGTATGGGTAGTGTCGGTTTGTTGCATCTTACTTAAGGTGGCGCTACAGTCCGGGGTGGACCTGGGCCTCAACCAACAAGCGTCTCCAGCCAGCTCGATCTTTAGCTGGCTGTCTCCAGTTTCGCATGCATAGTTGGTTGAGGTCCCTTTCCACTTGCGTGCGACACCTGAGTCGCGGTCTTCCTCTACTGCGCCGTCCCTCGGGGGTGGATTCGAAGCCTTTTCGGGCCGGAGCATTGGTTTCCATCCGCTCTACATGAGCTAGCCATCTCAATCGTTGGATCTTCACTCTTCTGGCTAAGTCGATGTCGCTGAACAGCCCGTATAGTTCGTCGTTGTATCTCCTCCTCCACTCACCATCTATGCAGACGGGACCGAAAATCACCCGAAGAATTTTCCTCTCGAAGCAACCAAGGGCTGCTTCATCCGTTTTTGACAGAGTCCATGCCTCCGCGCCATATAGCAGGACTGGGACGATTAAGGTCTTGTAAAGCGTTACCTTGGTTGTTCGAGAGAGGGCTTTGTTCACCAATTGCTTTCTTAGCCCAAAGAAGCACCGATTGGCAAGAGTTTTTCTTCGTTTGATTTCAACGCTGGTGTCGTTGTCTGAGTTGATAGCGGTTCCTAGGTAGACAACGATTTTAACTACCTCAAAGTTATATCTGTCTGCAGTGACGTTCTGACCGAGACGTCGGTGTTGGGTGTCCTTTCTTGTTGACAGCATATACTTGGTCTTACCGCTAAACCCATCTTCGCGGCCTCCGTTGCAATACTCACAAAAGCGCCTTTGACATCACGCTGCGTTCTTCCGATAATGTCAATATCGTCGGCATATGCGGCCTATCAAGGAGCCTCACATTCCACGTTTCCACAGATCCGAAGGTCGTTGTCCGTATAGCGTTTGCAGGGTTCGTCATCAGTAAAATCATCCGTTTCCGAGGCTTGTTGTTGCTTCCTAACTATGGTTTTTTTTTGTGTGGCCAGGCAGTTACCCCGACGGCACAACCCCCAACCTGGAGCGCCAGTTCCTTTTTTGTAACGCCTAGGACAAGAGGTCGCACTTATAAGTTTGGCAGGTTGAGCTCGGGTGAACAACAACCAGTACCCGATGGCTACCACTTGGAGGTAAAATAAGCACAATTGGTGTGTAGGAAAAGTTGCAACACTGGGCATCGCCAGGTTGACGCCAGTCAGTGCCTACCCGATTCCCACAGCACCCAGCCATCAGGTTTGTTGCATAAATTGTAAGAATAAGCGTGTCGTACGATGGATCTCTTCGTCTTACCCTCTCAAGGACCAAAAAAGCTAATCTCTCTTGAAGCGAAAAGGAGCCACTCCTAAAAAAAAACAGAAAGTGTTCCTACTAGAATTCCCAAAATTCCCTCATCTCCCGTCCCCTCATCAGCATGTATCTTCCACAAAATTCCCCACGATCGTCTTCGGTCATGTAACTAATTCATTCCGTCAAAGCCATGGAACATGTTCCCGAGCACTCACGAGAGCATGTTTCGGCCTGTCCAACTCCATCCACCATCTGGAAAATGAAATGTAATTTCCTGCTCCTGACTGTGATTTCAGCCACCCCCCGACACACAAATTTCGAGATTCACAAAAAATACAGAAAAAAAACTTTAAAAAGGGATAACAAACTATTTTCAGGCGAAAGCTCCTCAGACACCTTCACTTGAGTGTCCTTTCCAGTGACACGCCACCACTATTTGACACGAATCCTGTGTGTAACATGACAACTTACCTGCATTCATGCACACACACCCCCCGACACCGAGACACAGTCTCGCATGTGGGTACACCGTACATTACTCACACTTCCCGCCCGAAAGGGATTTACCCAGTGGATAGTGTCATTATGTCACAACTCACTTCCTGTGTGACGGTTGTTGTAATTTTGAGAAAAACCGCAAAGCCGTTAACTGGAGAGCTTATCTGATTTAGCATCAGTCGGTGTTTGTCCCTCGTCCCTTCGGAGCGGGATTACTTAGCAGCGACCGTGGTTGGGTCGTTGTACGCCTCGCCAAAAAGGATAACAACTTTCTGTCTAAGTAAGTGGGCTCTAATGACTTTATTCGGTTAGCCGGTGTGTGACAGGTGTTGAGGCTTTCAGCCTGACGCGCCTCTGGAGGGTTGTCAAAGATCCGGCGTGTGGATTTGAATTCACCACGAGACGACACAGCTGCCGGCTGTGGGCGAGAAGTCGCACAACTTTCACGCTACACCGGCTCGCATCCTTGAGTGCACTCTCAGTCGACCGTGAATTCGATTGGCAGGCTGTTCGCTCAGTGTTGCCGCGGTTTTAACGCTTGGTGAGTCCGGACGGCAGACTAGCTTGTGACACACACGCGATCTGCCCTTCAGCCAGCGGACGGCGCGGAGTGCAAGGACATCCGGTGGTTGGGCGGAGGAAAGGGCGTCTGTTTCTAAATTGAAATCGACTCGAGTCGTGTGCAATTGTTTTATGGCTTGAGAGAAACTGCGCCACCCATCTTCTACAGTGAAACCCCATTCAGACGGATGGGGTGGGGGGATAAATTATAACACTCCCACCCAAGGACACATCCGAACGAGAAGCGGATGTGTGGCCAGATATGCAGGCAGGAGCCTCCCCGAGCATAGATGCCATCCGAGGAAATTGGGCTACCTGATGGAATTTATTTATTCAACCTCGTATCCAGTTCAAACACCACCATCGCCACCGACACCGACACCGCCACCACGGGCCGAGAGCAGCCGGTTCTCTCGGTCCCAGAGGTGGACCGAGTTGACTGGTAAATGCGCCACGGATGTCGGTCGCTGTATGTCGGCCGATGGCGTGGTCGCGTTGTGTGGCGGTGAATTCGTCGTTTGGTGTCCGTGAAGGCCACCCACCTACGCCCGGTGATGGTGGTGCTGGTGGTGTGCAGTTAAGGATCTCTTTGCGTCTCCAGCACTGGTCGTCGTTTAATTATGTAAAATGTGAGATGGCGGTGACGGTGGCAATGGCGATGGCGATGGCGATGGCAGTAGTAACGACCGAAACCTGCAGATAGTTTCGCTCCACGAGAGAGGACGAGCCACCGAGTCAGTTGGGCGCCAATGAATTGCACTGATGATGGCGTTGGCGATGGCGATGGCGACTGTGAGGGCTGCCCAGTCGGCAGCAAATCTCCGAAAGGATAACGCAAGAGCAGTCTGCAGCTGCGAGGTTTATTATACGTTAGGGGTCATGTAATCATCGAATTGGGACTGGCCGCTGGTTAAATATTTGCAATGGTCATTCAGATTTCTCGTCCGGCTCGCCTGCATCCCGCACCGCCGTCCGTGGTCTTCCTTGCCACTGTTTTTTTTTTGGTTTAAATTCGCGTTTTGTTCTGCTGCTGCTGCAGCGTGTCCTTTTTTTGCGCAAGGATTCGATTACGATTCATACACGATGATGCAATTAAATTTTAATTTAGGTTAAAAGGACTTCCCCTGATTCAATCGATAAATTTGTTGAAAATAGTCAATTGCAGTGTCGGCCGCGACGTCCGCGGAATGGGGGGTGGTCAGGCTGACAGTTTGGAGTGAATAAACATTAATTGAGGCGAATGTGGATTGAAATGAAAATGTGTGTCTGGCTTTGAAGTCTGGCCTTTATTTTATTCAGAAAATTAATTGAGTTACATCGAGTGGAAGAGATGCTTTTTACCGGCTGCCAGACCGAACCGATGTCGACCTCAATGGCTTTAGTTCAATCGGGCAGATGTGCACGCCAGTTTACGGGTTTATTTCATTTGTCATTCGTGTGTGGATGGAGTGGAGTTGGTCGTGGTCGACGTTGGCGGGCAAATATTTTTGTAAAACATGAAATCGTTGACATATCGGTTGATAACGATATCTCTTCGTTTTTTTTTTTTGTTGTGAATAATGAGCGATGATTGCCGCAGCGACCGAATGTAATCACATTTAGTCACCATGCTTGTTTCTGTGCTTGGTCCGTCGATTCCATGTCGGAGGGACAATAAGTTGTGTTGGGAGTTATGTAGGTGCTGACTCCTCTTCGATCGCTGGTGGATTCAACGTCTCGAGCGAAAGGAACACCAGTCGTCATCGATAACGAAGGAGACTTCAACAACGTCGAACATCGATAATTGTTTTTGTGCTAAGCCATCTCGACATCATCTACTCTGGCTTTTATTCAACAGTCAATTGGTAGCACACTGATGCTAGGATCTGCAGAATGCTAACTTCAGCAAGGGTGAGTTAATGTCACTGCGGATGGGTGAGGTGATCGGTTGGGTTTATTACGCTTCGAGCTAAATTGGTCCATTGTGATACCCATAAACAGACTACTCCACCTGATCGACAACGCCAGTGATTTTTGCAGTAACGTGATCCCAATGGCAAATGGTGATTGCATCAGATTTAAAAACCAGATTTATTTTGCTTTCACTGAGATTCGAACCGAGGACCCCTATGACCAATGGCAGGTATTCAACCAACGATGTTGTCATGAGGGCCGATGAAAAAATCGTCTCCACATCATGGGCAATGCTATCATCCCCTTAAGTATAATGTGACTATATTTTTCTCTTGACTAATTTCCAGATGTTACATAGGTCGTGCTGTGTCGTATCTTCGAAGCATTACTTATAAGCCGCAGAAAATCAGGACTATCACTTGTGTAGACTGTTAAGCGATGATCTAAGCATGGCTGTCCGGCAGTATTCGATCTCGCTGTGGGCACACTCTGCTTTTCGCTTCACGAAGATTTTTGTTGGTCCATTATGCAGCATTCGAGTGTATCAAGACATTAAGCGCGAAACCGAAGACTGACTGACTATAGAAAGAAAAACGATCCAATTTTGTAGCCCTTCTCGCCGCTGTTCATAAAATCTTCGAGTCGGATTGCGATCAAGTCTTGATTGTTATACGCCACGTTTCCCAGATAAAAGATCTAAAAGGAAGCAGGCCAGCAAAGCTTCAACGGCTTTAATCTATTAAGGCTTGACTGGCCCATCCAATTGTGCGCTATCAGCGTACCTTGCTTGGGATGAGTTTGGTTGTACTCATTTCAATTATATTCTTTTTCGAACTAGAGTCTTTCACATTTGTTGCACATGATTGCGAGCTAGTGCATCCACTACTGGCATGTCTCGGACAGCTCATGTGCAGTCTTGCATAGTGAATATGCTCACATCGTGCGGTAGACTGTCATCAACTGATTGCGTGAATGGATGCTGTTTTATAAAAAGGAGGGTGGGTGGTGCAACAGCACATAGAGAGGCAAGGCCTAGATTCAACAGCAACCACTCGCGTTATTCGCGTTATTGGTCTTTCACGCGTAGAAGGTATACACAGTCTTATGCCGACTCCGGGTCAAGTGTGAGAAGCTTTTTCTAGATAGGAAATACTCCTTGAGCATTGTCAGTGACTCGAAAGAGGTATTTGGTAGTAACAGGGATTGAACCTAGATATGTTGGTCCAACTGCGTTGCGGTCAATTCACATACCCACACTGCCACGGGCCACCACGGATAGCGTCCGTGATTTAATTGCAAAATATACACTTTTTGCCGTATGATGATTACGAACCGTACTTCATTCGACTTCCTTGGCACCTTTGTGTAGAAAGAGATTGCACTTCGAATGGAGGATACGTATTTAACCTTGGAAGATTGGTTTTCTTGTGCAGCTGTAACTAATAGATAATAACTGGACCTCTCACGATGATATCTCTAAATACATGGTTAATATTGCGGATAGTCCTCCTCTGGTTCCTCTATCGAAATGGTTTTACATTGGCTTCCATAATTTGTTTTTAGCTTTTAAGGTCTCTCCGGTGGACGCACAGTTTTCACTTGAGAAGCGTTGCTGTCTTTGTTTGACAGTGGCTAACGATCGTTGGTTTGGTAGTGGCAAAAATTCACACTCACTGTCTGACATTTCATGCAATTTCGAATATAATATCCAGGCATACAGTAGTTGTCACCTAATTAAAAATATAACACAACATCATGCATACATGTTGCCTAGTTGTGCTGAAGTAAAGAAGGTTTTCAAAGTCATAATGAGACATTAGGGCATGTTTTCACATTATTTGAGGATAGTGTGATGCATTTTTATCATTGTTTATGCAGCGTTTCTAGTCAAGGTCGAACTTTGATAACTCGAAGTTTTGATATTTCGAATGAAATTAGCACTTGAAATTCTCCAACACGATAACTCTAATTTTTTTGTGGCAAGTGATGTATCGATTTATAGCCGTTCGACTGTAGGTATATCTGTTTTCTCTTCGTTTTTAAAGTACTAAATAAGCATGTGTGTGCAGAAGTGTGCAGAAGTGTGCAGTAGACTCAAAATAAAGTTCTTTCTCAGCCATCGTTTAGTCTCTGCCCTGCTTCTAACTATGTATTGGATTTGTGTCTCTAAGGTTTTAGAAATCAATGTTAACATGACGAATCAACATTGGCCTTGTGGGTATTTGCGTCGTCGCCAACACCCTTAACCATCGACTTTGTAGGTTCAATCCCTGGTCTGTGCGACAAAATTAATTTTCACAACTGCACTGACAATGCTCAAAGAGACAATGCATTACGGAGCTCTGTAGAGGCCCACCTGCTTTCTTTGTTACTGGTTGGAGTTGAAATAAAATTAAGCAATAAAAGAAACACTAGCAAGAAAGCCATTGGATACAAATTAACCCTTCAACGTCATTTGACACACTGGCTCTTGGTAGCCGTCATCAGACTCATCGTCTTGGACGACGTGGTGGTGTGATGGCCCATACTAAACGTCGGCACTCACCTCAATAAACTAAGGAAGGTGCGGAGACAACCCTGCATCAGCTGAGCCCTTAAGACCACTCCGATGCATTTGAAATTCTCTTGAATCTCACCCCGTTGGATACCTCTCTTTAGCAAATAGCAACCAACTGTGTTATTCGCCTAGAGGCTAGTTCTGAAGGAATAGTTCATCATCAAAATCCAATTATACTACACATCACCTCAACACTTCACAGAATGCAGCGTCGAAACCCTGCTTCCAAAAAGAGACCTGTGACACTTCTACACAGATGGATCCAAGACTGAAGATGGCGTAGGAAGCGGTGCTTTCTCCGAGTGCCTAAACCAGAAAAAATCTGTTCGTCCTCCCGATCACTGCCGCGTGCAAATTTGCCACTACCTACCTACCTACCTCTATGTTTACGCAGAACATAGGCCATTGCTTAGCAACGCTTCATTTGAGGCGCAGAACGCGTTTAAAAAATAGAGCTTCGAAAACTTCAAAAGACCACTTGGCGAAACAAACTTCTGGGCTCACACAAATTTTCATTCGTTGGTGCTGTACGTCACGGGGGTCCAAGGTATTCGTGTGTTGGCTGGTTCATTACAGTAGTAATTGATACGCTCTCCATGTTAGCCACGAAGTGGTCACTTACGATCAGCCATGATATTGAAATTCTTTTGAGCTTCAAAACTGCTCTAAAATTCCCTCAGCCACTGAAAGTCGCCTTCTTCTCTTCAAAATCAATTGCGACGCATTTCCCCGCAGTCAAGCACATTCAGCACCACCCACTGTGTCCATTTAATTCAACACAAATGTAAGTTTGCACTCCCATCGCACCGTCGTCACGTTCCAATGGCCGTTGTACATATGGTACCCACATCAGTGAGAGGAAACAGAGAGAAGAAAAAAAAAACGATTTTGTCCATTAGCCGACGTCGATTCGTGATCAGTGCCGACGTAGGCCAAACCAAATGAAAACGTACGGCAATCACGTGTAAGTGGATGTGGTTCCTCGAAGACGTCCCCGCAAACGAAACGAAAATCAACAAGACCATCACCGGATCATCACTGGCGATGATGAAGGCTTCTGCCACGAACGCGCAGCCATAATCGAAGGGAAGCCAAACTACATCTGCCACAAGGCCAACGCATGAGACATGGTTCGCCGCACATGTACGCGCCAGGATGAGGCGACACCGAGTGGCGAAGAAACGAAAAACCGAAACGTTTTCCAAATCAGATATCCGTTTGCCGAAAAGGAACTCTCGCTCTCTCGCTCTGTCTCTGATGGGATGGAACGCATTAAGAATTTATCGCCAGCTCTGCGAGTGGGAATGCTGAGGGTTCAAGAAATTGCCTGCCGCCGCTAACCGGTCGGCCATGTGCCGCACGAAGCGAAGTGACCGAAAGTGAAGACGCAAGTATGTCGTCGGCTAAGCTCATTACATCGCCCCGAGCACGTATCTGCATGGAGTAACACTCTGCAGATGGAGATAGTCGGCACGGAGGCACATTTGGTTTTCTGTGGCTGTCCACGAGGAGAGGCTTTTAACTCGGCCCACTCCCGCATCATGGGAGTCAAATTCACACTTTCCGTAATCACATCCGCATGTGCGTGGCCGGTGATCTGGGCAAAGGGTCACATTCGGCTGGCAAATGAAAGTGGAACGGAAATGACGCCATTGAAGGCTTTCTCTGCACTTTGGGACGTCTTACCCTGCCGCAGTCGTTGGGACACATCTTCACAAATTGACGCTACGCACGAGCTGGGGGCACGATTCCTAATCGTGTTATAGTCAACTACCGCCGCGCCACAGGCACAAAAGCTCTCCGGAAAACAAAACATCCTCTCAAGCGGCAAACACTTTTCCGTCCGTGCATCGTGCATCTCGTAAATCTCCCCGTTGACAAAGTACGCCAGAGCAGCCGTCTCGGCAGAGCCGCAAGACAGTTATCCCACCACATTGCCCCGGAAACGAGAGGACACGTATCACATCCGGTCGCCGGGCAAGGAACGAGAGGATGTGTTGCACAAGTTTCGCCTTGCTACACACTCATCGATGATAAAGCTGCATGCGAAGCTGCAAATTACATGATCAACCGTTGTACCAACATCAGGCCACATTGTCAGAGGTAAACCGTACCGAACAAGGCAGCCAACGGCAGCCGAGATACCGAGAGTTACCTTCTCCGAGTCTCCTATCTGCACACAACGGGGAGGCCACAGTTGACTAAACATGTGAGATATCCTTTTACTTGACCCAAAACGTTTTCAATATACGAAAGCCAGTGAGCCGTGGCAAGACGTAGCCATCAGCCAGCCACCATCCCGCTCCACCATCCCGTGCAGGCATCCGGCCAGGAGGGAAGGACGCCATGTTGCAGTTCGAAAAACACTGCACTGGGGGAGGCGGCACAGCGCCGTGGTGGTGGTGATGGTGTTGGTCTAAGGACAACGTTACTTCCCCGGTGAGGCGTACTAAATAAATCAAGAAAATTACCATCCATCCCGGGCAGGTTATGTCCTGTGTGCATAATTCCTCGGAATTGACTTTCGTTTGTGTAAAATTATGCAAAGTTTCACTCCTTCTCCGTGCGGCGTGCTCGTGTCCCATGTTGTGACAAGGTCCCCGCCTGGGCAAGTGTGCTCGCTCGCTCGCTCGGCACTGCTAATTGTGTGTAACGAAATTATGAGCGGATGGCGGATCCCTTTCTCTGGTCTGTCCCTGTGCGAAGGCGAGAAGGCGAAAAGACGTTTTGCTGGCTTGCTAAGACGCAAGCAAAGGCGATGTGAGGTCTGTTGCAACGTTGCCGGCTCCTTTCATGGCCGAAGGAATTCCTGTTTGCTGCGATATGGGATATCTCCTGTTGTCCTCGTCCTCGTCCTCGTCTTCGTCCTCCCAGAAACTTGATAATGACAGAGGGCGGGCGGTGGGAGGAGATGTGTACGAACGATGTTGTCGGACGAGGCAATAGAGCACTGCAGACGTGCAGAAGAGAGAAATGAGAAGTGAAAGATACAAGGAAAAATTAAGAAAACATGAATAATGTTAATTGGCTGAGAAGTTGTAAGGACTTTAAGTGCCTTATGGTCAATTTGAGCTGGTCCCTCTCCATTCCTCCCCCGAAACGTGAAAGGGACGACTTGTTATCCGAGACGACTGGTGAATGCTGGCTGTTGTTGATTTTGTAGCTCATTTTTGAATAATGCATGAATGCAATTAATTTTTGTGAAATCGTTGTCAAAACGTTGACATTTGACATTAGGAAGCCTTGCACTTCATCTGCGCATAAAGGATGTGCTTCCCGTTGCGTTGGGAATACATTAAGGGGATTTCGTAGAAGTGATGTTCCTAGAAGTCGCACAGATCGGTGAACATTCGTCTCGGAAATTATTTGAGGCTATGTGGGGTTTTGCGGCATCGAATTGATGAGTGAAGAGTCGAAGTCTGCTCACACAATTCTTCAAAGGATCAACTCTGTCAAAAATAGGGTATTTCTAAGAAGAGCAACAGAGGGGAAGGTTCAGTTTGTGTGAACTGGTGTCTTCCGGTTTGATGCTTCCCATATCCAGACGGACCTTCGCAGACCTGGTTTAACCACGATCGGTTATGCTGATACCTGGCAATTGTCATTAGGTGTAAGGACGAAGCGACAATATCAAGTAAAATGCAAAATGCGCTGTAACAAGTCGGGGAATGGATTCTTCATCAATCCTTACAAGACCATTTTAGTGCCCTTCTCAAGGAGGCTACGAATAACCTTGAACCCCTAAAAATCAATAACACTTCTCTAATTTATTCTAGCGAGTTCCGGATAAATGACTCAACTGGTATTCACATATCAAGTCGGTCGGAGAGGGTGCTAGCACAGCAGTGTGGGGTAGTAGACTTCTACGGCTGGTCGTTCGTCTTACATTGGTTGCACACAATGTTGGTGGGAGCCATTATCACGTATGCGGCCATCGTCTTCCTCTCCTTCTCGATCCAGGAGGTTCGAATTCAACGACACTCTTAGGTGGAGCTTTGGTGTCCATGCTCTCGATGTGGACGGGCTAGTGTAGTCGACTGATATTTGATAACATCCACGACCTGGTACCGCTGGTAGAGGCCGCGCTTGTGTCTTCTCATCCATTCGCCTTCGTCGCACACGGGATCATATGTATATCCGACGTGGAATTTTTCTTTCGAAAACAACTAGAATCAGCTCTGAAGTTCTGATTAGTCCGGCTGTCGGCTCTATAAAGCAGGACTGGCAGAATAGAAGTTTTGTAGAACATGATTTTTGTCCCTCGAGTCATGAGATTCAGGCTCAGTTGTTTTGGCAGGCTCAAAGTGTCATCGGTAGCCAAGGGCGATTCAACGTCGGATCTCCACTACGATGTAATTCGTGAACTTAATTGCTATTCCTCTATTGCTGTGAAAGCTTCCACTTGGAACCGCGCGACAATGTCGATGTCATCAGCGTATCCCTACAGCTGGACTGAATAGTAGAAGATAGTGTCCTCCGTGTTTAAAGCTGCCCGCCGCACCCAGTGTCAAATTGAAGAAATAACATGACAGCGCATCTCCTTGACGAAATCCGGTGCAGGTTTCGAACGATTCAGATTTCTTCTAGCCGAACGGCACGGTGCATCGCGTATGTGTTAGCGTGATGCGAGACAGGATTCCAAATTCGGTCATCGCTTCAAATAACTCCTTGCGGGCTTAACCGAGTTAAAACCACCAATAATGTCCCAGCAATAGACCGCAAAAGTCTGGTATGGACCACAGACGGATCCAAGATGGATTCTAAAAAAGATGCAGGAGTCTTTTCGCCCAACAAATGGACTTCCGTGCTAATATGATTGATTCCCACTGTGTTTCAAGCCAAACTCCATCGACATTGACATAAGCGCCAGACAAAACCTCCCCACAAGAATCAAAGGCGGAAAGTCCAGCAGCACTAAAGGCACTGTCGTCCAACATTATTGACTTCAAAACGGTCAGAAGTCGCTATGACAATCTACAATCCCTTACCAGGCACAACAGTAAAGCTTGGCTGGGTCCCCGAACACAGACGGATTGCAGAAAAGGGCTAGCCTGGCATCTGCGTTTTTTGGTCCTGAACTCTACTGTTTTATCAATTGGACAGCAGTTTCTGGTTACATGTTTGCGGTCATGATCTTAGACAATGTTCAATTAGGCCTTATTCCTACAAGGAAATACTCCTTTTCAATAAGAATAGCATCACCTTAACAAATTAAATCTGTGCCAAGACAAGGTTTGTCGGCTGTGCCTTGAAGAGGATGAAACTTCAGAGTACGTACTGTGTGAATGCCAGGCACAAAGGACTTATTATCTTACATGAGGGAAGCAGTCTTACCTGAGACCTGTGCTTGGCACGCTGCGTTCAGTCATCAAGGTCATGCTGACTTGTATCCATGATGTCGGGAAGTTGTATCGCACCTTCTCTTTAAGAACGATATCGACGAAAAAATTAATAAATAAAAAGAGATTAAGGAATAGCTGTTTTGATGATGGAAAAACTTTGGCTTAGTTAATTCCAGTTTACACTAAGCACTACGAGGAACTCTTTCGGATCAGATGCAAACATTTGGCTAATTCAACAAACATCTGCAATTTTTTCGAGTGTGTATATAAGACGAAAAAATGCTATTGCGGAGGACGAGTTGGTCTGTACATTTACATTGCAAAAATAGTTTTAAAAATAATGACACACAATTTTTTGATTTTTATTGTGTGTACATTTTCCTGAGTGTTTTTCAACAACGGCTTGATGAAAAAGAGTATTTTTCGTCATTGCTGTAGGTAATTAATAGCAGTAGTCTGGCATCACAGATCTTTTGGTTAGGCAGAGGCAAACCTGATGTGTTATGTCTCCGTTTCTACATCGTAGCTGTGATCATTTTGCTCTGTCGACACGTCGTACTGTCCGTTTACTACTACTCTCGGATTCGCACATTTTTTTCCGAGAACGAACACATCGCTAACAAAGTCGTGACTTAACATCCAACAGCTCCCTTTCCCAAGAACTAGATGAAACTTTCTTAAGTGGATTCTCAGGAAAATCAAGGCTCCAGGTAGTGATGCGATGTGTATAATCTCATCCAGTCATCGAACAACAATATCCTTGGAAGTATGATTTTCTCTGATTTTCCATTGAAATTTTCAGTGATATGGTACGTCTCTCTTTGCCGTTGGGTATATGCCATTTCAAAATACTGTGCAATAAGTAAGCTTTGTGTAATACTTTGTCGCTAGGTGTCTCTTAAGAGATTGTATGGTTTATGTGCAGAGAACACCCTTCATAGACATTGTCATGTTTCTCTTGACACCAAGCTCTGACTACTGACTCTTTTTCGGGCACCATGACGAATACGTAACATTTTCATAAAAAAAACCTCTTAGGACACACATTTTAAGAAACTTATAATATTTTGTTTATAATAATAATAATAATAATATGGGTGGCGCTACAGCCCATAGAGGGCCAGGGCCTAGTTTCTCAGCAACCACTCGTGTTGTGCGTGCTATTGTTTTCTTACGAGTGGAAGGGAACTACAGTTCTACGCCGAATCCGAACGGCCAAGTTTGAGAAGCTTTTTCTAGACAGGAAATACTCTTTGAGCATTGTCAGTGACTCGAAAGAGGTGGGGCCGTGAAAATTCGTCGCTCAGAGCTGGAATCGAACCTACGACGTCGAGGTTGGGGTCGACGCACGTACCCACAACGCCACGGGCCACCAAATATATATATTTTGTTTAGAACCTTCATTTACAAAGTCAATAATTTTAAGACCGGAAGTTCCATCTGGGTTGAGCCACGAGTGATCGACAGACACCGATGACGACAGCTGCGACGAATTGACGTGCCATCCAGTTTCAAGACCGCTTCTTATGTTAGATGCCATACTCGCAGCGTATGTAGTAATCAATACCACGCATATAGCTTCCAAGCGAAGGCGGCCACCGACCCTGCGACTAGGAGACCAGCTGTTATGATGATCGTCCGCAACATTGCTCGAGTTCCATTTATTTTATATCGTAGTGGCGATCACCTCAGTTAATCACCCACAACGCCAAAGTGTGGGCGTCCGATACTCGAGCGGTAAACAAATACGATCGACTGGCCCAGTGACGATGTCCCAGTGGCAACAGCAAATAAACAAACAAACGTCGCCGACCAGGATGACACGGCATTGATCACTCCTCATAATGCCCAACATTAACGCGATGCGAGCTTATCCACTGACTGTCAATATCAGCTCGTTCGTCGTGCCTGATGATCGTTGTCGTTGACTCAAGGCTCAACCCCACATACATAGTATTTTAATTGGATTTTACCGCTGGATTCATTTCACGGCTGTAGGGCGATGGATGACCGATTGTGGCGATTGTCAAAGTTGGTGTTGAGCTTGCCCTCTGAATGAAATTATCGTCTGATTGAAGCCGCGATATCTCATGACACAAAGATCCTTTAGCCATTGTTTTAACATCTCCCACAAGTAAACTTAAGCGCCCGACTCCGACACTCTACTTCCGACGCTACGAAGAATTTTATCCCAGACCGAACGCTAATTTTGCTTTTCTGACATCAGCTCAACGATCATTGATGACATTATCCCGCTCGCATAAGGGTGTATTCTTTAGGCACGCTCAGGTACGTCTGGAGTGCGTACATAGCTTCCACTAAGCCCTTTTTCGGTTGTTCGAAAGGGACTGAAACCAGGCTGAGGACTGAGACTCAGCTGCCTTGTGAGGAGTGCTGCATAAATGAGTGTTGAAATGTCGTCAGAACGATATGGCTTACAAGGTCCACAGAACTGTGTCGTATGACGCCGAGTCAAGGTTCGTGAGTCAGCATCATTTGCTGATGGTGGATCAAATTGGTCTTCAGATGAGACTTGAAAACGGAAAAAATTTCTCAAGACTAGTTCGTAACAATTGATGGTGGAATCCTACTCTGTAACGAAGGAACCATCGAAACAGTGGACTTCTTCAGACGACCGTGTTCTAAAAAAGCTACAAATGGCGAAACGAATGCCGACTTCAAACAGCGCAGTCTGAGAAGGATTTTCGTCACTCTGGGCATTTTCATTGACTCGAGAGAGTTGAAGTCATAAATTGACCCACGCTACCCAACATAGAAGACAACGCACCTACCAACCACCCCAAGATGGCCGCCTCCGGGAAATGTACCTCCCCTTGAACACACGTGATATTATTTGCTCCGAACATACGAGTTACGAGACCCAGCAAATCCCTGGAAGCAGTTCACATTCAAGCTCCATCAAACCGAATGAAAGCATTCATCTTCATTGTCACATCATGTCCAGCCAGAGACGACCAAGCTCCATTGATGCAATAAACCGCCCCCCTCCCCACACCCACACACACGGACAGCACATCCCTCAAGTGTAAGTAATGACAGCGTAACTGTAAATAATAACAAACACAAGCACGCTGGCGGCGAACAAAGTTCGTCCCGAAGACCAGAAGGACGGTGCAATTTTATTTTGCGAAAGGATCGTTGTACAAATTCCACAGTAAATTGAAGTATGTCCGAGCTGAGGAGGGAGGGAAAGGATGACAAGCCCAGCAGGAAAAGGGTTCAGCTGCGGCAAAAGGACAAGCGTTTATGAGATGCCATCGTCGCCAAAGATTGCCGTCCCCTTTGCAATGGTTAATGAGACACACCGAAGTAAACAATGTCCTCAAAGTTTCAAACATTTTATGACCGAGGAATTCTGTTGGTTAGTGTTTCCACTCCTGTACGGTGTCCTGCGCTTCCTTTGACGGTGTGTGCTTTGCGGCAGTGCTTCCAGGCTGAGCCACTGCATTCTGGAATGCGGTTTGATGCTGAGCATGGAGTCCTGGCTGTGGATCACTTTGAATTTCAGCTTTTACGATGCGCCTTAAAGGCAACTGGTCACTGAGACACCAATTTATAGGGATTTTGCGCGATGAACTGGGGTCAGTTCAGAGAAAAATGTCGTCGACAAGGCCCTGCATTGACCGCCAACTGAGGCGTCGTCGACTCAAACCGCCCGAAAAAAGGTGTCACTCGACAACACCGTCGCGACTTGAGTTGCTCCTGTCAACCGGACCCCCCCCCTTCCGAGCTGGCGACACTCCCACGAAAGGTACATATAAACAAACTTTTCTTCACTCGTAATTACTTAATTTTGGCACCGGTCCCACAAGCCCTATGCAAATGCCCAGCACGGGTGCTTGCAGTTCCCTCCTGTCGGGCAGTGTAAACTGAAAACGAAATTCCAGCGGACACTTCCGCTCCGCATGTGTGACACATTAATTACTTGGATATCATTTAACACCGTCGAAAGTTGCATCCTTCGGCCGGAGGCCTCGCTGGCTGGGCTGCTCAACTCTGGACGGGATTTCAGGTGAATTTGTGTGCGGCTTCCACGGTGTCGCGCTGGATAATAGAATACCACCATCGTCGCACTCTGGCGCGGGGGGCGTCCGTGTTTACTTTCGTAAATGCCGAAAAGCTTGTTATTGAGTGAATCATTGCCGGCTGGGCGGGCGATGCTCGTCCACTTGCAGGACAACTTTGTTGGCAACTCGAATTATTGCGTCTCTAATTGGAATGCGAATGCGAACCGACGAAATCATCATCGTCGGTGTGGATCTCTGCACCTCCGACCACCGGAACGGAATGAACATGCCCTTGTCCCCGTCGGGATGTGTGTTTAATTGTTAATACAACTAATCCTTGCGGATCGTCATCATGGCAAGTGTGTCGCATGATGTTGTCGTCTTGTTGCATTTTTGGGCCCTCCGAAAAGTACGGGCCAGAGACGGAGTATCAGCGCCAAAGTAAGCACAGAATTAGCTCAGGAACAGTGGAAAAATTTAATTGGATTTAATCAGAATGTTTTTCCAATTAAAAGTTTAAATTGATGCTGCAGCGCGGCTCCTTGACGACGACAGCCGACGGCTGATGTTGTTCTGTTGGCGTGGCAAATGACAGACGGGCTGACGTGTACGAATGTAAATATCCCAGATGATGGATGGATGACTCAAGGAGGGCCGGAGTAATTTCGAATTAAGTGTGATTAAAAAGTTGTGCCCTGGAAGAGGATGAGTGCCGGAATGCGGAAGGTCGTGCTGCGGGGTGTGTGCATGGCAGTGGAATGGAAGGAGCTCTTTGCATGGGACTCACTTTACCTTGACCCGAAATGTGGTTGCACTTGAAGGCAGTTCGCTTGTCGGCGTAACAATCCTCTTCTTGCAAATCAATCTGAAGGCTATGATCATATTGAGTTTGTGCTCGCAATTGGTGTGGTTATTTTGGTGCATGCACTTTAGAGAGTCGACGAAAATTTCATTAATGCAAAGCTGCCACGAAATACTCTCTCGGTCTGAAGATTTTCTTCAACAAGACTCCTGTTTCATAACGAGACGCTTACTAGTCACACCTCAATGCGCCTGTTCCCACTACACTGGTGTGAGTGTGTTGAAGTGTGTTCTGTGCCTAGGGTTTCTTGTGAACCACCTTGTGAGATTAAATACAGTGAGAAGTTTCACGGACACCTGCGAGCCCATCATGATTAGACCTTATACAGATTATCCGCTCTAGAGAGGTAATTTAAATCATTTTCAGAAATTGCTGACATGTCTTGATGGAATAGTAGATGAATGCACCTCAGATCACACGAGGAACCATGCGGAATGACTACTCTGTTTGGGTCATCGTTGGCACTTTTAGCTTCGAGTGTCCGTTATGAGGGGTACAATTGATCAATGGAGGGGGTCCATTGCAAAGTGGCTGAAATGCAACGATTGACCCTATCTTCACGTCGAAGCCATGACAAACGGTCCGCAAAGACAGGTGTCCTTAACAAAGAAGTGTCCGTTAAGAGAGGTTCACTCACAATTTTATTAATTTTCTGATAGTTGTAGGGTACTGGTAAAAATTTGGTAGTCCAGAATTTTTTCCTGGGTTTTGGCCCTGGTTGTAAATCCACTTTCCAATTAGCGTTCAAATGAAGCAGATTAAGAACTTTAAGGATCCTAGCATAGTTGTTCATCTACTCTGAATTTTCAGTACTATTCCATCCCGTTGAATTAGTCTCTTCAACGCCTTGGCTAAACTAAGTGTCATCAATGCGTGTTTCAACAATGTTTCTTCAACATCACTTTCTGGTTTGTGGAATAGACTCTTATCGATGCGCTTGCCAACACAACAGGTCCAATCAAACGAATAGGATCCACTGATATTTCATAACATTCATTTTTTTAAATTTCGGGTACCTGAACTTCCTACTGGCCGTTGCGTGTATGCACGCTCTCAGCTGCTATTCCCTTTGCTGGAACTGGCCTGAGTCTTCATAGTAATAATAATAATAATATCGGTGGCGCTACAGCCCATAGAGGGCCAGGGCCTAGCTTCTCAGCAACCACTCGTGTTGTGCGTGCTATTTTTCTCACGAGTGGATGGGACCTACAGTTTTCTGCCAACTCCGAACGGCCAGATTTGAGAAACTTTTTCTAGACACGAAATACTCTTTGAGCATTGTCAGTAACTCGAAAGAGGTGGGGTCGTGAAAATTATTTGTGTCGCTCAGAGCTGGAATCGAACCTACGACGTCGAGGTTGGGGTCGACGCACATACCCACAACGCCACGGACCACCGAGTCTTCATAGTAAAGCATTGAAAATTTGCTTGGCACATCAAAATCTCGTCGCCTACTCCTTCGACTGTATGCTCCACAAATTCGTTCTCATTTTCTCCGTCTAGTCTCATTTCAAGTTTCCAACTCCTGCATCACATCGATCACCGTCCATGGGTAGCCGGGCTGATAACTGTCTGCCAATCCTGCTTCATGGAGCCCAAAGCTTTACACTAAGCAAAGCATCAGAACTGATTCTTGGTGCCTTCAAAAGAGATACTCTACGTCGGATATATGTTCCCGTCTGCGAGGAAGTGAATGGAGGTGGAGACAGAAAAGTGAACTCTACAAGCACGAGTATGGAGTCCGGCAAGCTCATGGACACCAACGCTCCAGCTAAGAGGGTCTTCGACCGAACCTCCCGTGTAAATCAAGTCTTCGCGGATGTAAGACAGCTTGGTCTTGAGGACTGAAAGCAGCAGGCCCAGGACCATCAACGATGGAAGGTAGCTAGGCTCGGGTCGACTTGGATCACCGACTTGAATAAGTCTAAGTACATTTTATCGATCATTTGATGTGTGCTCCAAAATATGAAGTTTGCCTTGGAGTGTAGACAATACAGCACCTTGCTTTTAATCTTACCTGATATGAGTGTATGGGGAACGTGCCCATCCCCCTTTCATACATCACTTATACTCTCGGACTGCCCTCGTATTGGAGCGACATTTCTCTCAACTTTCCGTACTGCTGGCGCTTCGGCAATTCTGCCTGCCGTAGGACTTCCTACAGCAGTCTAACTATCGTTTAAACTGAAACGTCTTCCGATCATATGTATGTCTACTAGTTTCGGTAACGTCGTCCATTGTCTATGTCTTCGATCTTCTGTCCGTGTTAGTTTGGAGCGTGCTACAGGGATTTCTAATAACCTTAAGTGTCCGGGGTCAAGACACATCAGGGGCCAAAGGTACGGAAGAGAGTGAGGAGGTACCATTACACAGGAGTCTCTATGTTTAACTGAGCGTCCAAAAGCAGGCTCAAGGGTTAGCTGATGGAGGAATACAGTCGGCAAGCTCACTTGAGCATCGTTTGTTGAAATAGCGAAAAAAAAAAACAAGAACAAAGAAGACACGGTACTTCCATGTTCGAGCGAGTCTAATCAAACCGCAATATCCTCCTCCTAGAAGCTTAAACGCTCGCTTTTTAATTCTATCTAGTAGGCGCAGCATGGTCTTGGGGGAACCAGACCAGATATGAGCGTTATACTCAAGCTTAGGGCGAATAAACGCCATGTCCAAATCTTCTTCTTCTTTGATTGGCGCTACAGTCCGGGGTGGACCTGGGCCTCAACCAACATGCCTCTCCAACCAGCATGATCCTTCGCCAGCTGCCTCCAGTTGCGCACACCAAGTTGGTTGAGGTCCTTTTCCAATCAGAGGGGGTGAATTTCGCGGCATTTTTGGAGACCTCGAGTATTTGATCGTAGGAACTAAGTGGCGTGGATGCACATGCCAAGGATAGAAAGCTTTCCGGTTTCATTGACTTAATCCCCATTCATGGACAATGGCTGGTTATTAGGGTTTCGCTTTAGTGACAGCAGACAGCATTGAGTCTTGAAAGCATTGAATTCTACTCTATTAATTATGTTGTCAAGATCGGAAAATACCGCTTTCGTTCGAATTCTACGTCCGAAGGGCAGGGTCCTGAGTTTTGGAACGAGTATGAAAATCTGAGGGTGCTGTCATCAGCGAAGGAGTGGATTGGATTAGAATCAGGAAAGAGAAAGAGTGTCGGAGACGCAACAGTACCTTCAGGGACATCAACATTTATTTTGTGGATATCAGTCTTGAGCCCATCCAAAACCACTTGAATTGAACGGATCGAGAGGTATTTTTTATCATCAACACTATAGGCCCACATTATCGACAAAAGAACTTAATGCCAAGCTCCGCCATATGCCTGTTTCATCTTCCACCGAACCGTCCTCCCAAGTAGCATTTAATTTGTCTTACTCTATTTCTCTTAGCGGTCGTCTGCCTCTATTCGTGATTGATCACGGGCCTTGCGGTCCTCATCGCATCAGCAGCCTCCTCTTCGCCACGCAAAATTGCATGAATTCGATATGAAATTCACCTCAATATGACATATTCTTTACCAGTACCCAAATTAGTTTCAGAACAGCAGTTTCTGTCCCAAGAACAACCTACAATTCCCAGCACAAAACTTGGCCTTCCCAGAGCATCCATACGTTTCACTCTTCTCCGCATGTGCAGCGTGCACGTTCCAAGATTACTTTTCTCCACCGCCCCTGATGAGGAATAAATGAAATAAATTCAAATTCCATTCAACTCATTTGAATGTCATAGACCAGCACCAGCAGCAGCAGTGCAGCTGCTTTTTTTTCCCTTTAAAATTGAAGAATCACTAAATCCCTCAAAGCGGTTCGTTGAAAATATGATTCCCTGTGGGAAATTGCAAGAACTCTTGCCGCATGCAGTTGGCAATCTATTCATGTCAGCCACGTAATACTTTCAGCAACATTGTGAACCGCAGCATCACTCTCGCAGCGCGCAACAACAATCCCTCTCCGGGACAATGGAATCAACTACAAATAGACGTCTCATTCGTTCTGATCCCATTATTATGAGGTTCCACTGCCACCACCCACCACCCAAAGCCCACCGCCCGGCCCCAGCCAGCAGCACTGAACATATGGCGATGTCATTCTCAGGATTTGTTTCTTTATATATTTTTTTCTCTCGTTCGTTCTTTTTTTTCTGTCGGTTTCTTGTTTTGTTGTTCTCTGAAGCACTTTGAACTGCAATGTGAACAGGTAATCAGGTCCAAAATGAAATTGATTATGTGGTTTTAGCTGTTTTTTCTTCTTCTTTGCAACCATGCTAGCGAGTGCTTAGTTCTGCGCTTGATTCAATTTTTCATTATTTTCTTAATGCATCAGGGGATGGCTTAAATCATTAATCGGTGTCCGCAGAGGAATACAAATGAAGCTGTGCATGTGAGGCGGTTCGTTTTAGTTTGTTTAATTGTGGGAATGTGCAGTTCAATTAGTCCTGCCTGCTTATCGTGGTAATTGACATTGATATGTGGTCCAAGTCAGATGGTACCGATTGTGCCACGCATCGTCCATATTTCTGCTATCATAGAAACCATCGACATTTGAGTACGACGCCAAATCAAAGCATGAACCTATCCGTTACCATACTCAACAGAAAAACACCCCTTAAATAAGTGCGTCTCTTGTAAACCTTATTCTTTGACGATGCAATGATTTCTAGAATAGAACTTTTCGTTTTGTGGCTTCATTAACCTAGGTGCCATAAATTCCAGAGCGATAGAAGGGGAGTGCCATCGTTTTCAAGTCACTGTCCTAGAACAATGCCCATCGAAAGAATGACATTGAATGTGGACTACATATTGACCATGACACCTGAGAAGGCTGCCCATGCGTGCAGAGCAATATAAACAAAAACTATGGTCTCAGTGCGATGTTTTTGACTAGTACCCCACGCCCTGACGAACAGAGCACATTTGTAGCCTCCAATAGGTGCATAGTATGGGTATGAAGACCAA
Source organism: Eristalis arbustorum (assembly GCA_916610145.1). Taxonomy (NCBI): domain Eukaryota; kingdom Metazoa; phylum Arthropoda; class Insecta; order Diptera; family Syrphidae; genus Eristalis; species Eristalis arbustorum. The sequence goes on from OU744319.1 coordinate 21,209,038, forward strand.
GCGACAAAACTGAGGAAGTTTAGGATGAAGGCCGGCCATAGCTGAGGCTGAAACCCAAAAGAGGTCGGGCTATTTTTTTTTGTGAGAAGAGATGTGAATTGGCAGCATTGTTTTCTGTGACAGCTGGCACTTAAGCTGACAAAATTATCACGATTCAGACTCACACCGGAACAATCTTGGTTATAATGATGGTCAAAACGTTATAGTCATGGGGAGCGTTGTAGAAACATAGTACATTTTGTACAACATGTGGCCTTGGACGCAAATATCCGACGTTATGTCAGAAAGTTCTTTGGATCTTGTTTACAATCAACTGACTGTCAAATGGCCAGCTCGAAAGACAATATATTGGAGTAAGCCATTCCATTCGGTGAAGTAGTTTTCACTCCATTCGTTGTTTAAACGGCCAAGTTTGACGTCGAGTTTCAAGTGCATAGGGGTCGATGCACATACCCACAACGCCACGGACGCTTAAAAGGAGCCCTTCTCGTTTCGGCTTGTGTCCCCGATGAATCATAAGAAGAACAACGTTAACGTCAATGGCTATCGTTCTAGAACATTTTTTGCTTAAAATATGCAAACTGTACAACTTCGACATGTTGTGCCAGCAAGACCACAACACACGACGATTGATAGGTGGTGAAATATGTGTTGGGGTAGATTATTGGGCTGTCAGCGAAATTGTTAGCACACTTACACCAGTGTTGGTCCCTTGTGGTACCCAGTGCAGTTAACTTGCACCCAACGACAAATGGTGACTGGACCAGATTCGAAAACCAGATGAAGGCATTTTAGCTTTACTTTCACTGTAATTTGAATGCGGACTCCTGTATCCAAGGACAGGCACTGAACCAACTGCGACATCCAGCCGTTTAATTGAAATATAAGTCCGGTGTTGATGGTGGTTAATTGACCGTATTGATTTCACATTCATCGATATCTGCACTTTTTTATATGATTCGTGTTACTAGCGAGTTGTGGGTTCAGTTTTTGGTACTGTTTGGGCTGATTGCCTGGATTTGATGCTGTTTGGAGAAAACTATTCCTTCACGAAATGAACAACCTGCATGCCACTCTAAGGTAACTGAGACATGAAGAGCACATGACAAATTTGCCTTCTGTCCGAAAAGCTCTCGGTACCAGTCGGGGAGCGCGGACGGCCATGCAACTAATGATGCACACAAGTGGAGAAGGACCTCGGAAAACTTGGACTATGAAGAGATTTGTTGATTGGAGCTAAGGCCACTCTCAATTTGGACGAAGATGAAAACGAATTCCGCTCCCCGAAGTAGATGAAGTCAAGATAGCGATATCTAGACTGGAGTCGAACAAAGCTGCTGGAGCGGACGGATTGTCCGCGAAACTGTTTAAAGCAGCTGGAGATGATGGGCTCATGGTTGGGCTCATGCACCAGCTCATGTGTAAGATATGGTCGGAGGAAAGCATGCCCTATGAGTGGAATCTCAGCGTCATTTGTCCGGTTCACAAGAAAGGAAACCCCTTTGACTGCGCCAACTATCGAGCCTTCTTAGTATCTCTGCTGTTCTGTGTGAACGCCTGAAACCTTTTGTCAACAACCTGATAGTTCCTTATCCGTGCGGTTTCAGGCCAGGAAAGTCCACAATAGACCAAATATTTACACTTCGGCAGATCCTGGAAAAGACTCAAGAGATGCAGATCGACACCCACCACCTAGTTGTCGATTTCAAGGCCGCATATGACAGCGTGCATAGAGACGAGCTATACAGGGCCATGTCTAGCTTTGGCATTCCTGCCAAACTCTTCAGGTTGTGCAGGATGACGATGGAGAACTCTAGCTGCAGCCTTGGTGAAGGCTGGTTGATGTATACCAATTATTCTGCAAGTATCGAACAGTTGTGAAATCAATCCTGCCAATTAATTTGGCGGTTGTGCCATGAATGAAAAATTTGGCCCTGGTCCGAACAGTAATCAAGGTAGCGCAATAGCCGATCGTGTTCTTGAGCGATCTAATAAGTTCTCTCCCTCACGCAATTGCGTACGCTGACGACTTGATAGTGTACAGATCAGGAAAAGATCGAGGACATCACTATGCTCGCGCAGTGTGACTTCGTTTCATTTATGAGAGATTGCGATGAATGGAAGTTGAACATCAACTTTAATAAGTCGGAAACCATTCTGTTCAGGACGCCGTTGTATAAAGCTTCAGCGGACACAAAAAGGAATTGACGAAAGTTCTCTGTTGTGCGACGACACAGACAAACACTGGCGCAAAGGAATGTAGTCAGATACCTCAAGATCTGTGTAGATTGGTATCTATATTTTAACAAATATGTAAACAAAAGATTCGGGTGTTTGAGAGGGCTTGTCTCAGGACTTTCTTTCTTTCTGCTACATTTTTGTTCTTTCGCCCGAATTTGGTATTCAACTGAAAAACACATCTCCCAGTTGCCTAACGCGTCACCTCGTTCACGACAACTGAATCCATATTACAAGTTTGTCCATGTTTTTCAACGTGCTCATCTTTCGCCTAAGTATTATGCCTGATCGCATATTTCGGCGTAACAATCGGTCTACAGATGTACGAGACGATATAGATCTGTTGAACGCGGCCGACACTGCCGACAAGCCCAAGATCGTCTACCCCTTGTGGTCGTAGAAAATTTAGAAAAAGACGCGATAATCGTTAGAAATCATCAATTCGTTTGTCGTCAGTCTCTCCCCAGCGCCTAACTGAGCGTCTCATCGATCACCTGCCAACTTGGACAGCCATTAGCTATGCTCTCTGTTTGTTTCAAATGTTTGTCACCACTTCACAAAAAAAAAAACATTAACAATTTGAAAAGAGTGCCATCACACGTCAACCACCTCCCTGCCCTTGCCAAAGGATTAACTGGAACTTCCGACACCACTGTCAGACCTAAATTCAAACATCAAACCGGCAAGACGTATATTCAACGCAACGCATCTGTGAAATGAAAATTTCCATATTTTTCCAGCTCATGCAAAATCATAAGGGTAGCCTCTATGTCAACATGACAAAATCATGCCAGACAGACAGGAATAATTAAGCCACGTATTCCCGGGGACCTTCGCACACTACCTCGGAGGCAATCAAAACATCCCGCAGCCCATGTGTTTACACATCGTTCCTAACCGAAAACTGAATTTCCACATTCTGCCCCAACAAGGCCCCGGGGATGCGCTTCAGAGTTATTCAAAAATATGCTCACGTCCTCCGCGCCAAGGACCGAGGGCGAGGCGGCAGTGTGGAGGAAAAAAATACGATTAAAATTATTTCGGCAGCCTCCGTTCCTGCGCCGTCGTCCCCGTGGGTATGCAAACAAGGGAAAGGAAATTTCTCACGTACATCGCCTTCGTCTTGTGAATCGAACTCGAACAATTGTTTTTTTGGCAATTCATTGCGCGGCGGAGTCCTGGAAGGTGGAGTGGAGAAGGGCCCGCGTAAGGCGCCCTGGCCAAGGCCAGAGCGGCGGAGTCACGGCGCACACGTGAGGGCCTATGTGATCACATCTGGAGTACGCACATAAATTTCGCATTTGGAATCCACTAAAAGAACGTAATTCGCGACGTGGTATGGGCTGGCCAGGTGGGTTTCTCTTAGAGAAGGTAGTTGTTTGAATTTAAAGAGGCCGTCGGTGCTTGTGAGCCTCAAGGGTAGGGTGTGCAGTGGTTTGTGCCACTCGACTGCAGTTGGTTGCAGATGCGATCGGTCGTCGATAGTGCAGTTACCACATGGTTTTGGGACAAGCCAAGGGGCAAGGTAGCTGGAGCCCCATTCGGGAGAATCAATGTGTCTCCGATTGTTGTTGACTTTCCATGTTGGAGTTAATTTCTTCGTCGAAAGGACTTCTGAGAGATATTGAAAGGAATTGCTACTTACACAAGAAACATGCATCTCAGGTCGCTTGTGACCGGATCTATTTAAAGAAAACACTGTCTTCTAGAACACGATTTACTGCGGGAGTTAAATGCTTACAGTTATTGTGCCAGAGGACCTTTCCTCGATGTTAAAGCCAAAAGACTCACTGGGACTGCGAACACGTGTTGTGCGTGAAATCAGCTTCTGCGTGAATCTAATTTCACGTCATTTTGACCGGATTAAGTAAATCAATATGCCACTCCTTAGTTGTAGTATTTTACAAAGTGAGCTCAGAGAAATTTCATTGAAACCAAGTGCTTCACGTACGTACGTCTTTGACAATCAATGCTGTGGGCGGTGGCTGCCATCAATGGACCTTGCCTAATTATAGAGCATGGGAAGAGGCTCGACATCATCACCAATGACCCCCACCCGAAGCTGTCTTGATGTACAGAAGAACCTTGTAGCCTTCTTCTGTAGAAACTCCCCTTTGCTCGAAATAGTCTCCCACTTACAAATAGGTAGTTGACTGCGCACGATCCACGAGATACAGAAATAGAATGTTGTACATGAAGTGCCAGCGACGATGTCGCCCGATTCACAGGTCAAGTTGACTTGCGGATGTGCGGAGGACTAACAAGACGTCCACGCAAGAAATTTCAAACAAACTGCCTCGGATAAAAGGACCGACTCACAGCGATAACATCGAGCGAAAAAAGCCAGCGATATTCGAGAGGGCTCCTGGAATGGAGGAGCAGTCTCGCCGCGCGCCGACTGAAGGGATCCTCCGCACTAAAAGGTGAATATTTATGTGTTGTAATTTGTTGTTAGAAAATGATCAAGGTTGAGGATCATTGACTTTAAAATTATAACTGATGTCCGTGATCCATTCAAGGCATACAATATACAAGCACCTTCTGTTGAGGCTCAAGACTCTGTTCAAGAGCACTACTATGACCTCTTGGACGTGCATGCGAAGCCTGTCCAGAAGAGTTCAGCCAGAGTAGAGTGATCGAAATGCGCAGTCTCCACGACACGACAAGAGATACTGGCTTCCGAATCGCTGAATTTGAGACAGCAGGATAATAGCACAAGATTCAATCGAAAAGTCAACCTGCTGGGTCCCGCACCACCAACCAAATCGACAACGCAAGGTATGCGTCAAACATCCTTTGAACATTCGGGGGAACAAACTTCCGATTATGACCACTTCTTAGTGACTGCAAAATTCAGTGCTGCTCTATGAGCTTCTGCGTTGAACATTAACTACGACAGAAGATCTGATTATAGGTGCTTTCGAAGGAGAATAGTGGTCGGGGGAGAAGACACAAACAAGAAGGATGTTGATTTCTGGTCTGGTCAGATCGACAGCAGGTACCCTAACGATCCAGCACAGAATGCCTTCGAATCTGAGCATCATTCTTCGAAAAAAGGTAAAGCTGGAATCTTCCTTATTAAACACCAAAACATCAGTATGACCAGCACCTTCATCGATGGAAGGCAGTCATTTTTCATGCTTAGAGCCTCCATGTGACGCCGGCTGGAGAGGTAGAAAGTTGGGCCCTTGTTGTAAAACGACAGCTTCGTAAGCACGATACTCAACGCTCTGATTGAAATGACAGTTGGTAGGCAGTTTGCTTTTGAGGACATCATGGTCAGTGAAGCTGGAGGTTGAATTTATCTCGTGGAAAGGACTGACCGAATAGTTCAAGCCCAATAAAGATTCTAACTTCATGCTGGCAGGCAACATTAGCTCATCATGGGCACGAACTACAGTCAAAATCGGTCAAAACGTCCTTCAAGGGACTGACTATTATGGTCGTAATAACCGATACGTAGTTGTAACCGATGGTGTTGTAAGTGATTGTGACTGTATATTATGAAGAGCATGTGGAAGGGATGTAGTATTTCTGTCTGTAGCGACAGCTAAGCTGCATTTCATTCATTACAATGCATTTTGATTTAGAAATCATAACATCCTTAAGTACTAGACGAAAATGCTTAAAACTAGCTGGACGTACAATATTTCTATTTCTAACTTACTGACCCTCAGCGGGCACTCTAAATGAAACTTAATCTTATCCTCTACAGTCAAGCGCAACCTTGTTCAACACTTCCTTTAACCACGAGCAGGATAGATTAAGAATGTAGGTCCTCCCTGAATTTGATCGGCAGTATAAAATCGTTAAGACTTGTGCGGGCCGAGCCACCACGAGATCGTAGGAACTAGATAGACATGGATCAGAATAGCTTTTCAGGAACAGAACCTGCTTCTTTTTCTTTGTTTGGTGCTACAGTCCGGGATTGATCTGGGCCTCAACCAACAAGCCTCTCCAGCTAGTTGCGTACACAAGTTGGTGACGTTCTTTTCCACTTGCGCTTTCTCATTGGAAAACGTCCTCTGTTGCTTTTGCGGATTCGAAGTTTGAACCTGAGCTGCATTGGTGGTTGAATTTCTAGTGAGCACAACCGCAGGTAGCGTGGCTCTCTATGAATGTACGCAACAAACCAGAACGTGCTCCATGACCTGGGTAAGAAGTCCATGGCATTATTGTTCCCTCGTGACAGAAAAGACTGACTTACCGGCAGCTGACTAATGGGCCACAACACTTTCGCCAAACACCTAAATGAGCTTGGCCTAAGCAAAGAAACCATCTGCGGCGCCTTTTGAGAGGACGACGACACTGCAGATAACTTATTCTGACACTGTCCCGCCTTTGATTGTTACTCGGAGTTGATGAACTGAGCTGATGATGATGTGGACTGCTCATCACAGAAGCGCCTGCTGGTCTTCCGGAGGCAAAATCCAGCACAAGTTGGTCTTTCCTTGGTAGTACAATGGACCAGTTTTCTTTGGATTCTAACTTTGCACAGAGTCTAAGTTGCAACATGGAGTTTGAGCGCAGTCATGTATCACTTAAGCCGCCTTCGGTTTAAACCGTCGCTCCTTCTCAAGAACCCTGGTGAGGACTGGCAAACACACACAATTCCAGATTTATCAAGATCGCACACATTGCAATCACATATCGCCCATTTTTCCAAGTCGATAAACACTTGTGCCATCATTTTGCGAGAGCCAGTCCAACACTACTTCCTAATGGAAGATTCCCCCCTCCATCACCACCCCCTAAGGAAGGGACAGCTTAATTTTGCTTGCCCAAGAACCTACTCACCACCAGGGATGCCATACGAAATAGGGTGCTGCACTTAGCTCGAAGTAAAATCCGCAGCGTCTATCTGCCAATCTATTTCAATCCAATTTCCTCCCCAGCTTCCGAAAACATGGTGCGAATTCGTAAAGAGAGAGCGCACATCCACCCAGAGTCCTTCCCCGCAGGAGGCAGGAATAAAATAACCAAAAAAAAAATGTATCTGAAATGCAAACAAAGGATGAAAGGAGCAAATATAAGAACACATTTTCGCACAAAATGCTGATGATGATTCTGCTCGTGCATGTGTGAGGAATTTAAGGCAGCCTTCTCAGATTTCCACGAGCAGCACTGCGCGGCTAGATGACGATGGCAGCGACGACTACGAATTCACATCGGAACTGGGAACAGGGTTCCTTGTCGATTCGTTGCTACATTATCCGACGCGGAGCAATCCTAATGCATTTGTACATGCTTTTGCCTTTCTTCCCTTCTTTCCATTCTCTGCGACCATGTGTGTGTGTGTATGCGGGGGGAAGGGATTTTTGCATAGAACATCCTCGGCCATGCACACGCCATAAATATTATATTTGCGATCAAATGGAGGAGTGCACAAGCACATCCTTCCCATCGGCGGGCAGCACATGGCGTGTCGTGGCGTGGCTCTGTTTGCAGCTAAGGATGTGGATTCGAAAATGCACGCATCCAACTTTCGGGATTCAATGAAGATCTGAAAATAGTGCAATGAAATGACTGCAGCTGCGGAGATTCCCGGGTGCATGTGTGCCCGGTCCTTTGGGAGAGCATTTCGAAAAGGATACGGGTGGGTACGCGGATTTGTGGATTTTGTTGGGCTTGTCTTCGCACAAAAAAGAAACGAGAGACGAGCGAAAAAGGCTTGCTGTGTGTGTGTTTTTTTGTCGAAGTTTGCTTTGAATCAAATTAGGAGGCTGCTTAAAAGTTTCACATCCTGTGAAGTTTTCTTCGCCGGTTCCTTTATTTTTTGTGTTTTTTCTTCTTCGTCGTTTAAAAGGATATCTGGTTGCTGAAGGCAACCGTTGCCGCTATCGGTTCGAGCTTTAAGTGGCCGTATTCGTGTGTGTGTGTTTTTGTGTGCGTCGGAGATGGATACTCTCACAAGGAGTGAACCTTCTTGTAATTTTTCAATTCGGAAAGCGCCCTTCAGCAGAAGACAACAGAGATTGTGTGTGATGGCGGAGTGGGGCCCATCAAAAGCGCCATTGAAAGCGAACCTTTCTACCGATGGGAGGGAGTGAAAGACTGAACTTTAAGGGAAACGATGCTGGTTTGGTGTTGAATTATAAGCAAGGGGAAGGGATTTACTTGCACGATCGATACTTTTGTTGAGCATGTGACAGAATTTAGTTGAGGCACCACGATTTGCCCGCATCGTCATTGGTTACAGGGGCCTACCGCTTGTAACGACTAAAGCCGTAGGTTCATTCCTACAGATTTTGATTGTATGCGTTGGAACATTGAATCGCGGAAGCTTCTTAATGACCGACAGTATGGCTTCCGCAGCAACAGGCCCACTGGTGATTTGATAGCTTATCTCACCGAAAAGTGGAACCAATCTTTGCACAATGCAGGCGAAAGCAAGATAGTTGCGCTTGATATTTCTAAAGCATTTGACAGAGTTTGGCATCAAGCTCTTTTGTCGAAAATGCGTGCCTATGGTGTTGATGAATTTCTGCTTCTATGGATTAGAAACCACCTTTCGAACCGTTCAATCCAAGTTGTTTTGGATGGGTTCAAGTCTGATATCCACAAAATAAATGCTGGTGTCCCCCAAGGCTCTGTTCTGTCTCCGACACTCTTTCTCATTTTTATAAATGAGCTCCTGTCTGCCACTTCTAATCCAATTGACTCCTTTTCTGATGACAGCACCCTCAGCTTTTCATATTCGTTCCAAAATTCACGACCCTGCCCTTCGGACGTAATATTGGAACGGCAGCGTATGTCAAGCACATTGAATTCCGATCTGGACAGCATAATTAACTGGGGTAAGAACAACAGAGTGGAATTCCATGCTGTCTGCTGTCTCTAAAGCGAACCCCTGATAATCAGCCATTATCCATGAATGGCGCTTGTATCGACGAAACCGCAAAACTTTCCATCCTCGGTATGCACATCAACACAACACTTAGTTGGAACGATCATATATTCGAGGTCGACAAAAATGCTGCGAAATGTTTAGGTTTCCTTAATCGATGCAAGAAATACTTCACCCACTCTGATTTGGCTTTCATCTATAAGGCGTATATTCGCCCTAAGCTTGAGTATAACGCTCATATCTGGTCTGGTGCCCCCAAGACCACCTTGCTCCTACTAGCGAGCTCCAAAAGCGAGCGATAAAACTTATAGGCGACAACGATATCGCGGGTTCATTAGACTCGCTCGAACATCTACGAACCGTGTCTTCTTTGTCCGTGTTTTATCGTTACTTTAACCAACGATGCTCTGAGCTAGTCAACTGCATTCCTCCTCTCCTTGAATTCACCCGCAATACACGTCTCGCCAGGAATGCACACCAGTTTACCCTTAAGCCCGCTTTCGGACACACAGTGAAGTTTAGAGACTCGTTTTTTAGCCGCACTACACGAATATGGAATGCTCTTCCCAGCTCAATATTTCCCATAGATTACAATCCGCAGATGTTTAAGACCAATGTGCACAGGTACTCTCTCTCTCCCTCTATACCTTCGGCCCGTGCTGTGTCTTGACCCCGGACAATTAAGGGTATTAATAACCCCTTGAGCACGCGCAAATTATGAAAAGAAAAAAAAAATTGCAGAAGCTTCTGATTTTCCACTAGTTCCTAGGTGGAACATAAGGGCCTGTTGAACAAATCTTATTTATTTAGAGCTGGTCATTTCATCTCCCTGCATTTTGCGCTCCTTATTTGACGGCTCGCTTCCAAGTTCGATAGTCTGCCACGTCTGCGGCTATCCTACAATCCTCTTGTGATCACGATTTCGATCAAAAGATTTTCTCTGTAAATGATCCCTATACAGTATAAAACACCTGGACTGCGGCTTCGGCTCGGCGGGGTGACAACACTTCTTGTGCGTATGTTCACTGTATTCATTTCGAAATTAGGAACCTTATAGGAATGATCATAACAAATGGCAATGGGTGATGTGGTAGCATCTCCGTTTAATATTCACGAGACGTCAAAACCTTATTTTGGTGGCACGGTAATTCATGGGCTTCTAATTACTGACACCTAGTTTCAGCTTGACAGAACGGTTGGGCCACTTGTGGAAGCGTCCTGTTGACTAGGAGAATTGCGAATAATTACCACTGAATCATAAAGCCATTCATGGCAACTACTAGTGACCGCAAGTCGTTTCGGTCTTCTTCTTCTTCTTTGATTGGCGCTACAGTCCGGGGTGGACCTGGGCCGCAACCAACATGCCTCTCCAGCCAGTACGATCTTTCGCCAGCTGCGCACACCATGTTGGTTAAGGTCCTTTTCCACTTGCGTGCGCCAGCTCGTGCGAGACGTCCTCTGTTGCGTTGTCCCAATGGCTGGGAGTTGTGGTGTCCATCCGCTCTACATGACCTAGCCATCTTAAGCGTTGGATCCGAAGACGGTTAACTAGGTGCATGCCGTTGTACAGCCCGTACAGTTCGTGGTTGAACCTTCTCCTCTAAAAGCCATCAACTCAATGTGGACCAAAGATCGCATAGTACTTTTCTCTCAAGACAACCAAGAGCTTCTTCATCCGCTTTAGCGTCCATATCTCTGCGCCATAGAGCAGGACTGGGATGATCAGGGTTTTATATAAGGTCAATTTGGTGTTTCGAGAGATGGCCCTGTTACTCAATTGCCTCTTGAGCCTAAAGAAGCAGCGATTGGCAAGAGCAATTCTGCGCTTGATCTCGGTACTGGTGTTGTTGTCCATATTTACTCCAGAGCCTAGGTAGACGAAGTGCTTGAAGAATGTCTCTGCTGCCCAATATGACGCTCTGTCCGAGACGTCGATGTTGTGCGTCCTTCCGTGATGACAGCATGTACTTTGTTTTGCCCTGGCTTTTGGCTCGACCCATTTTAGCCGCTTCCGCTTCAATGCCAGCAAACGCCTCATTGACGGCTCGCTGTGTTCGTCCAATCACGTCAAGCAGTTGCACGGACTTTTGGAAGATCGTTCCTCGGGTGTTTACGTTTGAGTTTCGGTCTATAGATCCTTAATACGCGTGCAGTGTGATAGAGGTTGCGCAGGCGGTGCGTCGCCATGGCTGCATACAGTTTACTCTGTGGCGTGGTTCTAATATGGACCCAGATGGCTTATATTAGCCTCAAGCTCCACCGCCACTTCAGTACAGTCATCGATTCACTGAAGCATACGTCACCAGCATCGTCTGCGACACCATAATGCCACCAATACCCTTACCAACCCAAAACCAACGCCAACTGTCACTGTGTGTATGGAGACATTGGTTTATAAACAGTCTTGATGTTTTTAACAGCCTGGCGCCTGCTTTGTTCTGTTCTGCAGCGTGCAGCAATTGTGCTAAAGGTGCATTAGACCAAACTACTAACATGACCTGCGACAGTAAACCTGATTCATGACACTGTTTTGTACACCCTTCTACTACACAAGCCCACCAACCATTTATTCATTTTCTGACTGGCATCCCTTGAGCGAATGCATCACTCCAGGTGAAGAAGACGGCACCAATCTCCCATCGCTCCCTGACGCGACTCATAAAATTCCAATGGCTTGTTAACATTCTTCATCCTTTCAAGGACGAGACTGCAGCCAAGCGTAGCAATTGCTCAGGACGTTACATCTCCCTTGCCATCGGCGCACATGCAACCTTTTGGGAATGTTTTACTTTCACTCGCCTGATTGGTGGTCGCCCGTCGATGCCCACCTCCCCGCCTCGTCAGATGTCATGTCACAAGCTCGACTATCATTACCGTCCGAAGAACTTGATGAAATGCCTTCACCACACAGTCCATGGGCGAGGGCCCGTCGTTACATCTGTTGGAACAGGCCTTACCCCTGCTGCCGGCCGAAACAACCGCAAACTACAAACGTGCACGTATCACAAGGATAACTGCAATGTTTCACGAAACCCCGCAATACGGCCAACATGCTTAATTGCCAACTGCCCAGCAGTATCCATCTGAGTACTTAGACCCCCGCTCCGGCCAGCTGTCCGGCCAAACAACGAATACAGCTGCTGCTCCCGGCACTGAAGGATATTTGTTTTCGACGATGAAAATAAATACCGTTCAACGTTCATTCCTCGGCGTACACTTCCGCCACGAAGATGCCATCCCTCCTGGCCCCTACCCACCCGTTACAGTATCATCATCCTGCATGCAATGCGGACGAGAATCCCGCCCCATCGAGCGGGCGCAAGGAATACGACGAGCGAAACGAAAGAAAACCAAACGGAAACCGAAACGAAAGTGGCGAATTATTTCCTTCCATCGATCGGCAGAGCGAGCGTGCCCTTTGCCTTCGGATGCCAGGGGTGAGTGCAGGTTGCACATTCCTGCACACCGACGACTCAGGACCCGTTTAATTTATAAATTGCAAAAGAATTCCTTCGTAGACAAACACTGGCGGGGGGGCGGGGGCGGAGTTGCGGGAAGACAACCATTGACCAGTAGACACATGGTATTGGACTTTCTCCTTCGATGCGCTTAAATGCTATCAGAAGCCAAATCAAAAGGATATTTCCTCCGCCATCAGCCCAGACACACTCGGTTCCTGGCTTCGTCGGTTTGTTTGCCGAAGACAAGAACAAACAGACGGGCTCTGGGATAGTTCATCGATCGGAAAGCGTAAGCGGAACGTACATACGTGCATGCACTCGTGGTGTGAGCATGATGATGAAAGTCAGAAGGCGGCCTTGATGTCGACAGTGGCGGTGAGTCTGAAGCCTGAACCGCAAACATTCTGGAATGTGCAGCATGCGACGGGGCATGGCTGGCTTCTGTGCGGCAATCGTTCAACTGTTAACTAGAATCTGGAAATCTGGACTCTCTGGAAATCCAGTGGGTGACCTCGTCCTTGTTGGCAGCTCGAAATTTCATATCGAATTAAATTGCTGAAGGGATTGTCGGATTTTTTTTTGCTCGGAGCTGTTCCTTTTGTGTGCTCGTACGTTTATGTGAGTGACATGTTGTCAACGGTGTTTAGCATGAAGGGACCTAACAAGATGAAAAGAGACTTCCAACCAGTTTTTCGAGGAATCGGACTGTCGCTCCCGCTGCATCCGAAATTGGAACTGCTGTGAATTCCTCGAAAGGCTCAGTTAGGTACTTTTTCCCCAATTTTCACTGAACATCATTGATTTCATGGTCCTGAGCTTCAACAGAGGATGTGCTCTGGAGTCACTTCTTCTGAGAAAGCAGTTGTAGGCTGATGTGTCTGTAATCGACAGGAAGGCAACAGCTTGTTTTGACTATGGGCCAGACGTTCCTCTGCACAAGCCATTTGTCATGAACATTTCTGATTCCTTGTTCATTTTAGTTTAAGTTTCAGGCCATCGTCGGTTGCCCTTTAGTGTCTGTTGCGATATCGCAGAATGCTTCGATTAGAAAGAGTGCACTCCTTCGTCATGGCTGACGCATTGAACAACATCGAGCCCCAAGTCTTGACCTTCATATGTACATTGCACAAGGAATAAAATTGATTCTTTATTCAATCGACTCAAGAATCTGTATTAGCAATTCTTTTATGTACAGGATAGAGTGGCCAACTCTTGGGTGAATGAGGGAGGACATGGCACAGGACACGAATGTTGGTTATCTACAAGGAACTACACTTGGACTTAACAAAATTGACCGCAAAACGCTTACAGTGAGTCATGGTGAGCCGAAGGTTAACGAGGATCACCTCAAGGACGAGTGCTCTCCCAAATTCTTTTCAACATGTGCAGCTAATTAACTAACAACCTGTTACATATGCGGTCGAGTTTTCCGGCAACATCGCCCTCTCTCTGGGATATGTCATCAACGCGAAACATGGACTTATACCAGCGATGTGTGGGTAAACATATAGAAACCTGTGTAGGACTTGTTCCTCAAACAACAAGCCTCTCCAACAAGCGCCATCTCTGGCTAGCTATTTCCAGTTCCATGCAAGTTGAGGTCCTTCTCCACTTTGCTGCTCCACCTTAATCATGGGCGTCCTCGGTTGCGTTGCCACACAGGTTCCTTTTCGTTTCCTGAGTTGTCCCTATGCGTGGAATCCGTAGTGACCTGGCTGGGCTCATGTCGCTGTACAGCCCGTAAAGTTCGTGGTTCAATCTTCTCCTCCAGAACCCCGTCAACACAAACAGAACCAAAGATCGCACGCAGAACTTTTCTCTCGAAAAGACAAGGGTGTTCTTCATTTGCTTTTGAGATTGGCTAACTACTGTCAACTAAGTCCTTCGAGTGAGGGCTCTATTACTCAATTGCCTCTTGAAGCCAAAGAAACAGCGGTTGGCAAAAGTTATCCTACGCTTCGTCTCGGTACTGATGTTATTTGTACAATTTACTCCGAAGCCGAGGTAAGTGAAGTCCTTGACTACCTCGAAGTTATAGCTGCCCATTGTGACGCTCTGTCCAAGACGTTGATTTTGTATGTCCTTTTATGAGAATAGCATAAACATCTTTTTGCCCTCATTGGAACTCTGTATCAGAAGATGCAAATGACCCCCTTCGAGTCGCCATGACTGTATGGCTCAGATCTGTTGCTGACCTCTTATAACTTGTTAAGCTGGCAATCGAAGTTTCAAGAGAATCCAAGAGAATGGACAGTCTTCACGGACCGTTAATGTTGCATCAAGGGAACTACATGTATGTGGCGATTACAAGGGGTCATCGCGAATTTGTATGGAGAAGCAGTATGGTTGGCAGCATTTGATAGAACTCTCAAGCTGATTGCGAAGTGAGGTCTGCACTGAGTGTGAGTACATCCGTTGGACACACACGAAAGAATAGTTTAAGAACTGCAAGCAATATGTGTGTGAAGGGTGATATTAACGATTGCCAGTTCAGTTTTTATTCATGTCTGTCTTGTACAACGTTACCAAAATTTGGTTTAATTAATGGCGCCCAACATGGGACCATGATACATTCACGAAGATCGTGAATAGTTCTGTACGATATAAATACCCAATAAAAAAAATGTTTTGTTGACTATTAAACGCTGTCAAGTTGAATGTTCCGCTCAATCGATGGTAGACGAGAAGAGCATCTCCCTGAGCTAGGCGCGGGTATCAAAAATTCGTTCATTCGGCTTCCGCTGTACGGTCTGTACTTTGAAATCGCCCGTACAACTGCTGGCATACGCAGATTGGCGTGATTGGTAGAACACAGCGAGACCTTTGCTGGCATCGAGACAGAACGGATGACTGCGTCTCTGGTGGGAAAACCAAGATGTGTGCCACTGTAGGCTGTTGCCAGAGATCTCTCTAGTTGGAGAGGTTTCTTGGTTGAGGCCCAGGACTTTCGCATTGTCTGCCAAACAATGAAGAAAAAAGATGAATTTTATGCAGTTTGTGAACGAATTAATCGCTCATTGTGAAGCAATTCCAAGAAAATGTCTCGAACCGCTTAACGTTGGTCAACATTTCTGTCAATTGATCGAATGCAGACTTCTGCTGCTAGTCTAGTGCACCCTCCAGACTCAGACTCTGGCATTCCAGAACCCGGTCCCTTACCCCACAGCACAATCCAATCGCCATACGCCCCATTGCGCGTTCACAAGCTCCAGCGTAAACTTTGACATCAATCGTTGACATCCAGCATCCCATCAGCAAATGGCTCTTAGGCTAATTGCACAATCAAACTCGAAAAAAAACACACCTCCACACATTTTTCATTTAACCTGTCCCTGGATCCCTTTTCCATATTTACGCAGCCATAACTCCGACGGCACGGATGCGGAACACAACACAACTGCTCTGGCCACCCAATGCACTCCCATGGAAACGAACCAAAAAAATGGGGAAAAAGCACGAAAAATGTACTCAACACGAAACCTTGAAACCCGTTGGTGCCCACCGAACGATAGCACACCAATAAAGAGCATAAATAATGTCGGGCTCCATGCCAGAGCACTCGCCACCCAGTGATGCCGCCACATGTGTGCGTGTGCGAGAGAGAGACAGTTGGTTGTAACTAGTGTGTTCACCTTTGGCCCGATGCTGAGTAGCGCACAACAAACGGCCGGGCGCTCATGAACTCGCAGCGCACCCGGATCTCTGCAGCTGACGCTTCCTGCTGCAACACAATGGCGACGGCTTTGCCCCTTTTTTCTTGTCGCCCTTGCCCCTTACCCAGACGTACAGATGTAGTGGCCATTACCACTCTATTGGCCCTGCTCCGGTGCAGCATGCTCGCCTGTCAACTGGAACAACAACAGTGAGAATGTTTTCGGTTAACTCGAGGACCCTGATTTGACGTGCCACTGCCACTGCTACTGCCGCTGCTAGTGACGGTGACGGTGACGGTGATGCCAGGAAACGGAAACAGTTTATTTAGCATTTGATTCCTATCTATAATTGCAACGGGAAATCAAATGAAAGCGCTCCTGCGCCCGACACTCGGGCACACGGACGACGGGCGAGAGCGCTGTGACACGGTCCATGGACCACCACCGCGGCGTGGAGCGGTGGCCAAACTGTGCGACAACGACGACGTGGACGACGACGCTGGCGATGGCGAGTATGATTGCTCGGTCGGGTTGTTGGTTGTCTCTGGTCCTGATGGCAGATGGGAGGTTAACCGTAATTTTGATTTAATGCGGACCGGGACCGAGTATTGCCTTGGACTTTAAGAGCCCAGCACAGGGTGGTTAATCAAACGCTACGACGACGACGACGAGTATGTGAAATCGGAAACACCCCCACCACCACCCGAGTGGGGGAAGAAACACGAAATTATCCCACTCCCCCAGTACAGTCACCAGCAGTGCTTTGTTGCCGTGGACACGTTGGTTGCGGACTCTTTCGTGGCGTGGGGATCCCTCTGACTGACGGTTGCAGTTAATGGGATACTTCTGTCAGACGGAGGGACAGGTCTTTTAAAAAGTTGCGAACTCATGATGGACGGGTAGAATAAATTAAGGTTACACGAGGATTTCCAGTTTTTTTTCCCGTCGTTCGTTACTCAGACAGACTGTAAGTCTTGTTATGACTAAGGCCATTAGAATGGTCGGACGGGGGGCTGCGGACTGGTTTGAGGCTGCATGAGGTAATGGAGTCCTGGCGGCGGATGGTGGCATGCATGGGACTCCTGTTGGCAGCAGCAGCGTCGGAAGTTAGGTGGACAGTAGATTGGTGATAGAAATTACTCCTGGGTGCCGCATCGGATGGAGACCGTGAGAGAAGGTTATGTGGCGGAAAATGGGCAAATTCGGTCTTTCAAGTGGAATTCTGTATAAAGCTGCGGACTAGACACGTTACTGAACTCGATGGAAATTCGGTTCGAGGCCTATGACTAGGATTATTAAACTAACCCCCGTTTACATTAAGAATCCATGCTGTAAGTGATTAATTCATTCGAGGAAGTCCACCATCACTTCATTTAAATCAACGAGGCTCTAGTCTATCACAACAAATCATGGATTGTACCAATTGAGAAATGATTTCGGTGAGGAATTTGTCTCTAACGTTGGGCAGGTAATGTAGATGGATACCGCGTGCGATGTGCCGCCTTTCAGCTTTTATTCATGGAGATTCATGAAGTCGCCTGTCCAAACGAAAACCATCGTCAATGACAGTCTTGAAGCACAACATTATGCGTCTTATTAGCTACATACCAGGTAATGCCTAAAACTGCGCTCTTTGTGGATCATTTGCAACGTCGCCACAACGTTGGCATGTAATAATCATTAGAATATAAATGGCAATGATTGATTAACTCATATATTCACATATATTTGGAGATTTAAAAATTCAAAGTGTCCAGTTTTTCAGACACATTGGATGGTTATCATGCTCTATCGGTGGATGTATGCAGAACTCAGCCTACTTGTGAACTATCTTATTGTCACTTTATTTTGAAAACCGCATAGAATCGGCTTGAATTGGCTTTGCGGAGACTTAAACGTATCTTGACAATTCACAGAGATCTAAGTACACATGTCAGAAATTAATTGATGGAGTGCTCACTTCTGATTTCTGATGACGAACCATTCAACCCAAATGAAAGGGGCGATGAAGATCAACAATTCCGTCCACCCGACCCGGATGAAGTGAAGATTGCTATATCTAAACTGAAATCCAACAAGGCTGCTGGAGCTGACGGCCTACCCGCCGAGCTTTTTAAAGCCGCAGGCGATGATTTGGTAAGGTGCATGCACCAACTCATCTGTAAAATATGGTCGGAGGAAAACATGCCCGATGAATGGAACCTCAGCAATGTTTGCCCGATCCACAAGAAAGGAGACCCCTTCGACTGCGCCAACTATCGGGGAATAAGTCTCCTTAACATCGCCTATAAGATATTATCTGCCGTACTGTGTGAACGCCTAAAGCCATTCGTCAACAACTTGGTCAGTCCATACTAGTGTGGCTTTAGGCCAGGAAAATCCACCATCGACCAAATATTCACACTCCGGCAGATTTTGGAGAAAACCCAGGAGCAACAAATCGATAGCCACCACCTGTTCATCGATTTTAAGGCCGCGTATGACAGCATTTATAGAGACGAGCTATACAGAGCAATGTCAAGTTTAAGCATCCCTACCAAACTCGTCCGTTTGTGTAGGATGACGATGGAGAATGCACGCTGCTCCATCAAGGTCGGTAAAGACCTAACCGAGACCTTTCATGTCAAAAAAGGATTCAGACAAGGCGACGCGCTGTCATGCGACTTCTTCAACATCGTTCTTGAGAGAATTGTTCAAAACTCAAACGCCAACACCAGAGGAACAATCTTTCAAAAGTCCGTCCAACTACTCGCATATGCCGACGATATTGACACTATCGGAAGAACGCAGCGTGATGTCAAAGGCGCTTTTGTGAGTATTGCAACGGAGGCCGCGAAGATGGGTTTAGCGGTAAACGAGGGTAAGACCAAGTATATGCTGTCAAACAAGAAAGGACACCCAACACCGACGTCTCGGCCAGAACGTCACGGCAGACAGATATAACTTTGAGGTAGTTAAAAACTTTGTCTACCTAGGAACCGCTATCAACTCAGACAACGACACCAGCGCTGAAATCAAACGAAGAATAACTCTTGCCAATCGGTGCTTCTTTGGGCTAAGAAAGCAATTGGTAAACAAAGCCCCCTCTCGAACAAACATGGTAACGCTTTACAAGACCTTAATCGTCCCAGTCCTGCTATATGGCGCGGAGGCATGGACTCTGTCAAAAGCGGATGAAGCAGCCCTTGGTTGCTACGAGAGGAAAATTCTTCGGGTGATTTTTGGTCCCGTCTGCATAGATGGTGAGTGGAGGAGGAGATACAACGACGAACTATACGGGCTGTTCAGCGACATCGACTTAGCCAGAAGAGTGAAGATCCAACGATTGAGATGGCTAGGTCATGTAGAGCGGATGGAAACCAATGCTCCGGCCCGAAAAGTTTTCGAATCCACCCCCGAGGGACGGCGCAGTAGAGGAAGACCGCGACTCAGGTGGCGCACGCAAGTGGAAAGGGACCTCAACCAACTATGCGTGCGAAACTGGAGACAGCTAGCTAAAGATCGAGCTGGCTGGAGACGCTTGTTGGTTGAGGCCCAGGTCCACCCGGACTGTAGCGCCACCTTAAGTAAGTAAGTAAGGTATCTAAGTTCCGACTTCTTCGATTCACTTTAAATGTACTTGCAGATCTGATGGCAGTCGACTTAGACTCAAATATGGTCATACTCAAACATGCTGACATAAGGTCTGTTCCCGTATCCAAACACTCTGCAAAACAACGAAAATCTACTATATCAAAATTATCAGCGATATTGTTCGAATTGTAACCAAAAAACTTAATTTCATATTTAAAGAGCAAATATCCTTACAACAACATGGACTTATATCAGGTAGATGTACATTAACTAACTTGACTCTACTTACAAAGTATCTTTTTGACTCATTGGAGTCAGGGTATCAAGTCGATGTGATATTCACCGACTTCCAGAAAGCATTTGACACAGTTTGCCATGCAATTTTGTTAAACAAACTTAAGTCATTTGGAATTCACTCCACGCTTCTCAAGTGGATTTCGAACTACCTCTCAAATAGAATTCAATCTGTTAAAATTGGTAGTTTTCAGTCAAGAAATATTAATGTCTTATCCGGTGTTCCCCAAGTTAGTCAGTTGGGACCACTACTCTTTAATATGTTTGTCAATGATATTCCTTCAATGTTTAGTCATGTTAATTGTTTGATGTACGCTGATAACCTCAAGATTTTTCTTCGGATTACCAACGCATAAGACTGTTTAAACATTCAAAACGTTTTAGACAAGTTAGTTAAATGGTGGGACTTCAATCAGATAGCTTTGAACGTAAATAAATGTAACACATTTTCTGTTTACCATGTTTTGTCGCATATTGTTTTTGAATATGCTGTAAGTGGGACAACTCTCTGTAGACAAACAGAAATAAAAGACCTAGGTGTGATTTTTGATTCAAAACTTACATTTTCTTTTCACATAGATTACGTGGTGTCCAAAGCCAACTCAATGCTTGGATTTCTTAAGCGTACATGTATCGAATTCTCAAATCCATGCACACTGAAGTCTGTCGACATGTCTCTTGTTCGTTCATATTTAGAATACTGCTCTAGTATATGGGGTCCTGTCTACTTAAAACATGTTTTACGTTTAGAAAGGATTCAAAAGTCCTTTACAAGATTCGCAATAAAACGAATGAAATGGAACCTTGATTGTATGCCGCCATATTCAACCAGGTGTGCACTGATTGGGTTAGACACACTAGAAAAAAGGCGAAGTGTTCAATGTATAATGTTCATCCATGATATTCTTTCGTACCGTATTAACTGTCCTGATATTCTCCAACATGTTAAATTCTATGCCCCGGAAAGAAATCTTCGATCAAGAAATCTGTTACTGCTACCAAGACACGTTTGCAATTATGGTCTACATGAACCGCTTACTAGATGTATCCGTAATTTCAATTCTGTTTGTGCAGTAGTACAACTATGTGATGAAAGATCAACTTTTAAAAAATCAATACCTGTATTATAACAAACACCTTTTGTTTATTTATTTGTTATTTATTCATTATTCTTACTTACTTACTTACTTAAGGTGGCGCTACAGTCCGGGTGGACCTGGGCCTCAACCAACAAGCGTCTCCAGCCAGCTCGATCTTTAGCTAGCTGTCTCCAGTTTCGCACGCATAGTTGGTTGAGGTCCCTTTCCACTTGCGTGCGCCACCTGAGTCGCGGTCTTCCTCTACTGCGCCGTCCCTCGGGGGTGGATTCGAAAACTTTTCGGGCCGGAGCATTGGTTTCCATCCGCTCTACATGACCTAGCCATCTCAATCGTTGGATCTTCACTCTTCTGGCTAAGTCGATGTCGCTGAACAGCCCGTATAGCTCGTCGTTGTATCTCCTCCTCCACTCACCGTCCATGCAGACGGGACCGAAAATCACCCGAAGAATTTTCCTCTCGAAGCAACCAAGGGCTGCTTCATCCGCTTTTGACAGAGTCCATGCCTCCGCGCCATATAGGAGGACTGGGACGATTAAGGTCTTGTAAGGCGTTACCTTGGTTGTTCGAGAGAGGGCTTTGTTTACCAATTGCTTTCTTAGCCCAAAGAAGCACCGATTGGCAAGAGTTATTCTTCGTTTGATTTCAGCGCTGGTGTCGTTGTCTGAGTTGATAGCAGTTCCTAGGTAGACAACGATTTTAACTACCTCAAAGTTATATCTGTCTGCCGTGACGTTCCGGCCGGGACGTCGGTGTTGGGTGTCCTTTCTTGTTGACAGCATATACTTGGTCTTACCCTCGTTTACCGCTAAACCCATCTTCGCGGCCTCCGTTGCAATACTCACAAAAGCGACTTTGACATCACGCTGCGTTCTTCCATGTGCGCATATGCGGCCTATAAATGGACCTTACATTCCACGTACAGATCTGAAGGTCGTTGTCCGCATATCGTTTGCAGGGTTCGTCATCAGTAAAATCATCCGTTTCCGAGGCTTGTTGTTGCTTCGTAAGTATGGTTTTTTTTTGTGTGGCCGGGCAGTTACCCCGACGGCACAACCGCCAACCTGGAGGGCTAGTTCCTTTTTTGTAACCCCTAGGACAAGAGGTCGCACTTATAAGTTTGGCAGGTTGAGCTCGGGTGAACTACAACCAGAACCCGATGGCTACCACTTGGAGATAAAATAAGCACAATTGGTGTGTAGGAAAAGTTGCAACACTGGGCATCGCCAGGTTGACGCCAGTCAGTGCCTACCCGATTCCCACAGCACCCAGCCATCTTATTCAATATTCATTATTTATTATTTATTTATTTATTGTTTAATTATTGTTTGTTATTATTTATTTACTATCTTTAAATTTTGTCAATTATAGTAAACACATATTTTGTCAATTTATACAGAATCAATAATTGTTAATGTATGTACTTAGGAAGACAAAAAACGTTCAGCAATCTGTTAGAATCAAATTCGGTAGATGAAATAAAGAACCATTATTATTATTATTATAAAAAAAATATGGGTTTTATGTCCAAGGAGAGCTTTTTACAGTTCCTCCCCACCCTGTCCATTTTGACGTTGCTTGTCTTCCGTAAAATCGACTGATGTATCAAAATCTCGAAAAAAAGAATGCCACAAGCTCTTAAAAATGGCGTAATTCAAACAATTGGTTTAACTGCGTTCCCGTACGTTCTTGAAATTTGGCCTAACTTTGAAGGATACCTACTCTTTTAAAAATGACACACTTCACAATTTGGTTCTGAAAGAACTGGAACAGCTCTATACACTCTAAAATATCTACGAACTGTCAGTATGCTAAGTAAGCTAATTCTATGGATCTTAAAACAAGTACACACGTATGTGTATTACATATTTTGACAACCGGTGGAATATGCCTGGAAGCTCTTGGACAGGATTGGATTGAGAAGGCTTCATTGGCTGCAGCTTAAAATGGACTAAACCCGAAAATAGTACCTTCCTTTAGCCTCTAGATCCGAAAATTGTAAAAAAACATTTTTTGGTGGCGTATACGCAACAAATTGTAAATAATTTCACCCACATCTATTGCGTTTGGCTGTGATTTCGGTTACGATCGCATCTGTCAGCTGACGTTTGACGGTCGTACGTAGGATGGAATTGCGGCATCTAGTAGTCATTCACAGTTATCTTAATATTTCTGTATATAATGCGTGGCGTTTTGAGTACGCACTTGAACCTACGGTGGCTAGGTTCGATTTCCAGCATGACAATAGAAGGAAAAAAAATATATTTTCCACTGCCAACCGTCACTTACATGCTCAAAGAATGACTTATGCTTAGTAATGGCTTCTCAAATTTGACCGTTCGAGGTCGCCGTACATGTGTAGGTCCCTCTATCAATAGTTTAATGGGATTGTAAAATCGCTGCCGTGTATGGTGACAGCAAGCTCCTGTCAATCCCCAATCCCCACCAAGTAGCAAAGAAGCCTATTGAACCTTGTGCGAATTCTTACAAAGAAAAAGGTTTCTTGTTGAGGCTCCCCTATATAGTCGAATTAACCTCGTCGCTGGGCATGATTTAGCTTAGTTGACCCTGTAGATCAATTAAAGAGGCGCCGCAAAGACAGCCTTGTGCCGAAATTCAATTTTTCAAACTTCTATGCAGCGGACTTAAGTGTTCGGTCTAGTGATTCATCATAAGTTATTTATAGAAATGAACACGTATAATTCACTTCCTTTAAGTGTCCGCTCTTAGGGGCAAAACTGCTATGGTAGCTAAGCTTAGGTTATTGCGCTGCCAGCTAAGTTTTCAGCATACTTATTCCATTGTTCGTCCATTGTGATATCTGCTGCTCAGTACTAACTGAAATTGGTGTGTCCGCTGTTGAGAGCGTTCATTGTAAACAGGTTGAAATACACGACTAGCCCAGTCTTCATGCGCGGAACATAGCGAATTGAGTGTAAAAAGAGATGTTCCTTATACAGGGATGTCCGTAAAAAGAATTTTCGCTACTCAGTTGCATCTGCCTAAGTCGAAATTCTTCTTTACACGATGGTTCCGTTTGGCATATTATGGCCTTCTCCTCGATTTACATACAAAAAACCACCCTCAAAGTCGAACTAACTTTGATATCCCGTGAAAATTCTTCTTTGGAGCTGTCTACTGTAGTTCCAAATAATCGTTGCCATTTCACTCGAGGTTCGTACTTGCGGTGCGAGTTATGTCGCAAAAATCATACCGAATATTCTTCAAAGACACGGTATACACCAACAAACCAACCAAAAAAGGAGTTTACCATTCTCAACAGCGGTCACTTGACTATCTCGTCCAAAATGCTACAGATCACACCTGCGGCCAGTAGAATACAAATTACAGATTTGCATTCGATTTCGATGTCAATTCGAAGAACAATTCGACTTGGAACACAAAAATATCCTCCACTTGGAATGAGTCAATGGAAGGATACGAATAGTCTCATCTTAAAGCATCCGTTGTCCCTTTGATTGCATCAATTCGCCTCCAGCGGTGAATCGAATTAACTAACCCTCAACCATGGCACGTGAAGCCACAGTGTCGCCACATCAATAATTCACTAATCCCCATGCATCATATTCACCGCAGTGTTGTGTCGAAATGCAATTTGTTGGCTCATTACCTCGCACCCCAGTCAAGAGGGCACAACTGAATCCGATTGTGATCCCGTGTGATGCCGTCCCTTAATCGGTACACAAATACAGTGTGGAACATCCTCTAATCGGATTAATCGATCACCGCATTCAATATTTTCGCCGGACGCTTGCACAAGGGGGGCGCGCGGTGCGGCCACCTGGCCGGATGATAATTGGGAGTGGGAGTGGGAGTGGGCCGGCTGTTTGCTTGCCCGATAAGCTAAGCAGTTGCAATTGCTTTGCAGCGCATCCACCGATGGGGTCAGTGGTTGCAGGCATGGTCAGCCATCCGTGGGTTATTCCATGCGGGCACGGAACCATTGAAACACCAGCACCCCGGCAACATCAACAAATGGCACAAGAGCAATTTATTGTTGTTATAATTGTTTGTTAGCAACGCGCACACACCCAGCCACGGACACCGTCAGCGCTACACGGGCACAGCTCCGGCTTAACGCAGAAGTTGTCTGTGCCCGTGTTCATCCCCCGGCAGAGCAGCGCCCGGGCAAGTGATATTTTATTTCCTGTGATCCGGGCGAGGCGCGGGGGACGAGATTGATATGCGGATTCCAATTAATCGCATTCGATTGGAAACGGTTCACTTTCACAGTGCGGCCCAGGCGGCTTGGGTGCCGCTGTGTGTGCGAGCTGACAGTGCTCACAGCCCCTGCGGCGATGTGCGGACCTGTGGTGTCCTGGATGCTGGCTGGTTTATTGGAAAAGTTTAAACAAATATGACTGCGGATGGTGTGAGTATTCGGGAAGTTCAAGCGATTTGCGTTGATAACATGTTTGCATGGAATGCACTCGCATCGGGATTGCCATTCAGGGCCGAACAGATCCTTGTGGAGTTGGGTTTTGTTTTATTGTACTTGGATGCCGGGATGCACAGTGGCGGCGGGCGCTGTGGGCGTATGTGGATTTGTGAGGCTCTATCGAATGCTCCTGGTGCCGCAGAACGGCTGACTGGCAGCAACAGGCACCGTGTGTGGGGCGGGGGATCTGTGGCGGTTCAGCACGAGGAGGATTTCAAACGGAAAAGGAGCAAATAGCCGATTCGCAGGAAAACAGGATGAAATTTGCTTTCAAACTTAGCAGCTTTGTGGACACGCTGTGTGCGTTGTGCACTCAAAGTACTCCGGTCGTTGGTTTGCCTTCGCCCGGCGTGGTGGCGAAAGGGGTATCATGCAAATCGGGTGAGCTTGGAGAAGGTCTTAATCCCTTGAGGTGTAATGGGATTTCTTTGCGCACAATGAGGCGAGAGTTGTCTAAGAATTCACTGAAAACTCCTTGTAAAGCCAAGGACACACTATGTGGGAACTTATAATTGTGATGCTGACAGTTGGTATTAAACTGTCGACTTTTGACATTTATTCAAATCTACGTCAAAATGTCGTAAAAAAAACCCATGGGTTGGCAATAAGTGCCGGCAGGCGCATTCAGCGAAGCTAGCAGCATATAAGGTGACGCTGAATAGAAGGACGAGAGCGGTTCGTGAGCTCTACGAACTTAAAAGAAGGGAAGAGCACCGGCTTCTCATGCACATGAGAAGCGCACGATCGCGAAAATGGGGGCGTGGTAAGGCTGAAAATATTTTCCGAAAGTTTTACCAACGGATATCCAAAGGGTACGTCGGACAAAAGCCTGTCAGAACGAAGAGGGACAACTCGTAATCGAGTCGCAGTCGATACTGAGAATTTGGAAGGATCACTTCTGCAGACTGTTTAACGGCGAAGAGGACACCAATACCGCTGTCAGGCAGAATGTTCCACTCCACGCAATGGACGACGATAGAAGAGAATTCCGTCCCCCCGATCTAGACGAAGTCAACATAGCGATATTGAGACTAGAGTTGAGCAAGGCCGCTGGTGCAGACGGATTGTCTGCAGAACTCTTTAAGGCAGCTGGAGATAAGCTATTAAGGTGTATGTACCAACTTTTCTGTAAGTAATGATCGGAGGAAAGCATTCCTGACGAGTGGAATCTTAGTATCGTTCGCCCGATCCGCAAGAAAGGAGAACTGCGCCAACTGTCGAGGGGTAAGTCTCCTTAACATCACCTAAAAGATCTTCTCTGCCGTTTTGTGTGAGCGCCTGAAACCATTCGTCAATAACATGATAGGTCCCTATCAGTGCGGTTTCAGGCCTGGGAAGTCCACCATCGACCAAATATTCACACTTTGGCAGATCCTCGAAAAAACCCAAGAGATGCAGATCGACACGCAACACCTATTTGTCGACTTTAAGGCCGCATATGACAGCGTGCATAGAGACGAGCTGTACAACGCCATGTCTAGTTTTGACATTCCTGCCAATCCCGTCCGGTTGTGCAGGATGACGATGGAGAACTTGCTGCTCCATCAAGGTCGGTAATGAACTCACCGAGACTTTCAATGTCAAAAAAGGTTTTAGACAAGGCGACGCGCTGTCATGTGATTTTTTAAACATAGTGCCTGAGAAGGTCGTGCAAAACTCACACTCCAATACTAGGGGCACAATTGTCCAAAAATCCATGTAATTGCTAGCATACGCGGACAACATTGATGTGATTAATAGAAATCAGCGAGCCGTCAATGAAACTTTGCTGGTATTGAAACGGAGGCAGCAAAAATAGGTTTTGCTATACATACATAGCTAACATGTCTAACATTAGATGGTCTCGGTTAATAAACTGTGCAATCGCTAAGAAGTCATGAGAAGACCTCTAAAAGTGTCACATTGCAAAAAGAATGCAATAAGTACGATGGACTGACAGGTAGGGGGTCATGATGTTAGATTACCAATTCCTGAAAAGAAACACTGCTGTTACTGTCAGCATTCCCAAAAACTTTTAGCGACTTCCTGTGCTTAGGGTCTTACAGTGTGACAATAGCTACCCAGGAACGTGCTTCAAGCCTTGTATACCCGCAGTAGTTGCCTACTCCTAGTTCTACGACAGAATCCTAAATTCTTCTTCTTCTTTGTGTGGTGCTACAGTTCAGGGTGAACCTGGGCCTCAACCAACAAACCTCTCCAACTAACGCGTATTCTGGTTACCTGTCTCCAGTTTCGCACACCAAGTTAGTTGAGGTCCTTCTCCTCTTGGGTGCACCACCTTAAACGCGGGCGTCCTCTGTTGCATTGCCCGAGAGGTTCGGATTCGAAGATTCTTCGGGCCGAAGCTGTGGTGTCCATCCGCTCTACATGACCTAGCCACCGTAGGCGTTGGATCCGTAGACACCTAACAAGACTCATGTTGCCCGAACAGTTCGTGGTTGAATCTCTCCTCTAGAACCCGTCAACACAAACAGGACCAAAGATCGCACGTAGAACTTTTCTCTCAAAGAGACCAAGGACTTCTTCATCCGCTTTCGAGATTGTCCATGCCTCCGCGCTGTATAGCAGGACTGGGATGATCAGTGTCTTGTATAGAGTCAACTTGGTTCTTCGAGAGAGGGCTCTATTACTCAATTGCCTCTTGAGCCCAAAGAAACAGCGGTTGGAAAGAGTTATCCTACGCTTCATTTCGGTTCTCCCTTACTCCGGAGCCGAGGTAAGTGAAGTCCTTGACTACCTCGAAGTTATAGCTGCCCATTGTGACGCTCTGTCCAAGACGTCGATGTTGTATGTCCTTTTTTGCGGACAGCATATACTTCGTTTTGCCCTCATTCACCGCCAGACCCATTTTAGCCGCTTCCGTCTCAATGTTAGCAAAAGCCTCACTGACGGCTCGCTGAGTTCTGCCAATCACGTCAATGTCATCGGCGTATGCTAACAATTGAATGGACTTCTGGAAGATCGTGACTCTGTTGCTGTTTGAGTTTCGCACTATCTTCTATAGGACGATGTTGAAGAAATCACATGACAGCGCGTCGCCATGCCTAAAACCTTTTTGGACATTGAAGGTCTCGGTGAGTTCGTTACCGACTTTGATGGAGCAGCGAGAGTTCTCCATCGTCATCTTGCACAGCCTGAGAATCGAGAATCCTAAATACTAATTGATTCATTACTCATTTTTTTCCGCCACTGCGCTCTGGCTGTAATTACAGTAATATGAGACGTCATTTGGTCATTTGTCGACCCAGTTGTCTACCGTTGTTGAGACACAAAGATATATTATTTTGTATTTTTTTTCGACGTCAATGACCGATACTTTGACTCCATTGAGGGCAGCAATGAGCGTAATTGGGGTAGGCAGTGGATGGGTGATGGCTACTGCTGTGAAATGGACGTGACACAACATATCATCCGCGTTTTGCCAATCACTGTATATAGCGAAGTGAAGAAAGATTGGTTGTAGAATGTGCAA
This sequence comes from Eristalis arbustorum, assembly GCA_916610145.1. Classification (NCBI taxonomy): domain Eukaryota; kingdom Metazoa; phylum Arthropoda; class Insecta; order Diptera; family Syrphidae; genus Eristalis; species Eristalis arbustorum. The sequence goes on from OU744319.1 coordinate 21,238,132, forward strand.
GCACAACTATCATGAGAATGGCAAAAGATTGGATATGGAAAAAACAGGCATTTCATCGAGACAATCCAACGCACTAGTCAAAAAGCTAACACTCCTGGCCATTCCGAAGGATGACTCGATTAGAAAATGTAATTTCCAAAATTGGTTCACCACTAGGCTTAGTCCAAAGTCCACAGACTGAGCAGCAATATGGTGAAATGATGTACAGACGGATCAAGTACTGAGGAAGGAACATGTGCGGGAGTACTTGCAACCCGAACTAATAGCTACTCAACCATGGGCAAACGAACTAGCATTATTAGACAGATGCGCTCAAATAAATCTTGACAGACACCAAATCAACTGCGACAGAGCACTTAGCACTGATACTGGCACTTGTTTGGGAATGCCTACAAAAGCTTAAGAAGTTGAGCAGCAATGAAATGGCCGATTCGAGACGGAGCATCGCAAGCTTTATAGGACAACCGAACGAGGTTTGAGTCTTGCATCAAAATGAGCAAGAACAACCTCAGAATCCTCATAGGTTTCCTTAAGGAAACTATAAGCATCAGCAGAAGGTCTCTGCGGAGAATCTAGAACACATACTGGGATTTTGTGAGACTAAGACATCTGGGCATGCACCTATTCTCATTGAACCAGGTCTCATTCTCAGATTCCTAAAGGAAACTGGCTAAGGGAGTATATGGTATGATGGAACTCCGACAGCCAGGGGGAAAAGCTTTCCGACAGTTTATCCCTTACATATACAATTGCGTTCGAACAAGAGTTCTGGTACAAATTTTGGTCGTTGTATGTGCTTTACGTGCAAATTGCAACATCATTATTTACAGATTTGTGAAAAAAACAAGGCTATTGTATTGAGACCTGGCTCGGCTAAGGAGGGGCGTTAACGATCAAGCGGATGGCACGAGAACAATTGGCTTTTTTGGTCTCCTAACATTTCTTTTCTTCAATTTATCTTGTAAACATTTAATTTTGAATTCATTTGTGAATATCTTACTTGTTCGCAATACAATATAGTTTCTTATATACTTTCTTACGTAGCTACCACGTCCCTCCAATTGCTTAGGGAAATGCATAATTTTCCCCCACAAATTCACCCACCTTTTGACTGCTTAAAGAGGACGGAACCAACTCCCGTCCGAGTCAATACATTCCCAAGCCAACTCATTGATTCCAAGAAATTGCTTGTTTATTTCCCAGCACACAACACTTAACCCACATTTCTCCTTCAAAACGATCCACCGTCGGCGTCGCTGGCATTCCCATCGATTGGTCAAGCATGCATGCACACACTCTACTCGTGCATTCTGACATGTCCTGTGCAATGCCAATGCTCGTCTCAACCATCGTCCGTCGAAGACGTCTCCTCGAAGACAATCCCGTTTGGCACACAATTGTTCTGCAGTAAATAAAAATAAAAATCCCATCGTGAATTGTAACACACAAAGGACAACGGAATCCCGACCGAAAGCTTGAATTTGCATTGAGTGTACAGGGTACAGTGTGTACACCTCCACTGAAGAATTCATGCCGGGTAGCGGCTCACAAGAAAACTGGAAACGTACACACGTCCATTTGCCCTAATGGCGCACAGGACATTGAGTAAATACTCCTGATTGTATGCAAATGTTTTGTTTTATTTATCCCGATACGAAGGAGCCGGGCTTTAGGACCAACCGACCGACCGAGCGAGTGACGGGCTGCTGGAAAATCCATCGCAGTTTACGTCGATTGTGGACGCTGGGCGGGACGAGGGAATCTCGCCCCGAAAAGGGTTTCACTTCAATTTTTGTGTTTCTTTGGGTCAGGTTTAAGGAGTAAATTGCAAACTCACAAGCAGGAAGCGTCTTTGATGGGACGACGGAGGTGGACGATGACGACTGAGATGCCGACTGGTGATCGCATCGGCAGGTGGATTGCGGCTTTGTTTGCTTAGGTTTGTGATGAGAAGGGACATTTTCCTTGTTTGGCTGTGTTTCTTCTTGAATTTGTTTTCGATGGAAACGATGATGGGGGTGGTTCGTACGCCTGTGGGCAATCCCCAAAAATGTCTATATGCTCGGTGATGATGAAGTTTGTTTTGATGATGTAATTTGGTGTCCTTTTTCTGTCCATTTGGACGTCAAATAAATGACACAGGACCTATTTCAATTCCCTCGAAGGTGTTGATGTTTGTCGACCTGTCAGTGGTGCGTGGTGGTCGGGCATGGCAGACGGCGGTTAGATGGAAAAAGAGCCCACATCAGGCGGGCACAAATTAAACTCAAATTCGGGGGAATTCCCACTTGGCACGAGGCCCCCCACAAATTGGCCATAAAACCACTAAAACGACCGAAGGACGAATTGCACACACTCCCGCACACACAAACAGAACCGAGTTAGTGCCGAGTATCGAATAAAAAACCGGCCTCCTTCAGCGTCAGACGAAGGAATCTCATCACGCCTGCCATCACCCATTTGGAAGCAATAAAGATCAGACCCCTTTCGCCGGTGTCAACGCAATCCCAATGCGACCTGTCGCCTGTAATTTAATTGAACGGCCGTCGTCGCAGCCGCCGCCGCCGTCGTGCCGCCCCACAGGAAACTTAATCACCTCGCATGCATAAACCTCACGTATGACAGATATAAAACCGACCGAAAAATAGCAAAAACCCGGTCCCGCCAAGAAGGAGTAGAAGGGAATAAACAAACAAAAAAAAAACGAGTATTCGGACGACACTCTGTGTGTAGCACTTGCACGCGCTTTTCCTGGGCAATTTGCGTTAATGGAAAGCATTTTAGCATATTACACTCATAAAACATAAACCGAACCGATCCGCATAAAAATTTACTCGGAATGAATTAAAATTACATCCTGACAGGACAGGCGGCGGGGCGGTGGCGATAAACCTTTGGGGGGTCCATAAAATGTACCAATATCCCTAAAAGGGCGAATAAAATGCATCGTAAGTAGCCACCGGGAACCCTCCGCCCTGTGCAACTGGGGAATCGCTCTAGGACGTGACGGTGTGTGAGCGCGGCGCAACGAGACAATTTAGATTATTACACTTGTCAGTGGAGTCGGTCCCTTTGTCCCCTGTGACATCATCGACACGGTGCCGGTGCCTGCTGCAGCTTTAACCCGAAAACGAGAAGTTTTCAAGTCAAATGCTCCTTTAATTAACCGCAGAGCGGAGTTTTGCTACAGCTGAACAGTGAGCACATAAATAAGGTCGAGATATAAATTAAAAAGTTTTCACCGTCTCCCACTGGAGTCGCGCTGCTCTCGGTGCAGTGGTCCGGGCTTGATCGGATACGCTACCTAGCGGTAACGCATGCGAGTGCTTTTATTTGATTGTGTTGCGCTCGGTGGTTGGTGTTGTTGTTTGCGGTGGCCGAACGAGGCGGAGGGGGATGGACCAACTGACGTGCAAATGAAAAATGATGTCCTTGTGCTTTGCTTTGTTGGCTCACTGCTGCTCGGTTTGCTTTTCGCGATGCACACACTGATATTACTTGCGCTCTTGTGCAACACTCCGCTGCTGTGCCACGAAGGGGCCGTGGGTGTGCATTATGAAGTGAGTTTATGCTTTATGCGGCTTACAAAAGTTTTCACATTTATACCGAGTGCACAACGAGTACAGTGGGGTCAGCAAGAAGTGGGTCTGTAACCTGAGTCGTGAGACGTTGGTCTCATCTGTCGCCAGTCATCGTCAGCCTTGTAAGTCTTACCAGTCTTGTCGTTCATTCATCTTCAGTCATCGTCAGTGTTTCGGCCATCCACAGGCGTCAGTCATCGTCAGTCAGTCATCGTCAGTCATCGTCAGTCATCGTCAGTAATCGCCAGTCTTGTCAGTCATCGTCAGTCATCGTCAGTCATCGTCAGTCATAGTCAGTCATCGTCAGTCATCGTCAGTCATCGTCAGTCATCGTCAGTCATCGTCAGTCATCGTCAGTCATCGTCAGTCATCGTCAGTCATCGTCAGTCATCGTCAGTCATTGTCAGTCTTGTCAGTCTTGTCAGTCTTGTCAGTTTTGTCAGTCTTGTCAGTCTTGTCAGTCTTGTCAGTCTTGTCAGTCTTGTCAGTCTTGTCAGTCTTGTCAGTCTTGTCAGTCTTGTCAGTCTTGTCAGTCTTGTCAGTCTTGTCAGTCTTGTCAGTCTTGTCAGTCTTGTCAGTCTTGTCAGTCTTGTCAGTCTTGCCAGCCTTTTCAACCTTGTCTGCAGTCCTTGGGCACCCTCGTATGCCAGCCAGACTGTTGATGATGTTCAATGCTCCTCCCGGTCTCACTCTCTCACTCACTCTCTTTCTTGGATGCAGACGCTTTCGCAGTCGCTTCCCTCTCATAATTAAAAACAGAGGATGCCATTTTGTACTGCGATTCTAAATGAGACAGTGACCGGGGAAAACAAGGAAATGTGAAACAAAGCCCCCCAATGTCGTGCTAATTGGCTGCGGTAACGTTTTGCTTGTCTTCCACTTCTTTTCTTCCCAGTCACGGCTACCGCCGCCGTCAACCGATTGAAACAGAACCCGAAAAAAAAGAAACAATGAATCCCAGCCGTGCACCATGAAGCGGCTACAACTAATTCCGCTCCGAATTCTCCAAATCAAACGTGAATCCTTTATTTTAGGCGGTTATCCTATCCACTCGCACGCCGCGCCTTCGTTCATTTCCATCTCGGAGGCAATCGAAATGACAGCCTCCTCGCACACAGACCGGCGATCGTCCGAAAAACTATTCTTCCCTCATCCAGATGCAGAAGCACTACCCTGCTGGGGTCCTTCGTTTTTTCCCTGCATCAAGCCTCCTTGCGCTCCTGCCATGCACACAGCACTTCTATTTAATTGTAATCCCTACTAAGTCGTTTAAAACAGACGAGTCCTTGAATTAATTACCTCATCCTCGTGTACGAGCGAGCGACCGGGACGGCCGGAGCATCTGGGGGCGAGCCCGAGTGGCGGGCCAACAATAGCACAAAGGATGAGATTGAAGTGAATTGGGGAATGGAAATGAGTGTGGTACCTTGTCGGAAGTTTCAACCGAAATGGGAACGGAACGATAATCAAGGACGACGATGAAATTTCCCTCCAATATCCTTTACACATGTATTTGCATATCCTGCTCCTTAATTTGATTTCGCTTCTGTCCTACACCCTTGTACGTTCGTTGTAAGGATTCCATTTTGTAAGGAAAAAAATTCACATTTTTTGGTTCGTTCTTTTTTTCAGTTCTGTCCTATTTTTGTGATGTTCTTTGGTTGGTGTGTGTGTGTTGCGGATTATCGCTTATTTTTGAAACACACACACACAAGGCCCTTGTGCCGGAAGTGTGCATTTTGACTTTTGACTTAAGTGACACTTGTCTGCCTGAAGGAGTCAATTAAGAATGAAAATTGTCCATGAAGTGGTTTATGGGGAGCATGGCAACGTTAGCTTGGCAATTGACAATTTGATACATTATTGCAGTCAGCTATCGATTTTGAAATGGGATGGGCGGCAGACCTGTAGTCATGTGGGTATGAGGCTGATTTACGTCTGGCATCACCCATCTTTTCGGGTAATTTGCTTACAATCTTCGGGACCAACCAGTAATGTTGGATATCGCATCAATTTTCAGCCTGGTTCTCCTTCACGAGGGAAGGTCGGATTCGAAGATCACCTTAGCTGGGGTGTTCGAACAGGACTATCGTCATGACAGTAACTAAATTTTTACGGACTGCTGAAGTTCTGTGTGCAGCTCGTGCAGTTCGCATGGTGTCTTCTTTTGCTGTAAAGTAGGAGTCATAAAATAATTGTTTCTTTAGAGCATGGTGTTGGTCCTTCGAGCCGGATATTTGACCCCAGTTGTGCAGACAGAACCAAGTAGCAACGGTTTCCAAGGGCCGTTTCTACGTCGGTTCTCGACTATAGTGTCACTTGTACAGCTCATCCCGAAGTCTTATGTCGGTTGTAACGCTCGGTCCTGTGATGAGACCAGTTAATTTCTCATGCCCTTCCATCACCGCAAATGCTTCAATCACGGCAGGCTAGAAATGCGCCACAACGATGGCACTGCCAACAGTTTGACTCGCATATAGAAAATTGTGCTTCAATATTTACAGCTCCCGCCGAACTCCATCTCCTCTAGAACTAGATTGATTAAATTACTTTGGCAGCACAGCCCTTTTAGTTGCAACCGGCTCCGAAAGGTTCTCAAACCGAACTCGAATCGCTTAATTCTCCATTAATCGAGAGTGCGGCCATCGAACTGAGCAGGTCTTTGCTGAGTGGTTTGTCTCAAAGCGCTTTAAATTCTCCAGATTTGAATGAGGAAACAAGAACCGCCCCGTCATACGAGCTGAATTGTGGAAAAGCAAGCTTCCCGTGGCACTGAAGCCACCCGTCTGCTACAACGTGAGATTAAGAATCTCATGTTCCACTGATTGAGTTAGCCGGCCGCCGGATTCGCTTCTATGTTACTATGTGGTCTTCAGCTAAGTTGGAGCTGAACGTCGACTGTATAGCAAAAATCAAAAATGCTCTCATAAACCACTCTCTTCTTCCAAGCAGTTGGATCACCTTTTACTCCTGTTGCAGCATATGGAGCTGATGTGTAGTTAAATTAACAGCTTTTCCCTTCCTTGATTGAAAGACAAGCTTCAAAACGAATGCGTCGGGAGCATTTTGAAGTACAAGTTTAAAAGTACAACGCCTAGCAAATATGACGAAGGTGCGTGAATTTACACAAAGATGGTGCAACTTCAAGTAAAGCACGAACCAATTGTCTATCGTTTGACGTAAACGAAGTTCAACTGAACTAAAGTTCAGATTTGACTGTGAAACAAAAACAAAATCAACCAAAAATTTGAACTCCGTTCAAGGTTCAACTGAACTTATGTTTAAACCTTCACGGAGGAAGGTATGATAAGTGAACACAATAGACCTACAGGTAGCGGTGCAACACACTCTCAATAACAATAATAATAGCATACAGACGAGCTACCCTCCACTGGGAAATTGCCATCAATGCTCATGTTTCGTCAAATCAAATTGAATTTAATGATGCCTTCAATTCGAAATCTGGGATAGAGTTGCTGCACGAGACTACTCATTGGCGGTCGAGAGGAGTTTAAGGAAAGTGGTCGATATCGTTGAGAAACTGCATGAAATAGTTAAGATGCATTGCGATGGTCGAACTTGGAAGGCATCAAGCTAAATGGGAAATGCCAGAATTAGCAGTAACGTACAAAGGCGAGGAAGAAAAAAAATTGCAATGGTGGCACCAACTAAATAACATAAAACTTCTATTAGACAGAAGATTAAGATCGATCGGTAGGTAGGTGAATGTGGGGATTCCGTAAGAATCTGATTAGCACTCTATGCCGTTTTACTGCCGCAGCTATGGTACCTTTTATGTAAAATATTTTTCGATGGTATCACTTAATCCAATCTGATACGTTTGAAAATGACAATAACCCTTCAATATCTTTTGCACGAAACTCGACAAGTGATTTGAGAAAGGGTTTACCAAGCGCTCGGTGTTTGGCTCTTACAAGAGTCAGGCCAGTGCAAAAGAAGTGGGTTGAGATCTCCCCCTCAGCAATATTGTTGCAGCTGCGATGTGCGGATATTGAGCTTTGTATCATGATCTCCAATGGACCAGTGTCACCTCCAACAATCTAGTGACGGCACGTCGAGTTCACGAAGAAACTCCTTGGCTTTGGATCGGTTGCAGGTACTCAAGCCTTATTTTGCTTGATGTAGCACAGTCTAGTCCATCTGTGGTTAGTTCTTTCAAGGAAGTGTGAAGAGATATTAGCCGTGACTGCTTGAGTTGGAATGTGCACATCATCTGCAAAAGAGCATTGAAGAGCAGATTACTGTCCAGCTAGTTCACCGGCACTCTCATTTCCTGCTATCTACGAACGAAGATGGTCTCCTTACCGATTGTCGCACTAAAGTGGCCGAACGGAAAAAGCTATGCTTCTATGATTTGGACACGTGGCACGAATTTCCTCATCATCACGTCTTCCGAGGAGTGCGTTAAATGCCACTTCATCAAGAAGGCGTCCCATTGGAAGAACCAGGACGAGGTGCTTGGACTAAGCCCAAAAACTCGCTTGGTTGCGCCTGCGCATAGATCCTGATGAGTTAGACCCGATAGGGGAGGATTGTGGTGGCCTGGGATCTCTACTGCCCACTTTACCTGCGCCGCTCCTTTGCATGAATCATTCGGGTCAGGAAATGATGATGATGATGATGAGTCTCCGAAAACGATTTTTGTACTCTAAACGAGTTCTGTAGGCGCAGACTAAGTGGTCGCTCATAGAGGTCCGCCTTAAGTCTGCTCCGTCGGAAGGGACACGTGGACACGAGAAATCTCTCCCTAGCGATCTTCCTTAAGCAAGCCGAAGTGTGTCTCGTGAGACAGATGTATTTCCCTCGCTGCTCCTACAGACAGCATCAACATACGCATATGACACCTTGTATAGTCGTAGGATTCAAACACGTCCTGACTGACGCAGGTCTTATTGACCAAGGCTCCTGCCTCGGCCTTCAAGTTAATTCTTTACCATATGTCCATCCATGTTCTATGCACACCCATCAACTTCATGTGCACCCGCTCCCATCGCCAAAAAAAACCTCACTCCCTCCCACCAACCAACCCAACCACTTGACGCCGGCCCCCTTGAATTTAAAGTCGCCCATTTTTTTGTTCGAGCAAAAGGACCGTATTTACGGACAACTAAAACATCCTTTTATCTCCAGCTGGGCTCCTCAAGACTCCCCATCGAAATTCAATCCCATTCGCATTGTTATCACATTAAATGCGAGACGGATCCCGAGGCGACAGATCCGTCCGTTCTGGTCCTGTCACCAGGCCGCCGCGCCGTGCCGCTCCGCCAGCCCGCCATCAGTTAGTGCTGAGGATTCTCAAAAATTTGTCCGTTCTTTCGTTGGTCGGTCGGTTGGTTGGTTTTTTTTTTCTAAATTGGGTCCATTGTTAATGTTGTTTGGATATCCTTATGCGTTGCTCCGCTCTGCACAATGGTATTATTGAAATTTACGCCAGACCAACTCACAAAGGACTCGGCAGAGCCTGTTTGTGTCTGTCTGTCGGTTTTCAATACACCGAGTGGACACACACAGAGATTTATTCAAATCTGATAAAAAGCTTTTCCGCCCAGCCCCACAGCCCCACAGCCCCTCCGCAGCGACACAACAAATGCAAATGACAAAGGACGTACAAGTGATACAGAGATCCACTCACACAGTGTCGTCCGTCAGTCAAATTGTGTGTAGTTTCGGGTCAAAATGGTTTTATCCTCGAATTATGCCACCGGGGGCCTGTGCGCGGTTTAGGCCAATGTATCACCCAGTTCAATTCCATTAATCAATTCTCAGCGAGTGCGCTGCGGAGCAGCCAGTGTGCCTGTGCGGACTTTAAATGACTTTTTTTGGTCGACTGCATTGGCAACGGTCGACGAGGACGACGGCGAGGGTCGAAGGAGCAAATGCAACTGTATCGGCTGTGCTCAGCCGTTTGTCAGAACCGGGGGACGGCAGGCGGGCACATGAATTGAATTAGATGTGCACCAAGTGCAGTAGAACGAGCTCCCGGAATGTCCTGATTTGCATGAAGGCCCCATAAAGGCGACTATTGAAGTCATTTTTATCGCCATTAGGCGAGCTCCTTCTGGCATCGAACGGGCCATTGCCAGCGTGCTCTCTCGGTGTGTGTGTGTGAGTGGATACGACAGCACTCTGCGCCGGATCAGAGGATGTTTATAAAATTATTATTTTTCAGGGCGATTCATGCATAATTGAAACTTCTTGCATCGACTTTCGGCCGAACAACTGACAATTGATGGCCACCCGCACGCAGAGGGGCCTCCTTCGGGGTGTCAATGGACAGGGTGTTCATGTGACAGGCCTCCTCCTCACAGGCATGCCAGACATCAAAGAAAACACGATACAACGACCACTCCAAGTGCACACCTTCCGTCTAATCGGACCTCTCAGCCGGACCGCACCCACTACCCCCTCTCGACTCGGCTAAACTTTTCCATCTGCAATGGTGCTGTCTGGCAACAATCAGAGGAGATACCAAAAGTTTACCGAAAGACTGCTGAAACAAAACCCAACTTGCAAGTTGCAACTGGAAACCGAAACTCAATCCCATCGCTCTGCAGTACAATGGCCCGGTGCTGGGTCTCTGCCGTTGGATGAGCAGAAGCACAAGACAAAAAGAAGGCAACGACGAATTTTCTACCTCGGAGCTATGCGGCTAATTAATATGTGAAAACCTTGTGCATACTCGCCAGTCGGAGGAAGGAAGCTGTGTTGAAATAATTTAATTACCATCACGACAGGACGGCAGACAGGACGTCCAGTTCGGCGTTTTATGGGCAACCGAACGGACGTGCATCAAAATTCGAGTCACACTCGTCGGGCGTAGATTTGCTGCAGTACGCTATTCGTCGCTAAATTCTGGACACAAGGACTATGCCGTCTGTGGCGTGGTGTGGAGGAGGCAAGAGTGAATAATATACACTGCGGCTGGAGTTCGATTTAAGTCATTGATAGGGGCCAACCTCTTGACGTGATAACAAGGGGACAAGGAGTGAAGCAGTAATTCTGAAAGAAACGTCATTTTTGAACAGACGGAGAGAGAGTCCCGATAGCCGTTGATAAGTGGTCGAATTCTTCGTGAATGTTCAGCTTTTCCTGAATGGCAAGGTGGAGGCCCTAGAGAGACATAAGAAGGGAAAATATCGCAACATAGTCCCAGAGTAAAGAGGCCACGAGTCTGATATCCAAACAGGAACAGAATGAAAACGAAGGGACGAAGCGAGGCTCTTCCACCGGCGGCTGCCCCAATTTCGCGCTCCAAGTTGGTGTAGGTCCTTCTCCACTTGAGTGCGCCATCGGCTTCGTGGTCGTCCTCTACTGCGTTGTCCCACTGGTTCGGAATCAAAAACTCTCCGGTCTGGAGTAGTGTTGTCCGAGCGCTCAACATGGCCTACTCATCTTAGGCGTTGAATCCATAGACGCCTGACTAGACTCATGTCGCTGTACAGCCCGTACAGCTCGAGGGTGAATATTCATCTCCAGAAACCATCAACTCAAACAGAACCAAAGACTGAACGCAGAACTCGCTCTTTAGATGGTCCAGGATTGCTTGAGCTTGGTCCTTCGCGAAAGGGCTCTACTACTCAATTGTCAATTGCCTCTTGAGCTTAAAGAAACAGCGGTTGGCAAGAGTAATTCTGCGTTAAGTCTCGGTACTGATGCTGTTCGTACTATTACCTTGGAAGCCAAGGTAGATGAAGTCCTCTACCACCTTGAAGTTTTAGCTGCCTATGGTGACCTTCTGCCCGAGTCGTTGACGGCTCGCTGTGTTCGTCCGATCACGTCAATGTCGTCCGCGTAAGCAAGCAGTTGAACGGACTTTTGGAAGATCGTGCTTCGGGTGTTTACGTTTGAGTTTTGCACGATCTTCTCAAGTATGATGTTAAGGAAGTCACATGACAGCGCGTCGCCTTGCCTAAAACGTTTTGTGACATTGAAGGTCTCGGTGAGTTCGTTACATACCTTGATGGAGCAGCGAGAGTTCTCCATCGTCATCCTGCACAAGCTGACGAGTTTGGCAGGAACGTCAATGGGGCTGTATAGCTCGGCTCTATGCACGCTGTCATATGCGGCTTTAAAGTCGACAAATAGGTGGTGGGTGTCGATCTGCATCTCTTGGGTTTTTTCGAGGATCTGCCGTAAGGTGAAGATTTGATCGATGGTGGACTTGCCAGGCCTGAAATCGCACTGATAGGGACCTTTCATGTTGTTGACGAATGGTTTCAGGCGATCACACCAAAAAGCAGAGAAAATCTTTTAGGCGATTGATTGAGATTTGGCAGCACTTCTAAACCCCATCGTTAATGACTCCAGTGACATCTAGTGGGGAACACCAAGCTGCCAAGGATGGACTATCGAGTGGAACCTGCTTCACACAAAACTTCACCCATCTCTCTTGGAATCGAGACTTTGGCAAGTGTGGTCGATTTTTTGTATTAAATTATAATAAATTATAACAAACTATAACAATATAAAAATTAAACTTTCGAGTTTCGCCTTAAACAGCGATGTTAAGAAGACCTATCCCCCGATAGTTGGCGCAGTCTCCTTTCTTGTGGATCGGGCAAACGATACTAAGATTCGACTCGTCGAGCATGCTTTCCTCCGACCATATTTTACGGCTAATTTAGTGCATGCACATCTCCAGCTGCTTTAAAGAGTTCTGCTGACAGTCCGTATGCACCAGCAGCTTTGTTCGACTTTTGTCTCGATATCGTTATCATGACTTCGTCTAGATCGTGAGGACGGAATTATTTTCTATCGTCGTCCATTGCACTCTGCCTGACAGCGGTATTGGTGTCCTCTTCGTCGTTAAGCAATCCGCAGAAGTGATCCTTCCTGATTCCCAAAGATGAGTTGCGATGTTAGTGATGGAGGTCTCCTTCCATGGATAAGAAACTTTGGAACCACTGAAAACTGGATAGCGATCAAATATTTTTTTGATCGCTATCTAGTTTTTATTGAAGTCAATAAAGCACACATTTTTTCGCCGGAAATAAGGGTGGATCACCAGTCCGAGATGGCCCTGCTTCTTGCTTCTACAGCAACCACTCGCTTTTGTTCCATCAAGATTAGATGAGGCGCACACTCTTTTTCCTACTCCAAGCGGCGCAACTTGTGATGATTTCTTTTTCTAGGCAGAACCACTTTGAGCATTGCCAGTGATATTCAGCGGTCAGTGGCGCCGTGATTTAAGAATGTTTCCAAACTTGTGGCGTGTACCTAAAGCCACCAGCGTACAAGTCGACCTATCAACTGCGACAAATCAACTTTGCCAAAGTGATATTGCAAGTTGTATTGAACCAGATACCCATCAAGTCAACGCTGGTGTACCACAAGCTTAGGCTTTTGGGCTTTCAAATGGAGACTGAACGCACTCTTTATATATGGGTGGCGTTACAACCCATAGAGGACCTGGGGCAGGTTTCCCAGCAACTATTTCGTGCGTGCTATTGTTCTCCCATGAGTCGAAGGGACCTACAGTTTTATGCCGACTCCGAACGGCTAAGTTTGAGAAGCTTCTTCTATACATTACACTCTGTTAGTGACCCGAAAGAGGTGGGACCGTGGAAATTATCGCACAGAGCAGGAATCAAACGTACGACGTTAAGGTTGGGGTCGACGCACATACCCACAACTCCACGGGCCACCACCCTTTCACTAATCATTAAACTGTAACCGATAATTCATTCAGTAGACTCAACATTTTCATCATGTTAGAGTACACGAACGAGTAACCTCTGCAAATTTTCAGCCGAAATTCGGAGTTGGTGACCGCAACGTTAAGAACTTTAGTTTCAAACGTCAGCATCGATCAAACTGGCAGAGTAACTCTAGCCAGCTGCGGTTTCTGTGGGCTCAAGTGGCTATTGAGTTTTAGAACCTTTCCTCCAAGGATCAGGTTGCCTTCATATAAGGCTCATCTTATGTTTACAATGGGCAAAGAAGTCAGTGTACGATCCAGATTAACCTGCAACCAATCAAATCGTCCAAATAAGTGAGGTGACAGTTTCAAAGAGTAGTTCTGAATGCACTGGTTGAGGTAATAACAAGGAGGCTACCAGACAATTGCTTTTCGTACGCACTACGGCAGACGTGCTGCTTCCATATTGTGCATGCCAGGGAGTGTTAAGCTATCGGGAGACACTCCTAAAATAAGCCAGATTCGTGTAGGAGTCGTAGAACGATTTTCGTCTTAACACCGCTTAAGGCCTCCACCTCCATGAGGATGGCTTTCCAGTAAACTGCCTTCTTTTTGATGCTAGGTCTGAGCACTGAGCACTCGCAGATCAGATGTTGGATAGAAACATCTTTGTCATATTTGACAAAAGTAATTTGATTGTCAGTGACTCGAAAGAGGTAGGGCTATGGAAAACATTTTTGTCGTAACCGGGAATCGGGCTTATACGCCGAAGTTCAAGTGCATAGGGGTCGTCGCACATTCCCGCAACAACACAGGACACAACTCGCATGTGTTTCCTTTAGAATATGACTCACGCTCAAAATTGACTTACCATACAGTAAGGATTTTCAATATTTTACTTTAGACGGTCACGGCAAAACACGCATGCCAACACTAGAGGCAGGCTAGCTTACGCGGACGACATTGACGTGATTGGTCGAAGTCAGCGAGCCGTCAATGAAGCGTTTGCTGGTATTGAAACGGAGGCGGCAAAATGGATTTAGCGGTGAATGAGGGCAAAACATACAACATACACAACATCGACGACTCGGTCAGAATGTCACCACAGGCAGCTACAACTTCGATGTGGTAGAGGACGTCATCTATGTTGTCTCCCAAGTTAAGAGTACCAACAACGTCAGTACGGAGACTAAGCGCAGAGCAACTCTTGCCAACCGCTGTTTCTTTGGGCTCAAGAGGCAATTGAGTAGTAGAGCCCTCTCTTGAAAGACCAAGCTCACATTATATAAGACGTTGATCATCGCTGTCCTGCTCTATGACGCGGAAGCCTATCTATCTCAAGAGCGGATGGAAACGCACTTAGTCTCTACTAGAGAAAAGTTCTGCGTTCAATCTTGGGTCCTGTTTGCGTTGAAGGAGATTCAGCCACGAACTGTATGGCCTGTAGAGCGACATGCGTCTAGCCAGGCGTCAACGAATTCAACGTCTAAGATGGCTAGGCCATGTTAAGCGCATGGACAACACTACTCCAGCCCGAAGAGTCTGTGACTCTGAACTAGTGGGACAACGCAAGCACGAAGCCGATGGAGCACTCAATTGGAGAAGGACCTCAACCAACTTGGAGTGCGAATTTGGAGGCAGCTGACTAAGGATCGTGCCAGCTGGAGAGGCTTGTTGGATGAGGCCCAGGTTCTCCCTGGACTGTAGCGCCATAAGAAGAAGAAGAAGAAGACGATCTGTACATCCACACTATCCTCTTCCGGCCCAGTCATCTCTTATGTTTTGAACCAAAAAGTAGTCCTATGGGAAAAAACTGGCTTCAACTGCTTCGCCATGGGGACGAAACAATAGTGAACCCGTACATTTTCCTGACGAAACCTGCGCTGTGTTCTTCACCATATTCGACTGTTTCTGCTGCAATTCGATTACATCAGGAGAATGACTTGGCGTGCATTTAAGACAAAAATGTCGGGCATTGTTGTCAGACGTACCTACAATTGGCCTTCCTTGCTGCATTTTCACGCGGAGAACCTCACTGTCTTGATGGTTCATTGGATAGTCCTTCAGTACTGCAGTGGCTTTTGATGGTAGTTGGATCAGTAACTAGTTTTTCGGATGTACCACTGAACGAAAATGGGACTATCCAACGACGTCATAAGCAGATGTTACAGTAACATGGACGAAAAGGAGGACACTCTTCATATCCCTGCCACTTCCCTGGTATCTGCCAGTTGAGACGTAGAACACTGGGAGAATACTCCTTCCAAGATTTTTAGGATTTACTTGTTTTTTGCAGATCCATTAATTAGGACGAGCCCACGCAGTTGGTTTGGCGAAGCAGCAAAAAAGGATTCTTTCCCCCAAGCAGGCACCAGTAACAGTAACATTGCTAAGGTCCAATTAGCGTTGCACCTGATATAACCTATCGACTTGTCAAACGACACTCGTGAAATCGGAAACCACAAATTCCGGAAATCGCACCAAAAATTAGACACACCAGAGGAGCCCCACTGTCACTGTTCGGTCCTTTTTTCAGATAAAATGTGCACTGATTGCAAATGATTTGTCCTGAAAGGCATGCGAACGATTTCATCGAATCAGGGAAATTATAATCGCGTCGCTTTAATTCAGCTGAACCAGCAGTGAGCAGGGAATGGGTGCGGAGGAGGGGAGGATGAGAAAATGAATGCATTCCGGGGCGGTGCGGCGCGGCGACTGCAAGCGAGTGCATTGAACGCTAAATATCATTGTCTATCTGGCATTCGAGCACGACAATGCCTTGCAATTATTTTCACGGTGCCGCCGGTAAGTGCATTAATTGGCCATAATTAAAGGAATCGCTTATCGCGCAGAAATGATTCCACAAAGTGCTCCACGGGGCGGGCGTGGCTGGCCCGAGGTGAGTGTGGGTGCTGACTGCCGCGCCGCCCCCCATTCCCAGCAGCGGGCCATTCCTTTGTTCAGTGACGTTGACTTAGATCGAAGAAATGGAATTTCCTTATCCGTTTCGTTTGAGGAAATGGTGCGGGAAAGGAAGAGCGAAAAAAAATGAACGAGAATGACGACCTCGTCGTTCTTCTGTTTGCTCCTCGTGATTATGTGCATGTGCTGGAGCTGCTCTGATCCGTGCTCATGCGGATTTTTGCGCGTCCCCTCAGCCGTGGCTCGAGATGAAATTGCATAAAAGGCGGAAAAATATGTGCTCCGAAGGAAGCAGACTGAATTGTATGCAAACAAAAAATTGCATTAGTTGAGCATGATTAAACTTTTTTTTTTTCCTCTCATCAGGCTGGCGCATGCGATGCCCTGACGGATGGGCGGGAGAGATTACGTGGTTTTCTTACAGATGGATTGGTCGTCGAAGACAATGTCGATGACGGCGGCGCAGGCGAGCGGGGAGGCGAACGTTACCTGACAACGGAGCTGATCTCCGGTCTGAGGTGGTTTTTGTGGTGTAATTCCATGGCAAACATGGAAGCTGACGCAAGGAGTCGATGGATAGGGACAAATTGAAGTGACGCGGCAGCTGAGCACGGATCGTATTGGTTGCGATTCAGTTAAGCTGGCATTTGCATGCCGTCTGAGCTGTGTTTGGGGCGGTGTGGATAAGAAATGTGTGTCGGTTGCACAGGAAGATGAAGGAGAGCTATAATGTGCTTGGTGATAGCGACGGAGCTCGTCATCTTAGAGTCAAGGACGTCACATGCAGACGAAGCGTGTGTCAGCGGGCAGTGTGGTGATGGAGAAGTAGTCTTGGCCAGGAAGATCCTGTCAACAGATTGTCGTTCGAATTGGGGCATTGGAATAAGCTGCGGTGATTGTTTGAAGGTGTTGACGATGTTGATCAAACATCCTGATAACGTGACGAGAGTCGAATAAGGGATTCTTGTCGTGTACTTATTCTAGTATTCTTTTCCCGGTTCGGCTGTAGACATTTTATACGCAATTTCTTTCTCACAGGAGTATACTTTCTCGCAACGGACACCATTCATAGGCGAACGAATAGCTTGGTGTCCGGGTGATAATCAATGTCCGCTTGTGCGAGGGTTCACTGCACATACACATGATTTTTCTTATTTCGCGGTGCTGCGGTTTTCAGCACAGTAATTGTTCAAACTCCCACCGATCGGCATAAAATTGGGGTAATTACCGAGAGAATAAGTTGGCGAATACAAGCTGCAGAGATGAGATTTTTTCGTGCGGGATAGTGTGCGAGGCAGTACGGTAGGAACACAAATTTGAGCCGCTACTTCTCCAAATGGAAAGAGCTATGCTTCAAAGGTTTGGCCCCATTCGGAAGTCGTAATGAATGAGACATTACCAAGCCAGTAGCCAAAGAATATTTCGTTCGAAGCAACTGCTCAACGACGAGTAATTTCCACTGCAGACCTTTTTCATTTGGTCATTGTTCAATGTAAGATACGCTTACTTGGCTTTGACATCAAGGTCTGCCTACCTGAATTTTTCTAAAGGGTTGTTTCAACCGGCCTTACTCGGCCAGTCCGAGATGAAATGCAGCATTAGTCCTTCCATCATGTTCTAGAAAGGACCTTTTTCTCTGATTTGTCCACGCTAACCTTTATCACAGAATCACAAGGGAGAAATCGAATTCACACGGAAACAGTTTTCTCTTCTTTTCGGTGGCCGTATGATTATTCATGCAACGCGTTGTTGAACAGGGGTTCTGTGATGTTTCACGGTGTAAAACGGACTGCTGTCTGAAGCCTTCGGTGTCCATCTCTTTGGACTAAAGGGCTCTCCTGAATCTGGGAAATGTTCCTTACGCGATATAAATTTTAGATAATCAAGAAGCATCAATAAGAGCCGCAAGAATTCATTTGCACGTCCTCATCGGTTTATCTAATGATGCACTAACAACATGCTGACGCCATCATCCCCCCTTTTGGGAAATAAATTCCACTTTTGAGTACACTAAGGCCATTTCCATGCAAAAATAAGAAAACCTCCTTGGATCGTTGAAATGCAGAAAATATTGACGTCGTATTCCGTTTGATTCACTTACTTGCCAGAACTCATCAAACCCACAGCATCTGCCCATCACACCCGCCGTTCTCAAGAAAGCGAAAGAAAAAAGGTCATCGGCCTCCATCAAGCCTTCACCACATCATTACGATGCCCAACCGTTCGCCTATTAATTAGGGTTCACGCCATTATGGGTGAAAATTTATTCAACGACTCCCCCTGCCCCCACCCCATTAATCCTTTTCACTTAAACCAAGAGAGAAAGAGAGAAGAACAGAAAAAACACAGGAAAACGAGTCTAATACACCGACAAGCAATGTAATTTATGTAATACCTCCCATTTGGTCCTCTTCATTAGGCATCACGATTTCATCTCCACCAAAACGCACTCATCTTCGACGAGAAAGCGCTGAAAACGCAAAATTACCATAATCCAGTCTGACAAGCAGTACCCAAGGACCGGACGACGAGAAACCATCGAAAGGGAAATGCGAAAAAAAATATCGCAAATTCACAAAAACCCAAGATGCCGCCAACAACGCTCCGCGCCACGCACCTGGGAATCAAGGAAAAATACACGTATAACCAGTGCCGAACTAGCGCATGAATTATTCACCCAAAAGCTGCTCCCGCTCCGCGACGACCCCTCGACGCAAACACACAAAAACACCGGCTAAGTTGTTGGGAAACGAAGGCAAAGTGGAAAAAGGAGGAGAAGGAAAAAAAAACACTACCATTCTCAGGACGATAATGCAGACCCGGGCGCAGATCACAGTGACAGGACAAGAATTATCTGCAAAAGACGAAGAACGAACACACACTATCATGACGGAGATTCAAATTGGAATAGATATGCCAAAGCGACAAAAGGACGACGACGACGACGCGGAGCAGGACTATAGCCGGAACAAACACACACACACAGTCGAACACACGGCAAATGGAGAAATTGTGATCATTTATCAAAGGACAATGTCATAATGCTACTAGCTTTTCTCGTTTCCCAGTCCCGTCGCAAGAAAATTTGCATCCCTTCGTTCGTACGAGTTGAGGTACGACTACACCCATCGCTCGTCCTCGTATGCACTTGGAGGAGGAAGAGCGGACAGAAAAAAGGACGAAAGAATGTGGGAAATATGCCCCAAAAGTGTCAGCAAACTTTTACGACACGAGGATGAGAGCGAGCGAGATGGGGAAAAAAAAAAGAAACGGAATATCCCGCCAGGATCAGAGAGAGGTCCCGATGTCCTTTGAAAATTAAATTTCACCGCAAAAAAAGAGGAAACTTTCTCTGGCGGTTTCTTCTGGTTGTGATTTAAATAGAAAATTCGAAAGTCATTACGAATTCGGACGAGGCGACGACGAATCCGGGAGACGGAGCAAGGCCACAAGTGATAAGGAGGTTCGCACAGGATGCGAACGCCGAACGCTCCTCCGCAAAGGGGGTTAATAGAACTCCCCGGGGGATTACCAACATCAATCAGGATGATGTTTCAAGTAACGATTAGCGATGCAAATTAAATGTCCTTGTGCGTTAAGGTCTATCATCCTTATTTTACTGTGGAATAATTAATGCTTTACAATTAAGCCCACAACTGGGCGACGGTGGGTGGGGGAGTGATGGTGGAGCGAGCATGTCGTAAAGATGAGTGCACCACCACCCCCACCACCATCGAGCGAGAGCTTTGCCTCATCAGGATAATAATTCGATTCCAGTCAGTCATTTTATGGTGTACTTAAGGATTCTCCAAGATAAGTCAATTTAAGGCGGGATTCCCTGTGCTGGCACGTCGCTCGTCCCGTGCGCTTACCCCATTCAGGCGGCACACAGAGATTCACTCAGGGGATTAATGCTGAACCGAGAGATGATGTTCCGGAGATGGGCGCTGGCGCTGCGGCTGGGTACGGTGCGATGTCGACGTGCGTCAAGGTGACATTTTATGCCTCTTCCGTGGGATTTTCAATTATGTGAACATCTCTGAAACGTGTACCGTGAGGATGAGTGAGAATTTGCCGCACCCCTGGGAGTCCATCAAAAAATGCAAAACACTTGAGCTTTAAGCTTTCATCAGACAAAAGCTGCCCAACACCCCGTCTAATCACGCAAGGGACTCTCCTCAGTCCTCAGTGAAGCGTGCAAATTGCATGCACAACTTGAACACCAAAAAGGACACCCTCTCCCGCAAGTAGCGACTACTCAAACCGAAACACAAAAAAAAAGCCTTTAAGATTTTCCACATCTCGCACAATGGCCTCACAAGGCAGAAGTTATTATGTCGCCCGTCCGGCATTTTAATTAACAAGATTAATTTCTTATGACAGGACATCATGGGCATGAACGATGGACGCGCAATACACGCACACACCGTGCACACAGCGCACACAGACCGACAACGCGATAAAGGATAATGCCTTTTAATGGCTTAACAAGGGCTTCAATTAAAATAATTTCAGCATTATTCTGAACTGACAGTGGAAGATACTGTGCCAGCAGAGTCTGGCAAGCCATCCGTTGTCGTTGTCGTCGTCGTTGTCCTGCGACAACAGCGACCGGCCCGAATAATCGCCTTCGTATTTATTATCGCCGAAGGGATATTTAAATGAATGTCCTCGGAGAGTAGTTTTCTGTTTCGGTGTGTTGCCTTAATTTCAACGCCGCGCAACACTGTGGATTATTTGCTGCGGCAATGAGTTAAGGAATTCATAAATCATTTTTATGCAAGGTGGTTGGAATAAGGCAATGCGGTGGTGCGATGCTTTCATAATGAGCTACAATGGCGGGGGGAGACCTTAAAGCGGCCATCAACTGAGATAGTTTGCGCAGACGGAAGTGCTCTTTTGAACCGGCTGTGGCTGGATGTGGATGAGTGCGTTTGTGTGGAGTTAGGATGGAGTTGCTATAATCTCGGGGAAGTCTTGCTTAAGGTGGTCGTTATGAGGAAGCTTAGGAGGACTGTGATGATGATGGTACGATGATACGTTGATCTCTAAAGACTGACTCACAAATGGAATATCGCGCAAACTAATAAGACCACGCGACGATGTGCACGAATTCACTTCGTGAGTGTGTAACGAGCGTTGTCATAGTACGAACAGTGATGTAGTTTAATCGCAAGCTCCTTGAAACGGATGCTTAGTTAAGCAAAGCGGGATCACACCACAAGTGGACATAGTTTCATTTTCAGCGGATGCACACATCGTCCTAGTCTTGTTTGTCACAATACTTGTGAAGTAGAACTGGAATCTTCAAAACATGTAGCTTTTTGAGCTTGAATAAGAGGAGGAGAAGATGCAACTACGAGTTGTTAAACCACAGGAGTCTAACCAGGCGTATGTCTAACCTATCCGATATAGCGAACGGATAAATTATGGCCTGGTGCGTAAGGTCCCTAATCCGGAGCCTGTGTTACAATTCAAGCTCGCATTTGAAGTTCGAGGACAAGTGGACATCAACCACCTGGCCTTGTCTCCATCTTGTTCTGTATCTAGTCTTATTTGATATTTAAGAAAAAATTTTATAATTTTAAGTGAATACGATTTTTAAGAATTGTATGAAAAACAGACTATTGTCCATATTCAAGACGCGATTAGTCGTAAGGGAGGTTAGTGACGTGGCGACCATGTACTAAAGAAACCAACAAGACCAAGGCTGGCTAGATACCTTCCCGGTCGACGTTGAGCGTAGGTGGGACGATAGATGTAACTAAGTGGCTAAGCATCACATCACCATGCCTCGTTTTTAATCAATTTTATTTTTCAATTAATAATAAACGTACTAGACTAAACTGAATAAAACTGTTCATCGACCTCATTACTGTAGCGTCTTCCAAGCGGAAGAAATGGCGATTAAAGAAGCGCTGTCCTGGCCCGAGATATCTGTGTCTTTACGGATAGCAATTTAGTCCCTGCCATCGTTCTTTATAAACTCAAAAACAGCCGGGCATTTCATAAGGCGATATGCAAGCAGCTTAAAATTCGCCTGTACCATAAGCCATAAGGCCATAGAGACAAGTCAGGAAACTGTAGAGCTGACGAACTAGGTAAACGCTCTTGTAACATAGGTAACCTTTTAACTACTTTTAAGTTACAGCTCAATAACCTCTAACCACAGAAACAAATAACAAAACACATCTGGCCTCACCTCGATGCAAAAAGATTAAGTAGCCTGATCTCCTTAAGATGAACAAAAATCAACCCTGCACTGGGAATAATCACCGGACACTACCTAAAAGGCCTTCACACAAAAAGACTAGACCTCTTCTGGAGGAAACCATTCAGCGCCTCCTCTGCGACTGTCCTGCGTTCGGCTCAACTATGTTCATACCTTTACATACATCACTCCTCATATATATCAAAACAATGGCCCTATTTTCGACCTAAGTGCAAAAATGTCACATATGTAGTTGAACGTACAATCTTCTTTCTTCTAACTTGCTGACCATGGGCGGGCACTCTGAGCTGAACTTAAGACCATTAATATTAAAAAAAGAAAGCACCAGGCCACCTCAATGGCTGAATGTGCGAGTAGTGTCGATTGTTATAATTCTGCATCAAACAATTGCGCGAAGCTTTCGTTTTGTCGATTTAATTATTTCCTTTGGGTAATTTTAATGGCAAATATGCACTGCTCTCGAAGGCGAATGAAAAATGTCGATGAAATCATTGAAATTAAGCACTGTTTCAAATGCACTCGCGCTAAGCCATGTGACTATCTGTTTGACTATCCATGATGAACTATTTTGCTTCTGAAAATTTGGTCTCAACAGAGGATGGCAGCTCAACAGACGATAAAATCTTACAATTTTTGGCAACATTGACAAGAGCATTTATATGAGAAGAATCATGGAAGCACCTTCAAAATCGCAACAAGCTATTAAACACTGTGATACAACAGCCTTCAATGTGAAGCAAAAATAATGGATTTCTGATTACTACTCTTGATACATACACTACTCTTCTTCTTAAATGCACGTTGTGTCGTCGTGAAGCTTGCCTTCGTAACTCATTTGATGGAGCGCGAGTGGAGTGTCGTTAATAATAGTATTCTTCTTTCACAGAAACACGTCTACGCAGGGAATTAGAAGCCAAGTCATAGTATTGACTCAAGTAAACTTAAGCTCATGTTAGAATCAAGAGAAAAGTAGCCAGTGGCAGTGTGAAGTTTAAAAGTGTTTGTTATTGTCATTTACGCCTGTTTCATTCTATCAGTGCAAAACTTATCGAAACTATCTGAGATGGTTCCCCTCAAGACACAAATGAGAGCAGAGCAGATGCACCTTCATAAGCGAGTCTCACATCTGTGTCAACGCCAAGATAGGGAAGCATGAACACTCACAACTCTGTATTTCAATCATATTCGCAATTGAGCTCTGCCTCTGAGAAAACATAGACAGAACTATCATTAACAGGCGAACAAACCCTCAAAAGCGACGAAGTCACTTCAAACCTAGTATGGGACTGCCTACAACTGTTACACCAGCTGGCCAACACAAACAGCGTCCGCCTGGCTTAGATACCAGGCCACAGCGGTAATATAGGAAACGAACGAGCAGACCTACAACCCAGAAAAGGATTCACATCACCATCCATCATGGTACGACCTTTCAGTGGCCTATCACACCACCGCCTAAGGACTATATGAATAATTGACTCGGGGACATGGCCAACCATTACTGGACACACATGGAAGGTAACAGGCAGGCCAAAGGGTTCCTACCAACTATTTCTCTTGATAGAACGAAACAACTCCTCTGACTCACATGGAGTCAGATTTGGGTAACCACAGGTATTCTTACTGGACATTGCTCCGTAAACAATCATATCAAGACGACACATGCCGAATGTGAAACGAAGAGGAAGAAACTGCAGAACACATCGTGTGTCACTGGAACTGTCTAGTCAGGACATGGATAATGTCTTAAAGCCGCCAGCTCACTCGAAAACATAATAAGTTCCATTATGAACTTTCTGTGTGAACTTTAAATGGAGGAAATCACAAGGCCCATCTGAGGGCGCAGTGATCAGGTGATCCCTTCGCCTTCAGACATTATAATTGTAGTGCTAAGTGAGACGGGTGTTCCTGTAAAGCGACTGGATTCCTCAAGTTCATCGTCGCTGGGTTTTCACATTGGTGTCATTATCAACCAACCATTACCATCAACCAGGGCTATATCACATGGCTTTGGTTCCGAATTCTGACTTGAAATAAAATGAGATCCTTGCATAAATACATTACTTTCCCCCAATCCAAGTCAATCAAGAGGGCCCTCTGAATACACATCCAACCACCGCTGAAATTAAAATCCTGCCAATCGAATGTGCTTGCGAAACAGGTCCCTCTAGTCATTTTCATCGTCAAGAAAGTCTGCTCGTTTTTTTCTTCAAATGCTTTGATGAATTTCCACAAGGACCTTCGTCGACAGTTTTCAATCACGACATGCGATTGTTCCAGAACACCCCTCCCCCTCATCAGATCGCAATGGAACTGCCTACAATTTGGATCCCCATTTAAAGCCAAAGTCAAAGGAATCCTTTTTGGCCAGGAGACACAGTCGCTCCTTTAATCCCCAGAAAGTGTTGTGAAACATAAATTATCCTCGATGCATACCGATCTCCGCCGTTAGTTCGTGAGAATCCCTTCAGCCATTTGTCACAATCCCCGCCTCAATCTGCAGCGTCGTAAATTCTCCCGAAAAGGACATAAAATCAGCACCACCACCCCCGAGAATATCACGGCGTGCTGATAGAAAAATCACTCGGAAAGGGAATAACCATTAAAAACCGATGCAGACGTGTACGACTTCAGTCCCGTTGACAGCCAGCCAGCAGATAAAGGGACTCGGATTAAGGACGGACCTCCGTAGGCCGCCCGCCATTGCACGAGGAGCACAAAAGCGAGAGACGAGAGCCGAGAACCGAGAGCCCACCTGTGCAGCAGTCAGCCGGTCGTTCGCCGCTCGATGATTTGATGGTACTTCGCAGCACTCAACACACCCGGTGTTAGCACCGTCGCTCCATTGTGCCCAGCGCATGGCTGGATGTCAAATTAATTAACTCCTGTGCCGCCGCCGCCATCGCCACCGTCGGTCGATTTTCGAGTGAAACTTGTGGAATGGATTCTGGAAAATCGGCGGCTCCCCTACGGGCGGGCAAGCAATTACGGACATTTGAACGAAATCAATGTGAACGCGCTGTGAACGGTCGCACAAGGGCCCTCGGCGGGAGACTTACTCATTTATCGCGAAAAATGTCTGAGTGCTGACCAATTAAAAGTGCTGAATTGATTGTGTGGTGCTGCCGCTCCTTGATGGTTCGGCGGCGATGATGTTCACACGAATCGTGCGGCATTCCCCCACGCGCATCGCACACGTCGAAGGGGGAACAACTAGTCAAGGTTCAAGTCAGGACACGGCATGGCATGGCATGGCACCCGCGTCACCCCCAGAGCACAGTATATCAAGTTGTAAGTCAATTCAAAGACATTACCGTCGTCGTCCATGACTTTTGCTCTTCTGTCGCTCCTACTTTGTCTCGTTCGCTTCGCATTTTTTTCGCCCATTTTTGTTATCTGTCTTGCCTTGCCCTTGTGCTTCTCACTCTTCGGCCGCTGTATCCTTTGCTCTAATCATAAATTCATCGCAGCAGTAACTCACTAACACCTCATCAAAGGCACAAAGGGAGCGCCGAGAGAAAGGCATCACGCTCGGGGGGCATCTCTGCGAATATAGATTACGTTCAGCGTTCGGAGTGTACGTGCCGCCATATGGCAGGGGATGGATGGATTGAAACTAGACAACTAGGAAGCGCACCCTCACCCACCCACACACACACACACCCGGCTGATGTGGTTGATGACCTCCAACAAATCTGGAGACATTTACATACACTTATGTGCGCGGCTATGTGCCGTTCGAGGGTAAATGCGTGTCCCATTGTGTGTATTATGCGAGGGATTATGGCGTATTCGATTCGCTGTCATGTTGACAAAGTGGTACTTCGGAGTTCTGTCATTTTGACGTTAGCATGAAGTGCTCTTTATTGATTTGATGAACGTAATTTGGAGATGACATGTAAGAGAATATTTTAATGCGTATGTATCCATGTGCGTGTTGTACTGGAAAGGATGTGACCTTTGGGGGTTGTGGGAAATCTTGTGAAATCTTGAGTGAAATCTTTTTTGAACTTTGAAAGGAGCGTCCAAAAACAAGACCCTGACCAGAGGGGCAATATGCACGGTACTGAATTTTTGATCTGATGAGCGAATCGGAGTGATTTAGACACTCACTCATTAGGGAGGAGAGATGTACAAGCAAACGTCGTATTACAAGACTTGTACTGTGTCCAGGCACTTGAGCCTTCATCATCGGAGAAGAAGCCTTCTTCAAGCTCGCTTGAAGAGTTCGCGGTTTCACAATGATTTACAAGGATATTTTTAAGTCAGTAAACCTTTTTAAGTCAGTAAGCCTCTTTCCGACGAACTGAGGCAAGAAACACAAGACTGCTCACCAGCAGCAACTCTGTCACATGTTATCACAACACTGCCACAGTCAACAGTCCACTTATTGCCTCTTGGCCAAGGTAACACCAATGTTTCCTTTTGAATACGTGGCGATGTATTATTGAAGCAGTTTCATCAATGGACTGCGTTTACCTTTCCTTGGCAGTTTAAGTCTGCACAATGTCCCAGTCTGTGAAGCAGATGGAATATTTCGAGCTGCAAGAAGAAGCATAAATTGTTATTATCTGGGTGGCTATTGTTTTCAAGGGATGTCCAAAGCCTCAGAACTAGACCATGGAAGAAGATAAATGTACGCACTATGACCAAGGCATGAACCGGGATCACATCCTTACATACTTACTCAGTTGCCCTGCTCCCTCTGAAGAGTCTGAGTCTGAACAAAAGCTGCCTTCATTCGCGCATCTTTCCGTGTATGTTCCTTCCTCGGCTAGGACTTTATACCTGGTAGATCTTCCCAGGAGATCACCAGGGAATTTTCAGATCGAGTCTCCCTTTACCTATCAGAAAGTCCTATGCTGCCGAGGTCAAGTGTAGAAGACCCATGGCATCAGATACCATCAGAAAAGCCGCAACTGATGTGCTAGGTTTCACCCCGCCCACAAGAAGAAATGGTGTGATGACGGATGTCGGCGAGCACATGCAGCCAAACAGGTTGGCGCTGCGGAGAAGGACGAGGGCTGCTCGTGAGCTCTACAAACAGAAAAGAAGGGAAGAGAAGCAAAAAATTGGGAGGTGCTACTTCGAAAGGATGTTCGAACATTTTATTAACAGAAAAGACAAACGAGTGAAACTCGTAACAACCGATCAGAAGTCTGCAAGGATAAAAGTGGAAATCGAATCACAGTCGGTGCTGAGAATATGGAATGATAATTTCTCCAAACTGTATGAGGGCGATGACGACCAGAATAGCGCTGTCATTCAGAATAATCCTTCGCCATACGGACCTGAGTGAAGTGTCGGCAGCAATCGGCCAAAATGAAGTCCAAGAAGGCTGCTGGTACCGATGGACTGTCTGCCGTGCTTTTCAAAGCAGCTGGTGATGATGTGGAAAGTTGCATAGTTCATCTGTAAAATTTGGTCGGTTAAATGTATGCCCGACGGATGGAATTTCAGCATCGTTTGCCCGTCCATGCTGAAGAATGGACACCGTCTAAATTGTGCCAATTACAGAGGTATAAGTCTTCTGAACATAGCTTATAAGATCTTTCATGCCATACGTCAATAGCCTTTTTGGTCAATATCAGTGCGGGTTCAGGCCAGCGAAATCCACTATTGACCAAATATTCACATTACGGCAGATCCTGGAAAAGACCCAGGATCTATGATCAGTTGCAAGTCGATACTCACCATCTAGTCATTGACTTTGAGGCATTCCTGCAAAACTCATCTGTCTGTTGAGGACAACGATGGAGAACGGCCGTTGTTGCGTTACGGTCGGTAATCATCTTAAGGAAGCTTTTGATGTAAAAATGACTTTAGAAAAGGCAAAGCACGGTCATGCGACTTTTTTAACATTATTCTCGAGAATATCGTACGGAGCTCAGACATAAGCACTAGAGGCACCATCTTCCACAAGTATGTGCAATTGCTCGCATTTGCCGATAACATTGGAAGAACTAAACGAGAAGTCAGTTGGGCATTTGCGTGTATCGAGAGGGAAGCGGCTAAGTTGGGTCTTGTGGGAATGAAGGTAAGACAAAGTAAATGTTGTCTACAATAATCGATCTACACCGACATCGTGGACAAAGTGTCACAAGAGACAGACACAGTTTATATACAGTAGTTACGGACTTTGTATATCTTCATTTTACTCAATTAAGGTGGCGCTACAGTCCGGGGTGCATCTGGGCCATAACCAACAAGCGTCTCCAGCCAGCTCGATCTTTAGCTAGCTGTCTCCAGTTTCGCACGCATAGTTGGTTGAGGTCCCTTTCCACTTGCATGCGCCACCTGAGTCGCGGCCTGCCTCTACTGTGCCGTCCCTCGGGTGTGGACTCGAAGACTTTTGGATCGTTGGATCTTCACTCTTCTGGCTAAGTCGATGTCACTGAGCAGCCCGTATATTTCGTCATTATATCTCATCCTCCACTCACCATCTAAGCAGACGGGATCGAATATCACACGAAGACTTTTCCTCTCGAAGCAACCAAGAGCAGCTTCATCCACGGAAACAAAGTCCATGCCTCAGCGCCATATAGCAGGACAGGGACGATTAAGGTTTTGTAAAGCGTTACCTTGGTTGTTCGAGAGAGGGCTTTGCTTACCAGTTGCCATCTTAGCCCAAGGAAGCACCGACTGGCAAGAGTTATTCTTCGTTTGATTTCAGCGTTGTAGTCGTTGTCTGAGTTGATAGCGGTTCCTAGGTAAACAAAGTTTTTGATTACCTCAAATTTATATCTATCTGCTGTGACGTTCTGACCGAGACGTCGGTGTTGGGTGTCCTTTTTCGTTGACAGCATGTACTTGGTCTTACCCTCGTGTACCGCTAAACCCATCTTCGCGGCCTCCGTTGCTATACCCAC
This sequence comes from Eristalis arbustorum, assembly GCA_916610145.1. NCBI lineage: Eukaryota > Metazoa > Arthropoda > Insecta > Diptera > Syrphidae > Eristalis > Eristalis arbustorum. Next base: position 21,267,394 of record OU744319.1, read on the forward strand.
GAAAGCGCCATTGACATCACGCTGCGTTCTTCCGATAATGTCAATATCGTCGGCATATGCGAGTAGTTGGGCGGACTTCTGAAGGATTGTTCCTCTGGTGATGGCGTTCGAGTTTTGAACAATTCTTTCAAGAACGATGTTGAAAAAGACGCATGACAGCGCGTCGCCTTGTCTGAATCCTTATTTGACATCAAAGGACTCGGTAAGGTCTTTACCGACCTTGATGGAGCAGCGTGCATTCTCCATCGTCATCCTACGTAAAACGGACGAGTTTGGCAGGGATGCCAAAACTAGACATTGCTCTGTATAGCTCGTCTCTACAGATGCTTTGTATATCTAGGCTCTGCAATAAACTCTGCAAATGAAATCACAGCGAAGGTAAAACGAAATCTAACCCTGGTCAATCGCTGGGTCGTTTTAGGCGCAAATTGAAAAATAAAGCCGTGTCTAGGAAAACCAAGCTGTCTCTATATGAGACCTTGATCGTCCCAGTCCTGCTGCATGGTGCAGAAGCATGGACAATGTCATGCACTCGAAAATCCTTCGAGTCATATTCGATCCCGTTTGCGAAGAAGGTGATTGGAGGGGAAAACTGAACAATGAACTCTACGAGCTGCCCAACGACATTAGTCAAATGAAGTCGATTGCCTCGACTCAGGTGGATATGTCATGTAGATGCAATGGACACTAAGACTCCAGCTCGGAAAGTCTTCGAAGCCAAACCTGAGGCACAACGCGGTAGAGGAAGACCTTGCCTCCCATGGCGTAACCAGCTGGAAAGAAATCTTATTCAGCTGGGTTTACGAAACTGAAGGCGCTTACCCCAAGATTGCCCCAGTTGGAGAGGAATGCTGACCGAAACCCAGACCCACACCGGATTGTAGCGCCAAACAAAGAAAATGCCATTCCTAAACCGTCTGAGAGAGAGAGATGTGGTAGATGAGGGAACCATTTCATGATACATCTCGCTCCTGCAGCAACTTCTCGTGCCGAAGCGACTACGGGCCTTACATAATCTTCGGTAGTCTAACTAAGTGTCAGCTTTTCTTCTTCTTCTTGTGGCGCTACAGTCCGGGGTGAACCTGGGCCTCGGTCAACAATCCTCTCCAGCTGGCACGTTCTTTAGCCAGCTGCCTCCAATTTCGCACTCCAAGTTGGTTGAGGTCTTTTTCCACTTGAGTGCGCCATCGGGTTCGTGGTCGTCCTCTATTGCGTTGTCCCACTGGCTCGGAGTCGAAGACTCTTCGGGCTGGAGCAGTGTTGTCCATGCGCTCTACATGGCCTAGCCATCTTAGGCGTTGAATCCGTAGACGCCTGACTAGACTCATGTCGCTGTACAGCCCGTACAGTTCGTGGCTGAATCTGCTTCTCCAGAAACCTTCAACGCAAACAGGACCGAAGATTGAACGCAGAACTTTTCTCTCGAAGAGACTAAGTGCGTCTTCATCCGCTCTTGAGATAGTCCAGGCTTCCGCGCCATACAGCAGGACAGGGATGATCAAGGTCTTATATAACGTGAGCTTGGTCTTTCGAGAGAGGGCTCGACTACTCAATTGCCTCTTGAGCCCAAAGAAACAGCGGTTGGCAAGAGTTATTCTGCGTTTAATCTCAGTACTGATGTTGTTCGCACTATTTACTTGGGAGCCAAGGTAGACGAAGTTATTCACTACCTCGAAGTTGTAGCTGCCTATGGTGACGTTCTGACCGAGTCGTCGATGTTGTGTGTCCTTTCTTGATGACAGCATATACTTTGTTTTGCCCTCATTCACCGCTAAACCCATTTTTGCCGCCTCCGTCTCAATACAAGCAAACGCTTCATTGACGGCTCGCTGAGTTCGGCCAATCACGTCAATATCGTCCGCGTATGCTAGCAGTTGAACGGACTTCTGGAAGATCGTGCCTCTAGTGTTGGCGTGTGAGTTTCGCACGATCTTCTCCAACACGATGTTGAAGAAGTCACATGACAGCGCGTCGCCTTGCCTAAAACCTTTTTTGACATTGAAGGTCTCGGTGAGTTCGTTACCGACCTTGATGGAGCAGCGAGAGTTCTCCATCGTCATCCTGCACAATCTGACGAGTTTGGCAGGAATGTCAAAACTAGACATGGCGTTGTATAGCTCGTCTCTATGCACACTGTCATATGCGGCCTTAAAGTCGACAAATGGGGTCTTGGGTTTTTTCGAGGATCTGCCGTAATGTGAAAATTTGATCGATAGTGGACTTCCCAGGCCTGAAACCGCACTGATAAGGACCTATCAGGTTGTTGACGAATGGTTTCAGGCGCTCACACAGAACGGCAGAGAAGATTTTGTATGCGATGTTAAGGAGACTTATCCCCCGATAGTTGGCGCAGTCAAAGGGGTCTCCTTTCTTGTGGATCGGGCAAACGATACTAAGATTCCACTCGTCGGGCATGCTTTCCTCCGACCATATCCTACAGACGAGCTGGTGCATGCGCCCAACCAGATCATCTCCAGCTGCCTTAAACAGTTCCGCGGACAATCCATCCGCTCCAGCAGCTTTGTTCGACTTCAGTCTCGATATCCCTTCTTGACTTCGTCTAGATCGGGGGGACGGAATTCTCTTCTGTCGTCGTCCATTGCGTGGAGTGGAACATTCTGCCTGACAGCGGTATCGGTGTCCTCTTCGCCGTTAAACAGTCTGCAGAAGTGATCCTTCCAAATTCTCAGTATCGACTGCGACTCGATTACGAGTTGTCCCTCTTCGTTCTGACAGGCTTTTGTCCGACGTACCCTTTGGATATCCGTTGGTAAAACTTTCGTAAAATATTTTCAGCCGTACCACGTCTCCATTTTCTCGATCGTGCGCTGTTCATGCGCATGAGAAGCCGGTGCTCTTCCCTTCTTTTAAGTTCGTAGAGCTCACGAACCACTCTCGTCCTTCTATCCAGCGTCGCCTTATATGCTGCTAGCTTCGCTGAATGCGACTGCCGACACTCGTTGTCAAACCATATGTTTTTTCTAGGTGGCATTTTAAAACCCAGCACATCAGAGGCAGCTTCTTTAATGGCGTTTTGACAACGGTTCCACTGTTCGTCGATTGTTTCGCCTGGCAGGGTTGGACTCTCTGAGAGCTTCAGGGAGACTCGATCGGAGAAGTTCCCAGCGGTCGATTGCGATTGTAGCTTTCCAACGTCAAACTGTTTTGGTCTTGCTCTACTCGGTTGTACACTCGATATCCGAGTTCTGACCTTGGCTACAACAAGGTAATGATCCGAGTCGATGTTGGCACCTCGGAACGTTCGGACATCGAGGACACAGGAGGAGTGTCTGACGTCGATCGCAATGTGATCAATCTGGTTGACGGTTGATTGATCAGGGGACCGCCAGGTCCCTTTGTGAATGTTGAGGTGAGGGAACCGCGTGCTGGCTACAGTGAGGTTTCGCCCCGTCACGAAGTCCAACAGCCTGAGTCCATTGTCAGACGTGTTGTCGTGTAGGCTGTGTTTTCCGACGACTCTAGCAAAGATTTCTTCCTTGCCCAGCTTTGCATTAAAATCTCCTAGAACGATCTTGGTGTCGTAGCTGGGGCATTGATCGTATGTTCTTTCTAGGAGATCATAGAAGTCGTCCTTGCTATCATCGTCTTTGTCCTCCGTTGGGGCGTGGGCGCAAATTAGGCTGATGTTGCCGAATGTTGCCTTGATGCGGATTGTTGTGAGGCGTTCGCTTATGTATCTAAAGCTTAAGACTTCTTGCCTAAGTCTGCCTCGAACAACAAAACCGCATCCAAACAAGCGCTGCCTTCGCTCTTTGTAGTAATCGCCGTAATATATGTCGCAGTTTTTCATCCTCTTTTTGCCCGGCCCATCCCATCGCACCTCTTGGATGGCGGTGATGTCAGCCTTATAGGCTTCTAGGGCCTCCGCAAGTTCATCGGCTGCACGTGGTCTGTTCAGTGACCTCACATTCCACGTGCAGAACCGAAAATCGTTGTCTTTATTTCGTTGTCCATGGTCGTCAGCAGTAGGGTCATCCGTATCCGAGGCTTGTTGCCGTCTCTGAACTATTGCGAGTTTTACACGGTGGGGAAGTTAACCCCACGCGAAACCCCCGAACCTGGAGGACCGGGTCCTGGTTTAAAGTTAGTGTCAGCTTTTACCATCTTGCAATTAGCAACAACTGGTGTACAAGGACCGATCGACGGAATTCCCGTGTTAGCCCGAGTATTTTGCTTCCCATTGGGAGGCCACCGCTGAGGTGCCACAAAGTTTGGCAGCCCTTAACCCACTGCCTTTGTAATCGAACTTCTTCTCCAAACACCTACTTAGAGTTGAGCACCTTCGATAGAAGATGTTGTTGCCTGACTTTGCGACACCTCTTTTTTAATCCACTCCCAATGGAAAATCTCTCACCACTCTACCCCCTTCAAGATCCGATGTAAACACAGAGAGAGTCTCTTCTCTAAGCAACCCGTGCAGATGTTCGAAAACTTTTTGTGTGGCTTCCTCCAGGTGACTGCTTTCCGAAGTAAACTCACAAGACAAAATCTACGGCTTTGCTCACGTAATGCGGGGAGTCCATCACTTTTGTCGACTCACGCTCCTGGACTGTATCTCATCGCAATTCACTTGGTTAACATTTCAAAAGCCCGCTGCAACTTGAGTTTATCCCCCGCTCAGCAAAGCACCCACACCCCACGCCAACGATGCCATGGCACCGCACCAGACACCCGAAGTGTACACACATTTCGGCAGGTGTCCAGGCAGCCGTGGCGATCCATGGACACGCCACAGGATATAACTTTTCTCGGAGCAGAGACATTAAAATTTACAATCACTCGGTCAAGTGAAACGGAAACTTTGGAGGAAATTATTTGAGAAACGGTCTCGGCCAGTGGTCACCGAATGCGCTGTTGGCTCCGCTCCTCTTCGCCCGATTCAAAGGTTTTCATTTTATCTTCGTCTCCGTTCGGTCCTTTCGGCTGCCATGCCAATGTAATTTCAGTTGCGGCCCCCCATGGCCGGCTATCATCTTCGCATCGTCGATGAAAACGAAATGAAAAGTCACCGAATACGTGCACCGGAGGACCGGCGAGCTGGCTCGCCTGGACTAAATCAAATGGCTTATTAGTTCAGGTTGAGAAGGCAACAATATTTATCTGTGGACTCTTCCGCTTGACCGCAGACGCCCTCGGTCCACTGTGCCGCGCAGAGGAATGAACGAAATTGATTTTCGAACTTTGCCTCGTCCTCGTCGTCGGCTGCAGCTCATGATACGGCCGCCACCTGACCCGATCGTGCCGAATGGACATTTGCAATATTTTTATGGCGTTGCATCTTTTTCATTCCGGCTCCGGCCAGCACAAAGACAGTAATTGCCACTTAAGACGGACGTTTTGCGGTGGCCTTGCAGGATACAGAAGGATGCAGAAGGATGCAGCCGGGCAGTCCTGATTGACTTCTTCCTGGTCCGGTGGTGATTGAGAAAATTGAATCATATCTGTGGAACGTGGCCAAAATGAGTAAGTTGCGAAGCGAAGCGATGACTTCTAGGCAGTGCCTGGATGCGATGATGAGAGTGTTCATTGAAATCGCCGAGAGATGGATGTGAATACTGAGAGGACGGGATGCGATGAGTTGGCAGAAAAGAGGAGGGGGTTGGATGCACCAGTTCCAGGGGGAGGAAGGGAAGTGAGCTCCACCGGCTTGTCAGACTTCCATTGATACTAAGCGAAATGAGCCAAATGATGAGTAATGCTCGAGTCATCGTGGGAAGTCATTCTCCCCAAATGGAAGGGGCCGCCACCAAATTGATTAAACTAACGCCTCCTCGCTCCCCCATCAATTGCTGTTAACTTTGTTAGACATAATCCAGCATCGATACGATCCGTTGGAATTTTTAATTTCGCATCTCATAATCCGCAGGATATTGCGGTAGAAGCCAATCTGGCAATTCACGCCCGCTGCCCAGCGGAATAGCGAAACTCTTGCCCCGTCGAGCAAACAAATCAATTTAAGGGCAAACAGCCGATTTAATCGAACGCATAATAAAATTCTGCTGATTGGGTGGAGTCCCAGCAGATGCGCTCTGCTCTGCCGGCCGGGGTGTTGGTGTTGGACTTCAATACAGCGACAAATTACTGTTTGCCCGGAAAGTTAATACCGACCGGTTGCGACGATAAACGGGATGAATTTCGTGTTTGTTGTAAATTTTAACCCGAATGATTTGAAATTTTTGACCGAAAACTGGTGGAATCTGGCATTATTCACGTTCGCAGAGGAATTGCGGGGGTTGTGAGATCGCATGATACTGGGCTTAAATTTTGGAATTAAAGCTGTTTAGAGGGTGGCTGGGGCAGTTATCTTTGGATGCTTCATTTGCCTCGGATATTGACCGATCTACTGTTGACGACCCCAGCAAACGAACAAATGACCATGCTTTTAGGTTCTGCACGTGGAATGTGAGGTCCCTTAACAGGCCACGTGCAGCCGAAGAACTCGCGGAGGCTCTTGACTGCTATAAAGCAGATATCACCGCCATCCAGGAAGTGCGATGGAATGGGCCGGGCAAGAAGAGGATGAAAAACTGCGACATCTACTACGGTGATTGCAGCAGAGAGAGGCGCTTATTTGGATGTGGACTTGTTGTTCGAGGCAGACTTAGGCAAAAAGTCTTAAGCTTTGACTGTAAAAGCGAACGCCTCATAACAATCCGCATCAAGGCTACATTCGGCAACATCAGCCTGATTGGCGCCCACGCCCCGAAAGAGGACAAAGATGATAGTAGCAAAGATGACTTCTATGATCTCCTAGAAAGAACATACGATCAATGCCCCAGCTTTGACACCGAGATCGTTCTAGGAGATTTCAATGCTAAGCTGGGTAAAGAAGAAATCCACCTCAACATCCATAAAGGGACATGGCGGTCCCCAGATCAATCAACCGTCAACCAGATTGATCACGTTGCGATCAAAGTCAGACACTCCTCCAGCATTCTTGATGTCCGAACTTTCCGAGGAGCCAATGTTGACTCGGACCATTTCCTTGTTGTAGCCAAGGTAAGAATCAGGATATCACAAGAACAACGGAGTCGAGAACGAACACCACGGTTTGACGTCGCAAAGCTCCCAGAAACTCTCTGTAAGTTCGACGCCGCCTGAACAAACCATCGAAGAAGAATGGAGTCGTTGTCAAGAAGCCATCCAAGAAGCTGCCACTGATGTGCTGGGTCTTACGACACCACCTAGAAGGAACCCATGGTTTGACGACGAGTGCAGGCAGGCACATGCAGCCAAACAGGAGGCCTACAAGGCAACGCTGCATCGAACAACGAGGGCTGTTCGTGAGCTCTACGAACAGAAGAGAAGGGAAGAGCACCGGCTTCTCAGAAGAAAAAAGAAAGAGCTTGAGAAGCGCGCGGTCGAGGAGATGGAGAGGTGTTATGGCAGGAATGACGTCCGAAAGTTTTATCAAAGGGTAAAACAATTATCCAATGGATATAAAACTCGGACAGAAGCCTGTCGGGATGGAAATGGACATCTGGTAGTAGAGTCGCAGTCGATACTGAGAATCTGGAAAGATCATTTCTGCAGACTGTTAAACGGCGATGAGGACCAAAATACCGCTGTCAGGCAGAATGTTCCACTCAATCTGGACGATGACAGACGCGAATACCGTCCCCCAGACTTAGACGAGGTCAAGGTAGCAAAATCAAGACTGAAGTCTAACAAAGCTGCTGGAGCGGACGGTTTGCCCGCTGAAATATTTAAGGCAGCTGGAGATGATCTGGTTGGGCGCATGCACCAGCTCATCTGCAAGATATGGTCTGAGGAAAGCATGCCCGACGAGTGGAATCTCAGTATCGTTTGCCCAATCCACAAGAAAGGAGACCCCTTCAACTGCGCCAACTATCGAGGGATCAGTCTTCTTACCATCGCATATAAGATCTTCTCTGCCGTTTTGTGTACCCGCCTGAAGCCATTCATTAATAATCTGATAGGTCCATATCAGTGTGGCTTCAGGCCAGGAAAGTCCACAACAGACCAAATCTTCACACTACGGCAGATCGTGGAAAAGACCCAAGAAATGCAAATCGACACTCACCATCTGCTCGTCGATTTCAAGGCCGCATATGACAGCGTGCATAGAGACATTCCTGCCAAACTCGTCAGATTGTGCAGGATGACGATGGAGAACTCTCGCTGCTCCATCAAGGTCGGTAACGAACTCACCGAGACCTTCAATGTCAAAAAAGGGTTTAGACAAGGCGACGCGCTGTCATGTGATTTCTTCAACATCGTGTTGGAGAAGATCGTGCGAAACTCACACGCCAACACTAGAGGCACGATCTTCCAGAAGTCCGTGCAATTGTTAGCATACGCCGATGACATTGACGTGATTGGTAGAACTCAGCGAGCCGTCAGTGAGGCTTTTGCCAACATTGAGACGGAAGCGGCTAAAATGGGTCTGGCGGTGAATGAGGGCAAAACGAAGTATATGCTGTCCTCAAAAAAGGACATACAACATCGACGTCTTGGACAGAGCGTCACAATGGGCAGCTATAACTTCGAGGTAGTCAAGGACTTCACTTACCTCGGCTCTGGAGTAAATTGTACAAATAACACCAGTACCGAGATCAAGCGTAGGATAACTCTTGCCAACCGCTGTTTCTCGGGCTCAAGAGGCAATTGAGTAATAGAGCTCTCTCTCGAAGAACCAAGTTGACTCTATATAAGACCTTGATCATCCCAGTCCTGCTATACGGCATGGACAATCTCGAAAGCGGATGGAGAAGTCCTTGGTCTCTTTGAGAGAAAAGTTCTACGCACGATCTTTGGTCCTGTTTGTGTTGACGGGTTCTGGAGGAGGTAATTCAATCACGAACTGTACGGGCTGTACAGCGACATGAGCTTAGTTAGGCGTCTACGGATCCAACGCCTTCGGTGGCTAGGTCATGTAGAGCGTATGGACACCACAGCTCCGGCCGGAATAATCTTCGAATCCGAACCTGTCGGGCAACGCAACAGAGGACGCCCGCGTTTAAGGTGGCACACCCAAGTGGAGAAGGACCTCAACCAGCTTGGTGTACGAAACTGGAGACAGCTAGCCAGGGATCGCGCTAGTTGGAGAGGCATGTTGGTTGAGGCCCAGGTCCACCCCGGACTGTAGCGCCACACAAAGAAGAAGAAGAAGAAGCTTCATTGACGTCATGGTGGCAGCAGAATTTTTTAGAAGAGCGTGAAGAAACAGTAGCATGGATAAAGGAAGGATGTGAATTTTGAAAATCTGGTGGACTTCTCAATTTGTTCAGGGAGTAGGAGGATTCCATCCGTTTTAGGTGGATAAGGAGCTCTTAAAGCGTCTCTGAGTAGAGCAACTATTGGACATGGACAACAGTCGTGGCGAAGCAGATACACCGTATTATGAACTTAAAGGCACAGTGCTCCAACAAGGAAAATTAACTACCTAAAGCAACCGGCAGAGGCGTGTGGTCTGTCAGACTCTGGACAATGTGCAAGTAGTAGCTGCTCTTCGAGAGCGCAGTACTAATATACAGGACAGGCCAAGGAAGTGTTGGATATGTTTTGCAGTTAGCCTCAATTTGACTTAGGAAGAGTCCAGTGTATAAACACTTCATGGGTAAAAGCAACGTGAAGACAGTTCAATCTGGTGGAAAGAGATGGAATTTTTTAAGTCACCTGCAAGATCCGTTGATGTGTCTTTGCATTTCCAATTGTTGGAACCTTGTGCAGTAGCCATGAGTTTTGCTGTCACTGTGCTGCCCTAAGGACTGACAAGGTATGGACACGGCCTATTCGCCATGTTATTCGTGCAATGTTGTAAATGGAACCTAAACGAAAACACACATCATTTGCCTTGCGTAAGGTAAATGGGACAAATTGCACGTAGTATTCTGAGCGAATTTTAGCCACACGCTGGGTTAAAATATGTCCCCGCGAAGTGTAAGCAAACAGTGGGTTCTCAACGACATTTCTCAGTAGAAACTGAGCTCTTCTTTATTTTTGTTTAAAATTGACCACAGTTTCGAAAACCCTTTAATATCATTCACTGAACCCATCTCCCTTAGACCACAACAGAATTGAACTACCAGAACCTATAGGGGTCCCATCTCCCAGCCCTGTGGGACATCTGGAAAAAACAAGAAGTTCTCCGGTCTCTCCCCACTCACCTGCCTACAAGAACATCCTCCGCCAACAGCATCACCCGATCACACCTCTATTTCCGGCTAATTACGCCGCAATCAAATCTCCCCTCCCACCGACGCCATCAAGGACTCATTACGAGAAAGCTTTACACCTCTTTACAGTCACTTACGGGAGCATTTAGCTGCAAATAAAAACTACTATTCGCTCGCTAATGTTCCGTGATCCTGTAAAATTCACCGTTAGCCCAAACAATCTCCCAGCATGGCCGTGCTGTCATCAGCACCGTCATTGTCGCTACGCCATTGCATTCCAAAAAACGGAATGTAATCACATTTGCCAGGACGACTTCCGCTTCGGTGGGGTGCCGGCGAGACGTCCTCCACGTCTTCCACTGTCACCTCGTCGTTTACCGTCGTTTATTCTACTTTCACGCGTCATAATATTCACACACACATCCGCGTGCACACCCCCCTCATCAGGACACTAAAAAACATTTTCGAACACCTAAGTGTGCACTTTAAGTTACATGGCGTGCGAAATGTCCCGGCGAATGAGCGATCCTGTTCCTGGTCGGGTTATGTCATCATAAAAGGATGCATTAAAAATCTCTGTGTGCGGCAAGGGTTCCCAACAAACTACCCTTCAGTTCTTTTTGACGGCATCGGGAGGCAGCGACGCGACTGCGATGACGTTGGCCTGTGCTCGCTGCTTTTAATGTGCCATCCTTGCGCGTCTCAAGTCTGCCGTGGCGAAGGTGGCGATGTGAGCCCCGTGTGCCCCGTGTACCCGGCTGGGGCGGCGCGCACTGGAGTGGTGACAGTTCAAGATGCAGTCACTCATTTTACACATCCTTGCATCCCTCTGTGATGACTTCTTTATGTAAACTTTTGGGCACTTTTCAAAGTTCCGCCCTGTCGGCTCCCGGTCCCCCGATCACTGTCCCGTCCCCCCACTGCACGGCGAGTTTGAGAAGTTTGTCAAGTTGATAGTGGTGCATGCTCACACACACGTGCAGCCCTGGAAACAAGGGAGCTGCACGAAAACGAAACTCAAAGGGCACCGGGGCCAGGGGACTGGTGTTCACTTGGAATGTTGCTGCCATAACTACGAGGTGAGTGGAAAATGTTCGTCGTTGTCGTTGTCGTTGTCCTCGTCCCGGCGAGATGGGGGGTGGAAAATTGATCCGGCTGCACACTGGGACGGGAGTTTATTATAAAATAACGCCTCGAGGCCAAGAGAAGCTGCTCTTACACACACCTCCTGCGCCCCTGACTCCCCGCATTCGCCATCACCACTGCCGCTGCTGGGGGCCTCTTGCTGGGATTCGTGCTGTTTTTGCCGCTCTACGGCATCCAAGTGGTGGGCTGCGCAGAGTCATGATGGAACTTTTAATACGACTTAAGTTAGTTTTAAATATTTTAATGGAATCATTAAGAATGCTCGCAGTTGGACTGAGTGATTTCGCGTCCCGACTTCGGTGAATGGGATGACTGTTAACAGCTTGTTTGATGCGTGCTTCCTGTCTGTTTGTGTCGACGGGTGACGTGACAATTGCGCCGGAAAAAGCACTGCTAAGCGGGCGCAGCAAGCAACAATGGGTTTGTTCCGTTGATTGAATGAAGAAAGTTTGTCACAAAAGGAGTCTAATTTGCCAACTGAGGGAGGGATGCTGTATTTTTTGTTGATGAATGTTCACTTGTTGGGGGAGCCGGCTGAGCATCTTGGAGAGACTACAGAACGGTGACTTAAGGCGACACTTCATAGCAGTTTCTAGTGCAATTTGGTATCAAGCTATAAAGTGGGTAAAAGACGGCAACCCCTGGCTTGGTCGATCTCAATAATGGCTTGCAAGAAGTGATTGCAGACGAGTTGGCAGCCCTGTAGAGTGAGCAGTTGTTACAGTGAAGGCTCAAGCCCATAGAATCCGGTGCGTGCGTTGCAGTTGACATCCACAAAAATCGTATTTGCCGGACTGCAAAGAGGTGCCAAATGAAATACGTACGTTGCGTCCGAAATATGTATACATAAATACAATCCCACACGTCCATGAGAGTAAAATGATACACATACATGCATAAATGATACACACATGTGAGAATAAACTGTCAAACGGACGAAAAGTAAAAAGTTCGCCAACTTCATGCATTCTGATGTATTCCACATATAGCCCACACTTGTTGTCTCGCTCCCTCTTATTAGCTCTTATGAGTTGTCAATTTTTTGACAAGACGCAACGCACGCACCGGATTCTATGGGTTTGGGCCTTGAGTCAAAGCTGGACGAAACGGCTGAGTTGCGAAACTTGCCAAAAATCAGTCAGTCAAGTTACCAGGCTATCATGTGCGATTTGGGACATGTGTCAATGTCGAACACGATCACAGAGGATTGCCATTTTCTTATGAAAGCTCCTACATGCCACTGGTGTCACAAACCTCGTGTTCTGTAAACCGAGCAAGGGAGATAGAAATTCAAGCATTGTGACATTATTGGTCCTTGGATAAACTTCAGACTTATTAACAGCTGCTAGTATTTGTTAGAGGTGAATTGTACAGCCTTCTTATTCTTCTTCTTGGATTAGCGCTACAGTCCGGGGTGGACCTGGGCCTCAACCAACATGCCTCTTCAGCCAGCACGATCTTTCGCCAGCTGCCTCCAGTTGCGCACACCAAGTTGGTTGAGGTCATTTTCCACCTGTGTGCGCCAATGGTACAGTCGCGTAATATAAATCAATCGGTATCTTGTCCAAAATGCAAAAACATGGTCGACGCGTGGTATCAGTAAAACAGGCAATCGATGAACCCATGGGTTCGGCGAGCAATTAGTCTCTCAATATGGGCCGGTAAATTGACCAACTTGATCATGAGTTAACGTCTTTGGACAACTTTTTCTACGGAGGACAAACACACGTCTATCCCGATAAGCCATCGCCAGTAACAACCTTGGCACAAGTAGCAATCCTTAAATAAAGTACATGCTGTCATCACGAAAGGACGCTCAACATCGACGCCTCGGACAGAGCGTCATAATATTTACTTATCAGGCAGACGAACCATGAAGGGTCTGAGCCTGAGTAATTGCTGCCTTCCATCGGTGACGGTCCTGGACACGCTGCTGCCAGTCATCAAGGCCAAGCTGTCTTACATCCGCGATGATTTGGTCTCTGTACCGGAGGTTCGGCCTTCCTCTCCTTCTCGAACCAGAAGGCTCGGATTCGAAGACCCTCTTTGCTGGAGCGTTATTCTCCATTCGCTCGATGTGGCCGGACGAGTGTGGACGACGGATTTTTGCCTTCCGGACTACATCCACATCCTTGTACAGCTCAGGAGAAAGAACACACAAGATAAACAAACACATCAAAAATGCGCAGTCTACCTTGGCCCCGTAGTGCGATCCACATCGAAATGCGTTTTTGGACTGGTTCAACGAACTCGTTCTGGGCCTGCCAAGGGGTCGCCTTTCTGATGGAGTCGCATTTAAGGCGCATCTGAGAGTCGTAGTCATGGGGACATTCATGTAGGATTCGGTTTATTAGTTTTCTTTATTATTTAGCTTAATTTCACAAAAGTCTTTTTGGAGAATTTGGAGACGCTTCCCACACAACTGCCTACCAACTTCCCCGGCGTCGTGTTCGTGTGTCCGTTCGGTCGTGCTTGTGGCGTATTGTGGTAACTGTCGTCGAGGTGCGTAGCTGTCGCCGGGTGGCCTGGTCAACGTATTGTCTGTCTGTTAGTTTGGATATGTAATTGGTGGTCCGGCTTCACATCCCACATTCATGACACGTGTCCAAACCATGGAGGCATAGCCCTTTCTGTTCGAACGCTCTATCCCGCCAACTAACTCCCACAGAAGCCCGAAGAAATCTCATGTCGGCAGCTTATATTATCGCTCCTGTTCTTTCGCTCAAAACGCAAATTTCATGACCATAGGTCAGAGTTGGAATAAAAATTGTGTCGAAAACCGCTAACATGGCTTTGACACCGAGCTCGTCCTTGCTGTTTACAGATCTTTCAAGCTGTTTCAATATTGATCCAGCTGGGCCAAGACCCCAAGATGCTTGAACTACTCCACCTGTACAAGTAGAGTGCATGAAACAGACGGAAATTACAATCACTATACCCACAAAGCCTTGGTCTTTAAGAGCTCATGGACAACTTGCGTCTAAGCCTAAGAGACGACGTTAGGCTTAGAGTGACGTTAGACATGAGGCGAGAAGGACATCAACATATTCGGTGCATTTATTGGTAGACATCTAGGAGGAGGCACTGTCTTCTACAAGTCAGTCCAGCGGTTGGGATACGCTGGTGACATCGACATTGTCGCGCGGTCCCAACGTGCCGTAGCGGAAGCTTTCACGGCAATTGAGGAACAGGCGAAACGAGCTTGTCTTAAGGTCAACGAGGACAAGACAAAATATATGCTCTCGAGCAAAAGACGATCCGCCGCACGCCACCTAGGCCAAAATGTCACAATCGACAGCTACAATTTCGAGGTAGTAAAGGAGTTTGTCTATTTGACATAGTAGTGGAGATCCGACGTAGAATCGCCCTTGGCAACCGATGCTACTTCGGTCTGTCAAAACAACTGGGCTCGAAGCGCCTGACTCGAAGGACCAAAGTCATGCTCTACAAAACTCTCATCCTGCCGGCCCTGCTTTATGAAACCGAAAGCTGGACATTAAGTAAGGCTGCAGAGCTGATTCTTGGTGCCTTCTAGGTGCTAATTCTACGTCGGATAAATGGTCCCGTCTGCGAGGAAGGCGAATGGAGGAGAAGACACAACCGCGAACTCTACGAGCTGTATAAGGATGTGGATGTAGTCCGGAAGGCACAAATCCGTCGACTACACTGGCTCGGCCACATCGAGCGAATGGAGAATAACGCTCCAGCAAAGACGGTCTTCGAATCCGAGCCTTCTGGTTCGAGAAGGAGAGGAAAACCGAACCTCCGGTACAAAGACCAAGTCATCGCGGATGTAAGACAGCTTGGCCTTGATGACTGGAAGCAGCGTGCCCAGGACCGTCACCGATGGAAGGCAGCAATTGCTCAGGCTCAGACCCTTCACGGTTCGTCTGCCTGATAAGTTCGTAAGTATCTAGGAGGAGATCGCTTATATTTAGCATGAACTGTGGCATTATACATCTGTCAAGACAGCTGGGAAAAAAGGAAGAATGAAAACATGTGCACACAATTATTACCAATTAATTCATGGCTGCTCATTTGTGCTCTTGTTTGTTAGTTGTCCTGAGTTACACGGATGTTATCTGAGGACAACAGAGAACTCACTTCAGACAAGTTCATGAGTAGAACCTGAAACATGTTTTCTGCAAAAATGTCGTCATCCAAATTCAAACTCTATCAGTAACCACGAAAGCGAACGATTTCAGTAATCCATCTTAATTCAATGTGTCGCATCACTGTCTCGAGATGGTCATCGTGTGAAATCACACACAAGGTCGAAATCAGTGCTGGCGACTAGGCCAAGCCAGTACAAATAGCCACTTGTCCTGGATCTATGCACAAAGCTCACTCTTGTGTGTTCCCCAATCATCTCCCACCCTGCTCCCCCCTTCCATATGACAATGCACTCCACTCACGGCTAACTTCAGTCTCTGCTCCGAGTGCATCAGAAAACCCCACCCACTCGACGCGCACCCAAAATCCCATGTATCCCTTACAGCATCACGACTCCCGAACTTGGAAAAGATTCTGACCACTTTATGATGTACGCCCGCCCGAGTGCATTTAACTTTTGGCAGCAACTTAATTTCCCCCGCCACCGTGTGCTGCTCGGCGCAGTCCGTGTAAACAATAAACGCGCCAGGTTGGTGTGCTCCACCAAAAGTCATCCAGCTCCGATTCCCATTCCTCTTCATCAACTGTGTGTGTTTATCAAGCGCAGAGGGTCTTCGTCGTCGGTTGAATCCGTGACTGGTAGCGCAAGGATAAACTTTCCACATCCACACAGCCCACACGTAAAGTTAACTTCAGTTCAAGTGACTTAACATCGTTGTGTTGCTTTGCATATGGCGAAACTTGAGCAACTACTTTGATTACCCTCGTCGTCGTCGCAGTGGCGGAGCGGCGTCTGCAATTTGTTCTCACAGAAGGCGCTGCATCCTGGGGAGCTTTAATTCGCTCCATGCAACCGTGCCGTGTTGACTGTTTCCAAGAATCCATGCATCCTTCTCCGCTGTGAGTGCGAAACTTTTTTCTGTTCTAAAGCAGCTGCCGGGAGGTACTTAGGGCATCTTACGCCCGGGCACGCCCGTATCCACTGCGCGGGCTGAGCATAACCACAATCCGTGCGGGTGCGTTGGAGATCCTCTGATGGAGTTCGGGACGGTAAGCAGCTTAATGAGTTTCAAACAAGTCCACAGGCCCGACGATTGTATCTTCGACCGGACTGAAACGAACCGCTCAAGCGAAAGCCGCCCGTCGCAGCGCAGTCGTCCCCCGCTCGAAATTGAAACTTCAAATCGAATTTCGGATGCAATTCTAGTGGGCCACCCACTCGGCATGCCGGCTGCCGATAATGTCGTTCACAGCCGTACGATGCGGCGGACAAGGTCTTATCGTAATTGGTTCTGCCTTCACTGCCGACGGACCATCACACAGCCCCGCCCCACCCACTCCCACTCCCAGTCGCAGTCGCAATGAGTTCGACAATTTAATCTCCAATCTGCAATCGAGAAATATGACTGACAATGATGACGGCTGTTCCATCGGATGACGCTCCATATACCCGTGGCCGCACATGTACTGCGTGGCGCTGCAGTAAATCCCGTCCCCGGCGTGGGTGTGAAAGTTTCTGTTCATGTGAACGGATATCTCCGGGCAGTTGGGAATGCTGTTCAATTTAAAAGTTTCCAGGGAACACTGTGCGCAACACAGTGAAATTGATTCAGCACGCGAAACTGATTGCTCGATACGTCAATGAAGCCTCAGCATCATCATCATTGCTGGCAGCTCCACAGCCGCCCGTCCTGCAGATGGGACTGGCGGAAAGTTCTCGCTCTCGTTCCCCTCCGTTGCACCGGCAGGCAGGATTTGAATGTCGGCGATGGCGGTCAGAAGCCGCCGCAGCGGAGGAGCATTGCAATGCGCTCGTCTTTCGACGAGTCCTCGAGCCTGCTGGTGGATGGAGGTGATGTGAAAGTTTTATCGGCTCCGAAGTAAAAGACAATTGGTTCGAGTTGAACTGATGATGAGATGCTGTGCTGTGCAGAGGCGGAAAATATCGCCTGTACTGCCGTCGGCCTTCGAGTTGTGAAGAATGGCGGCGTCGAGACAGACGCAATAAAACCGAGGTTCGCCACTGGGGACTTGTGGAGATGCTGCCTTTGTCTTCCGATGTGAGTGGGGACGGAGAAACCTCAAGCGAATTGGCTTGGAGAGGAAGGCAATGCCTTCGACTTGTCACAAGACACCATCGTCGAGATGTAAAGCGAAGGCCATTGATTGATCATCAGTGCAGAGGCATTGGCATAAATCGTGGGTATTCTTAGATGAGGGCAGAGGAGATTGAAATATGGGAAGGTATGCTGTGGAGGCGTTTCGGGAAGAAACCAATGCGGTTAGGGAGGCTCAAGGAGCAGTGTGATATGGTAGCGTCAACGCAATGAGTGCTCTGGCGTTGTTGGCAGAAATTCGATGGTCTTTAGCCATTTTTTTGAGTTCGATGGTACAACTTCGATGGAAATTTCTATGTCATTTCTTTGACATTCTTAAGTGGACACGGTCAGGCAGAAGATTTGTCGCATAAAACATTGGATATGCGCCCTCTAAAAGTACGCACATTTAAAGATAAGAAGCGCTTACTGCGAGAGCCTTGCATAAGTTGGTGCAAAACGTGATTGTCGTAATTTCAGGCATCTTCATTCTATGAAGAACCTTTCACCTTCATTTTCCGGATCTAAAACAATGGGAAGGGCATATGGCAGCAACAGATGGAGAACTCTCCGTGTATATCGACGAGTGCGTACAGCACAGGAAACCGATGCGGTTAGGGAGGCACCGTCTTGAGTCGACAATTGTGTGATATCGTCGAGAAGGTATTGTAGAGTCATCTGTTTCGATAGGCAAGATGTTAGCTTCACTCAAAGTGTGTCTTGAATTGGCATCAATCTCTGATTGTTTTCTAGGAAATTGTGACTATTCTTGTGCGACATCAAGGCTCTTGTTCAGTAAGAAATTGTTTATTGCTAAAAGCCTACTATTTTGCTTACAATTAGTCTAGGTTAGGTTACAAGTGGCATATGGTACACTTTGGACAGGGTAGGCCCATTGTAGTGCCATGTGGGATTTGGGTTCTCGTGTATATTATGGCAGCCAGCCAGTTTTTATTTTTCTTAGGTCTGTTAGATTTTCAAACAGGTAGGAGCCCTATTTGCTCTTCCGTAACAATTATTTTTTTTTCTTTTGTGGGTTGTTAGCCCTCCGCACAACCGCTGGGGAAACGCTGCATGCATTGGTTCACCTCACAACGGGTGCTGTGAAAGCTATCCAGGGGGCGCCGCTTGGAGGCTGCATGTCAACGAGGAGAAGACACAACCGCGAACTCTACGAGCTATACAAGGATGTGGATGTAGTCCGGAAGGCAAAAATCCGTCGACTACACTGGCTCGGCCATATCGAGCGAATGGACAACAACGCTCCAGCAAAAAGGTTCTTCGAATCCGAGCCTCCTGGTTCGAGAAGGAGAGGAAGACCGAACCTCCGGTACAAAGGCCAAGTCATCGCGGATGCAAGACAGCTTGGCCTTGATGACTGGAAGCAGCGTGCCCAGGACCGTCACCGATGGAAGGCAGCAATTGCTCAGGCTCAGACCCTTCATGGTTAGTCTGCCTGATAAGTAAGTAAGTAAGGAGCCCTATTTGGCTTTTCTCATCGAGTGCATGGCACATTTTCCGCCTTTTCTTCATCGAGCCAACTGAGAATATTCCTCGTCTTTTTGCGTGTAGTCCTAAGAGGCAGTGTCCGGTAATAAGAAGCACTGCAGTGCCCGAATTTTGAAACGTGTGTGATATCAAGATTGGGCCAAGATTGCTTGTTGGTGTGGTGGATTTATAACTTAGTATGAGAACTTACATAGTTCACTGAAGTATCTTCCAAGCTGTTGTACTAACATGGAGGCGTGTAGACCTCTCAGCAACAGCTTTCAGCAGCTAAGGGTCATTACCTCAGCAACCACAAACTGGTGCAACAGTGCAAGGAAGAACTAAAACAGGGCAGTAGATGCAACATTACTTTCTTCGGCGTTCCAGGCCATAGCAACATAGTGGGAAACGAGATCACCGACGAACTGGTCAAGCAAGGGACTTTCGGAATTCCCCCACTGAGTTAGTATGTCCCCCCATCGACCACCTCAAAGACACCATATACCAGCACTTCATGCCTTTAGCTAGTAGAAGTTGAATAGTCCCTCTTACTCGAAAAGTAGAACTGAAGACCTCATCAGTAGAAACCGCTTCAAAAATTGCTACAGTCGTGGTTGAAAGCACGGTGCACAGGCCCATAGGGATCATCGGTAAATCGTTTAATTCACGATGTCGTAGTTGTCTGGACACTCAGAGGAATGTCTGTCTATCAAGACAGAGATATATGGCGTTCGTTAAGCCCCTCCCTAATGAGGTCACCGAGATCGGTAAGCAAAGGATCTCGCACATAATTGAATTCCTAAGGTCCACTGGCTGGATAAAAAGGCGACAACGACGCTACTTGTACCCGGTTAGAGCCAAGCTGGTTAGCCAACTAAACCAACCAACCCAACTATCCAATAAACAAAATCCTTTCCCTTGCCTCCCTTGATTTCGCTCCTTGACATCAGACACTCAATATCCCACCCCTTTTTTTCCTGATCGGCAGTTCCACAAGGCAGTCGAAAAGACTCGATTTCCTCTCTTTACACAGGTGATGTCGAATAAAAACAACACAATATCCAGACCTACTGACTCGACCTTCGGTATTTGTTGAGACAACAACCTTGAACTAGACGTGGCTAAGTTTCAGTCCACAACATTCCTTCGCAAAGGTTTTCGTCCGACTTCCAGAACTTACTAGTTTCGCAACTAACCTGTGTTATAGTAATTATATGGGTGGCGCTACAGCCCGTAGAGGCCAGGGCCTAGCTTCTCAGCAACCACTCGTGTTGTACGTGCTATTGTTCTGCCACGAGTGGAAGGGTCTTACAGTTTTATAGCGTCTTCGAACGTCCAAGTTTGAGAAGCTTCTTCAAGTCAGGGAATACTCTTTGAGCATTGTCAGTGACTCGAATGAGGTGGTGCCGTGAACATAATTTCTTGTCGCTCCGACCAGGAAGAGAACCTACGACGTCGAGGCTTAAGTGTGCTGGGGTCCTCACGGGCCACCATGATCCTATGCCCCTAGTCCTTTATATGGAATTTATCCCAATCCAAGCAAATTTACTATTCGAACAAAGCTGCGGACGGATTGTCCGCGGAACTGATTAAGGCAGCTGGAGATGACCTGGTTGGGTGCATGCACCAGCTCATCTGTAAGATATGGTTGGAGAAAAGAATGCCCGATGAGTGGAATCTCAGCGTCGTTGGTCCGGTCCACAAGAAAGGAGATCCCTTTGACTGCGCCAACTATCGAGGGCGCCTCCTTAACATCGCTTACAAGATACTCTCTGCCGTTCTGTGTGAACGCCTGAAACCCTTTGTCAACAACCTCATAGGTCCTTATCAGTGCGGTTTCAGACCAGGAAAGTCCACTATCGATCAAATTTTCACATTACGACAGATCCTGGAAAAGACTCAAGAGATGCAGATCGACACCCACCACCTATTTGTCGATTTCAAGGCCGCATATGACAGCGTGCATAGAGCCGAGCTATACGGCCCCATTGACGTTCCTGCCAAACTCGTCAGCTTGTGCAGGATGACGATGGAGAACTCTTGCTGCTCCATTAAGGTCGGTAACGAACTCACCGAGACCTTCAATGCCACAAAAAGTTTTAGGCAAGGCGACGCGCTGTCATGTGCTTTTTTAAACATCATACTTGAGAAGATCGTGCGAAACTCAAACGTTAACACCCGAGGCACGATCTTCCAAAAGTCCATTCAACTGCTTGCTTACGCGGACGACATTGACGTGATTGGACGAACACAGCGAGCCGTCAAGGAGGCGTTTGCTGGCATTGAAGCGGAAGCGGCTAAAACGGGTCTAACGGTAAGCCAGGGCAAAACAAAGTACATGCTGTCATCGCGGAAGGACGCACAACATCGACGTCTCGGACAGAGCGTCATATTGGGCAGCAGAAACTTTGAGGTAGTCAAGGACTTCGTCTACCTAGGCTCTGGAGTAAATAGGGACAACAACACCAGTACCGACATCAAGTGCAGAATTACTCTTGCCAATCGCTGTTTCTTTGGGCTCAAGAGGCAATTGAGTAACAGAGCCATCTCTCGAAACACCAAATTGACCTTGTATAAAACCCTGATCATCCCTGCCCTGCTTTATGGCGCAGAGACATGGACGCTATTGAAAGCGGATGAAGAAGCTCTTGGTTGTTTTGAGAGAAAAGTTCTGCGTACGATCTTTGGTCCTGTTTGAATTGATGGCGCTTGGAGGAGAATGTTCAACCACGAACTATACGGGCTGTACAGCGGCATGCACCTAGTTAAGCGTCTTCGAATCCAACGCTTAAGATGGCTAGGTCATGTAGAGCGGATGGACACCAGAGCTCCGGCCCGAAGAGTCTTCGACACCGAGCCATTGGGACAGCGCAACAGAGGACGTCCTCGCGCTAGATGGCGCACACAAGTTGAAAAGGACCTCAACCAACTTGGTGTGCGCAACTGGAGGCAGCTGGCGAAAGATCGTGCTGGCTGGAGAGGCATGTTGGTTGAGGCCCAGGTCCACCACGTCATTCACGTCAGAACTCTGCTCGATTACGCCAGTCAAACTTTGTTATAATAATACATCAGCCACTCAATTCGTATTAGAGCTCTGCAGCGTGGATTCTTACCTTTTTAGAGGTTCTTCATCTTCGTCAACCACCACTTAACTGACACAATCAATTTATATACAATATAACCGAACTCAACTCCAATCCCTGCCGCCTTGCAGGGTGGTAATTTTTTTTTTCCAAAATCCCCTCCATCCTATCAACTTGACCATAGCTGGAGCCTATCAGCAGAATGTTGCGATTAGTAAATGTATTTCTAAGCTCCTGCATCGTGGGATGATGTAGGCTACAACAGTGTTACTTCACTCCACAATCCAGTTCTGATTACACTTTTGAGCCATGCTACCTTCCTCTATTAAGGTATCCGCGCTTCATAATGACGCATGTGTACACCGAACCTTAATGGGCAAAATATCCTGTAGCCCTGTTGGTCTTAGGTGCTCTTAACGATTTAATCTTCGGCTGAGCTCAACAATGTCACGCAAAAACGCCACAGCGGACGTTTAGTACAAATATCGTAATATGTTCCCATAGCCAAGTAACGATTAGATCTTCTGGTGCTGATGCCATTATGTGGGTGTTGGGACATAATCACATTCAGTTGTACTCATTGTATAGAGATCAGAAGTTCATGCGAATCGCCACTGAACATCGAAACGTATGCAAATCCCTACTACCACCGAATGGCTCATCTCTAAGCAATTATAGCCTACTCTCGGAACACGAACAAACCTCTGTGCATCCCCGTTGTATTAGGACAAGGGAGCGAAATCTCCACTCCGGAAGAGGAAGGAGACAACCTGGTGGAATATGTAGCGTCAGTGAACTACAATGCCTCATCAAAAGCACACGTGGTAACACGGCGAGCCTACTCTGGCCTAATTACGATTTCTCTCAATCAGCAGTGAGCCACCTCTGCCATCAAACGAGAGGTGTCGCGCAACACATTTCCCGTCAAACGATATATTCCAAATTCCATGGAAACACCAACGTGGAACATAAAAACCTCTCCCTACCAGTGAACTCGAAAATTTTCCCACACAGAGTAGAAAGTCAAGAAAATATCTCTATCAGTCTCCTCCACCATCGGTTTCAAAAAAATAATACAACTCGTCGAATATTTTTTGAGTTCCGAAGTCCCTCCATGCCATGAGCACTGCACAAGTAAACAGCCCGCCACTCCCATCACGCTCCGAAGACCCCCACGCCACCACGTGTCCTCCCAATTGACTTGCCTAATGTGTCGCCGTCGCCCTGGAAGACGGCCCACTCCCAAGCCCGATTCTTTGCACAATCCAGTCATTCACATCCGCAAATCTACCCGAAAACCAACAACCTGCTCCCTTCCTCACCGACAGCGGCACCGTCATCCGGCAATCCTTGATCAAAGAAATGGAAAACAATTTGTTGCCAATATTTACTGAACAAACATCCTTGTGGTCTGCGTCGTCTACTGGGCATGCCATCAATTTCGGTTTTTCCCGTCAAAATCAAAGTCATTCACGCCGCCGAGAAAGTGTCTCCATCCTACCGCCGCGGCGCTCGCAGCCATCTGCAGCTCGCTCCAATGGTACACAATGGAACGCCATTTCATCCATAACTACGACGACGCTGACGACGACAGTGTGCACCTCATCTGTGCGACTGCCTATCACGTCCGATCCGTTTGCGAGCTAGTTCTCGCTCTTCGCTCCTCGCTCCTCGCTCCACGCTCCGTCCCCGTTCGATTCAGGAGTACCTACCGACAGAAAATCATCTTGAAGAATCTCAGAGCGCTATCCAAGTGCAAACACGCCGAGCGATGTGCCATAGAAAGCTTTATCCACTCCAAAGTGAATCGAATGGCTGAAGGAGGCGGGCGAAGAGGTTTTCCGCACACACATCCGTTTACTATTTATCCTGGAGCTGAGCCAAAATTAATTCCAATTTCAGATCCTTAAGTCAACATGTGCCGCATGGAATAAAAGTTTTCCCTCCACACAGAGCCGAAGCGGGCGCTCACCCCGCCTCCCACACCCAGTCTCGGGCGCTACAATACCGACAGAGCCGCAGTTGACTGCGAATTAAATGCATCACAAGAGTTTTAGGACTTTTCGCAGGATTCATTGTTGTCGTCGTTGTCGTGGTTGTCGACGGTGGCAACGGCAGCGTCGTCGTCCTCCTCTCTCGGAACGAACTGTGAATTACTTATGGGGCAACGCTAATACTCTGTGGTTCGTTGAATGGAGCCCTCCCACCGCCGCCGCTCACTCGAATCCCCACCGGGAACACCCACAGAAGCCCGAGTCGATCGATGGTCTCTCTGTCTGTGTGTGGGGGTGTTCGCTCTCAAGGAGTAATTTATTTATGCAAGGATATTGTGAGTGCATCTTGAAGCCATCTTCAACTGGGTAAACAAAAACATTTAACATTAAAATTTGAGGCTTTCATCAATGTGAAGTGATATCGAGGATGCTACACATAGCCACACACCCCACCGCCAGCATCGCCGCCCACATTCGGAGCGGCAGCAGCCAGCAGCCCAATCTGCCACTGGTGTCACATTCTGGGCGACCTGTGGACAATGGGCCTGTGGATGGCCGAAACACTCTGTTGCCAGATAAAAATCAAAATCCCATTCAGACGAGTGGTCCTGGCGTGTTGATGGAGCTCCTCGTTCCGGGACCGGCATCTGGGATAAGGGTTCAAACTATTCCAAGGCAGTGCTTGTCCTTATCGTCCTTCAATTGGTTTAGTGGCGTCCTTGGTGTGTTGTGCTTGCCGGCAGAGGCACTTCCGTTGGGTGGGTGGCTGTGCGATGCGGTGCGGTTCGGTGGCAGATGACACTATCGGACACAGCTGATTGCATAAGTAATCGGAGCTAAGTAGTGGTGTGCTTCGCTTTTATAAGCTGCCGGGCCGGGCTAGACAACCGGTTTGCAAATGAGTTGGGCCGGGCACTCGATTGTCTTTGTTTCGGGTTCCGACACAGATACGACGAGCGGTATGTGGGCTACGAACTGAGATGTGAGATGATTTAAAGGAGTCTCGAAATTGGTTTGAATGAGAATCGGTGTTGAATTCGTGCTCGGAGGACGGATGCTTGGCCGAGTGTGGCTGAAAATGCATCGACATCATTCACAATGCAAATTACATTTCGTGTCGGTAATTGGCCAGTTGTGTCAGTCAGTCATCGTAAGTCACTGTCAGTCATCTTCAGTCATCGGCAGTCATTGTCAGTCATCGTCAATCATCGTCAATCATCGTCAATCATCGTCAGTCATCGTCAGTCATCGTCAGTCATCATCAGTCTTCGTCAGTCTTCGTCAGTCATCGTCAGTCATCGTCAGTCATCGTCAGTCATCGTCAGTCATCGTCAGTCATCTTCAGTCATCGTCAGTCGTCGTCAGTTATCATCAGTCACCGTCAGTCATCGTCAGTCACTATCAGTCAAAGTCAGTCATCGTCAGTCATCGTCAGTCGTCGTCAGTCGTCGTCAGTTATCATCAGTCACCGTCAGTCATCGTCAGTCACTATCAGTCAAAGTCAGTCATCGTCAGTCATCGTCAGTCATCGTCAGTCATCGTCAGTCCTCGTCAGTCATCTTCAGTCACCGTCAGTCATCGTCAGTCATCGTCAGTCATCGTCAGTCATCGTCAGTCATCGTCAGTCATCGTCAGTCATCGTCAGTCATTGTCAGTCATCGTCAGTCATCGTCAGTCGTCGTCAGTCATCGTCAGTCATCGTCAGTCATTGTCAGTCATCGTCAGTCATCGTCAGTCGTCGTCAGTCATCGTCAGTCATCGTCAGTTATCATCAGTCACCGTCAGTCATCGTCAGTCATCGTCAGTCGTCGTCAGTCGTCGTCAGTTATCATCAGTCACCGTCAGTCATCGTCAGTCACTATCAGTCAAAGTCAGTCATCGTCAGTCATCGTCAGTCATCGTCAGTCATCGTCAGTCATCGTCAGTCATCGTCAGTCATCGTCAGTCATCGTCAGTCATCGTCAGTCATCGTCAGTCATTGTCAGTCATCGTCAGTCATCGTCAGTCATTGTCAGTCATCGTCAGTCATCGTCAGTCATCGTCAGTCGTCGTCAGTCATCGTCAGTCCTCGTCAGTCATCGTCAGTCATCGTCAGTCATCGTCAGTCATCGTCAGTCATCGTCAGTCATCGTCAGTCATCGTCAGTCATCGTCAGTCATCGTCAGTCATCGTCAGTCATGGTCAGTCATCGTCAGTCATTGTCAGTCATCGTCAGTCATCGTCAGTCGTCGTCAGTCATCGTCAGTCATCGTCAGTTATCATCAGTCACCGTCAGTCATCGTCAGTCACTATCAGTCAAAGTCAGTCATCGTCAGTCATCGTCAGTCATCGTCAGTCATCGTCAGTCATCGTCAGTCATCGTCAGTCATCGTCAGTCATTGTCAGTCATCGTCAGTCATCGTCAGTCGTCGTCAGTCATCGTCAGTCATCGTCAGTTATCATCAGTCACCGTCAGTCATCGTCAGTCATCGTCAGTCGTCGTCAGTCGTCGTCAGTTATCATCAGTCACCGTCAGTCATCGTCAGTCACTATCAGTCAAAGTCAGTCATCGTCAGTCATCGTCAGTCATCGTCAGTCATCGTCAGTCATCGTCAGTCATCGTCAGTCATCGTCAGTCATCGTCAGTCATCGTCAGTCATTGTCAGTCATCGTCAGTCATCGTCAGTCATCGTCAGTCGTCGTCAGTCATCGTCAGTCCTCGTCAGTCATCGTCAGTCATCGTCAGTCATCGTCAGTCATCGTCAATCGTCGTCAGTCGTCGTCAGTTATCATCAGTCACCGTCAGTCATCGTCAGTCACTATCAGTCAAAGTCAGTCATCGTCAGTCATCGTCAGTCATCGTCAGTCATCGTCAGTCATCGTCAGTCATCGTCAGTCATCGTCAGTCATCGTCAGTCATCGTCAGTCATCGTCAGTCATCGTCAGTCATTGTCAGTCATCGTCAGTCATCGTCAGTCATCGTCAGTCGTCGTCAGTCATCGTCAGTCCTCGTCAGTCATCGTCAGTCATCGTCAGTCATCGTCAGTCATCGTCAGTCATCGTCAGTCATCGTCAGTCATCGTCAGTCATCGTCAGTCATCGTCAGTCATGGTCAGTCATCGTCAGTCATTGTCAGTCATCGTCAGTCATCGTCAGTCGTCGTCAGTCATCGTCAGTCATCGTCAGTCATCGTCAGTCATCGTCAGTTATCATCAGTCACCGTCAGTCATCGTCAGTCACTATCAGTCAAAGTCAGTCATCGTCAGTCATCGTCAGTCATCGTCAGTCATCGTCAGTCATCGTCAGTCATCGTCAGTCATCGTCAGTCATCGTCAGTCATTGTCAGTCATCGTCAGTCATCGTCAGTCATCGTCAGTCGTCGTCAGTCATCGTCAGTCCTCGTCAGTCATCGTCAGTCATCGTCAGTCATCGTCAGTCATCGTCAATCGTCGTCAGTCGTCGTCAGTTATCATCAGTCACCGTCAGTCATCGTCAGTCACTATCAGTCAAAGTCAGTCATCGTCAGTCATCGTCAGTCATCGTCAGTCATCGTCAGTCATCGTCAGTCGTCGTCAGTTATCGTCAGTCATCGTCAGTCATCGTCAGTCATCGTCAGTCATCGTCAGTCATCGTCAGTCGTCGTCAGTCGTCGTCAGTCGTCGGCAGTTATCATCAGTCACCGTCAGTCACTATCAGTCAAAGTCAGTCATCGTCAGTCATCGTCAGTCATCGTCAGTCATTGTCAGTCATCGTCAGTCATCGTCAGTCATCGTCAGTCGTCGTCAGTTATCGTCAGTCATCGTCAGTCCTCGTCAGTCATCGTCAGTCATCGTCAGTCATCGTCAGTCTTGTCAGTATTATCAGCCTTGTCAGTCAGCCATCGTCATTAGCCATCATCGTCAATCTCGACAGTCTTGTCAATCATCAGTCATCAATCAGAGTTTTTTTTATTTTCTCAACAGATTTTCAATCATTTGTCCCAGAGATGACCTTAAACATCCTGTCGGCGCTTAAAGCAAAGTCCTCGCAGACTCTCATTTGAATTTGTCTCAAAGCACCCACTTGACTCGACTAGGAGGAGGTCAACGAACGAAACTCTCGCCCAGCCCCAGTCTCACCGCACGTTCGGAAGTGCAAACCATTTGCATTTCCTTCAGCCTGTCCCCCGCATTCTTATCGTTTTTTTTTTTTCGTGGCTTGTGTGTACTTATTATCATGAAATATCCTTGTCTCCTCCTCGTGCAGTCATTTCTTTATTCCTGGTCCCTCGTTATGCGCTTAAATTTCCTCACATAACCACGCCGATGTTATGCATGACCAGGACACATCAACAAGAGGACACCGAAATTATTATCATATCCTTGGTCATATACAAGAAAAAGGAGTACTCTCCCTCACCACACACACACACACGTACGCACTCATAACAATGGCAGACCACTTCAGCAAACACAGTTCGCTACAGCGCCAATGGAATCATGGATGGGGGAATGAGGGGACAACGACGCCTAGCACAGCGTCGTCGGTGACGAGGACGTTTGTCCTGCATCTTTATTAAATTTATGGTTCGACTCCGCAGCCGACGTGGGCATGTGCATGCACACACAGACCGAGTCGATGTACGCTCCGATGAATCGCATGAAAGCAAGGATAATACATCAGCACACTCCAGGATGAATGTTTGGGATAATAATAAGAAATAGTTTAAGAGTCCTTTACATCAGGATTATGTGCGCATATTTCATTATGAGTTATAATATTCCTCGCCGAGAGTGCGGACACCCGGACGGAAAAAGGACGACGACAGCGTCGCACATGCCAAGAGAGCGCCCAAGGAAGCCGCGCCGCACCGAAGGAACCCAGTCATAAATCTGAATATCCTTTCTCTCGCAATATAACTTGAATCCAATGTCAATGATGTGCGAGGCGGCTACTCCATCGCGCGACGCAAGGCGGTTGAGATATCCTGTTTCTGTAGCTGTTTTGCTGGGAGTGCATGTGTGTGAGTGGGGGTCGAGGATAAAGCGCTGCTCCGCCGACGGTGCTCGTAATTGGAGTTCATTTGCTCCGTGCGCCTAAGTGTGTGACCAAAGTGGATGTGACTTTCAGCAACACACAACTCCAGTGCACTCCACTCGCTCGTGTATCCTTGCAAGTCGTCCTCTTCACGCTCCATCACTCGGCACTGCTCGGCTTCTCTACTTCTCATCCGATCGCCTAAGGGGGGCTGCTGCTGTCATTGTTTTTCCCGCTTGAATCAAGCAGCCATCGCAAGGACAATGGCAACCCAACAACAGCCCCAGTGAAGAGCGTACAGAGTGGAAAACCTGTTAATACTATGTGTACGTGTCCTTACTGAAGGAATTATTATATCAATTAAATTTTAATGGTTTCATGGTGTGAACAATCCTCAAATGAAGTGCATTACTGCTCAAGAGCTGAGTAGGATGTGCAAGTGTGTACTCCAGGATGTTGTATTTTAATTTGTTCCTTTTTCTCCTCGTTCGCTTGTCTTTATCCGCCTCTGCTGCTGCTGCTGCTGGTGGCTTATACCGCTGCCTGCCTGACTCCTGCTTGTGCTTCTGCTTATCCCCATGTCGTCTTAATTGAATGACACTGCGAAATGGCTTTTGTGGATGTCCTTTGTCACAATAGTGGCAGCAACACAGCGAAAAAAAAAATAACAACAACACAGGCGCACCGCACCACCGGCATAAACACACTCGATCCTTGTCGGAAGGGTAGACCATTAAAATGGATTCAGCAAATGATTGATAGCCGACGTGCTACAAGGCACAGGACACTGGTGGTCGCGACGATGGCGGATGGAATCAAGAAAGCCGATATCCGTTTAATAAGGCCAGTGCCGATGTGAGTGACGCACAAGGTCGCAGCAAGGGTGGCCAGATAAAACGGCGAAAATTGAGTTCGTGATTTCTTTATTATTTAACTTCTTACCGAGATGTGACTTATCCTGAAAGGCCACGAAACCACAGTCGCAGACAGTGGATTGTGGATTTGCGCTTAGATCCTTGATCGGGTGATGGCTTTGGCCGCGCTGATTGGGGACGGTGGATGGGTGGCTGTTTGGAGAGCCACATGAAATAAATCAATCTTAAGGGCCCAGCGCTTATGGTTTATGGTTTGCTGGAAATGGGGGTCCTCGAACTGTGGCTGATTGAAAGATGTCACAGCGACGGGTTGCAATGGTGAAATCTGCTGTGATGTCCTTTTTTCATTGCGTGAGGTCTTAGCGTGGAATGGATTGTCAAACGGGAGTCAGGTGGAATCGGTGGTCCTTCGGGGCAGGTTTCATTGTGTGGTGAAAGTTTTGATTTGATTTGATTGAATTGATTTAAACGCAGATCGATAGATCGATCCAAACATTTGTCCACCCTGCTGTGAGCTCCAGCACGTACATTAATAAGTTCTATACTTGCTAGCATTGGTGCGCTGCATTTAAAATGCACACAAGTGCTTACACAGATGTAGGTGTGTTTTTGATAGACAAACTTAGGCCTTATGTCGCTGTCATTTTTGATAATTACCCTTGGCACCGACATATTTTGAAATAAGTAAGATTACTAGCCAATGTGTGAGCGAACAGTACATAGCAGATGAAAACATTCAGGAAATTTGCGGGCAGAACTGAACTGCGGAACTTCGTAAAGAATTTCGATTCAAAAGTTACACTTGAATCTTGTTCATCCGCTTTTTATTGAGACACATTTTCAAATAAGCGGTGCCTTTTCCGATTTTCTTTTCCAAATATTCGAATTTTTCACTTAGGCGGGTTTCAATTAAGTGTAGCAGTTTGGATTCAATTTTTGAATATTTTCAAGGAGAGAGATTGATTTTTCATTTAAGCGAGTTTCATTAAACGAGTTTCAAATAAGCGGGTTCGACTGCACCATAAGACCTTTGTTCCACTGGAACCATCGTACCATGTTTAAAAACCTTACGAGGTTTTTCAGCTCTACACCTCACAAGTTAATACAGCCTGCTAAGTAAAGTTCGCCGAGCAGATGCTGAATAGATTACATTTCTATCTCATCTCTGCAGCTTCTGCAAACGTCGTTGTGTGGTATGTTCAGTGGTGATGCAAGCGCGCCTATGACCCAGTATATCCACAGTCTGGACCCCAATAAGTGTTTGCACCTCATTGGGACTGAGACTGATCAGTGAATCTCATCTCTTTTTTATTCAGGGTCGGCCACAAGGCTCTTGCCACTGAGGTCTTACCCTGTCTAGAGATTCGTCTTACAGTTTTCTTTTCATAGCGCTAAGCGTCGTGAGCGTCTAAAGGATTGCCAGCGATACTCCAAGCTTGGATCCATTCTTCGAGACTGTCCGCTTTTCCTTAAACTTGAATGTCAGTATGGCCAGGAACCCAGCACCCAGTCACAGTGTTCGTCAAGATATCTCAGCCAGGCTTTGTCTGCATAACCTGACAAGTTTCGAAGTCAAGATGTCCCATGATCCTATAGCTTTTATTGCCGTTTGGCTGTCGGACAAGATAGAGTGAGATAAGGATAAGGACTCATTCGGTCTCGTGCCTGAAGGAATTTCATTTAAAGTGACCTGCACTATGTTCGAATTCGTTAATAATCGACAAAACGTTTCACCCGAGTCGGGTACGTACCCCACGTAATCATCTGTCAGAGAACCTCGATTCTTCGTTGATAGAGGCTAAGTGCAGACGCTAGGGCAGGTATGCAGGAAGTGAAGTTGTGAAGTGAAGCCCCCCAGCTGCTCATAGGTGGCTATTATTGAGTGATTGACAGAACGCCAAACCCATTTCTTAGATAAAAAAATAGGTGAACACAGCGTTTTCTTCCTCCTTCTCACAGCTGAATGCCAATGCTCATGGTAATACCATTTGAGTACTTTCTCTCACGTTACAGTGCAAAGATTGTAAGCATATATGGACGAAAAAAAGGCTGATGTAAGTTGTCTTTTTTAAAAGAAATACAAGATTTAAATAAACTGCAAGATAGTTCAGCAATAACCAGTCATAATCATTGAAGCATTTGCTATTGAGACGGAGTCAGCTGTCAGACGACAGCCGACGGCAAAGGCCGCTCTGCACTCCTTCAAATAATAAATAGTGAGCGTTCATCCGCTAATAAGATAAGGGTTCTTAGGCATTCTCATTGGAGGCACCACCGTGGCGTGGATGGGAGGTGCATCGTCTTCTGTTCTGGATTTTCTACCTAGCATTAGTATTCCATTTTCTTGATGTGCAGTCTTTACTCAAACAGCGGCATTAATATAAGGTCTATAACTTAACTCGCGCAGAGAAAGTGAGTCAGAGCAGAATATCAAAAAATTAGCTTGATTCATTCTAGACTGCCCCGCCAGCGCAGTTCGTTCGGGTTGGGATCCATAAACTGCTACAAAGATGGGAAAATGTCATAGCTTCAGATGGAACGTTCAAAAAACCGCACGCATGAATTAAAGTGTCGTGTTAAGACAAAGCCGTGGCCGTAATCCAGATTTAAATAGCTTTAAAGGTGACAGTCAACTTGAGACACCATGAAACAAAAACCATCTGATAACGATCAGTCGATAATCGCCACTTGCAAGCGTGGTAGAGAAACAAATTTAAAAATTGCTGCACGGTCTCATACAACCAGTGAATTTACATAAGTCCATGGGGCGTATACGTAACATTTGTTCCTTCGATCTTCCCATATTTTATCTCAAAATACTGAACTTGCCTGCAGCCCGGTGGGCCATGGAATTGTGTTTCACCAAAAAAAGGTGAACTCAATCGCCAAACTTTCCTTCAAAAATGTGTTACAACTCGCATGAAATTTGAATTTCTACTCAGCATCCGAAGTCAGTTAAACCCCCTCAACCTGTAGTTGAACGTCACAAACCGGACACTCCTTCACCAGTCAACTGGCATCCCAGTCACCGGAGAACTCTCATTTAAAAGGCAACGGTCCTTGCGGCTGTAATCTCTCAGCTGCAAGAAAACAAATTCGTGTTCTTAATTTAAATACCACCCGAACTGCCATGCCGAGTTGAATTAGGGCGCAGTGCTGAACAGTCCCTCCTTAAAATTAAATCCCCACAAAATCCACGAAAAGGGAAACAACCACTACGACTGCAAGGGACTGTTCGGATTCCTTTGAAAAATTATACCACACACTCGCACGTGGGGGGAGAATGAAACAAAATCTCCACGCATGGGCTGCCAGCAACCGACTAGCAACTAGCAACTGCCGAACAAAGCTCAACTCTTGCACATAACATGGCATCTCCTCAGTCTCCCATGTGCACTCACAATATTTGCATGCAAATTTGATAAAAGCTGGATGCCTTCCTTGGCTCATATAACATATGTCCGCTGTTGTATGGGGACTAAGCAGCATTTTGCCATCCGCCCAGCCGCCCATCCGCCCAGCCACCCATGCACCCACTGCAGCAGTTTAAAATAAATATTTGTGGATCCCATACCCGGCAGGCACTCAACCCGTGCCCTTGGGGGCGGCATTTTCGGAGCACATTGCAGGATACACCTCACACACCAGTCCATGCGACAACATGAATAGCAACATGTATGCACATCAATTCCAATAGGATTTGCATCCTTTTGTTAATGTCGATAATGCTCCTCTGGTAGTCGTCGTCATCGTGCTCGTCCTTCGCTCTGCCCTCCCCGCCCCCCAATACCCACCCACCCGTCATCGTCAGCATCGTCGTTGTCGTCGTGCTCGCCGTTGTTGTCATTGTCGTTGCTGGGTGGACCCGCCGCCCGACCCTGCTGCCATCTTTTGTGCGAATTTTTCTGTTGCATGTGGTAGTCGCTCCTATTGATGATATCACAACTAAGTCCTTAATAACGTTTTATGAGAGCCGGAGAGTTAAGTTGAATCCCAAAGGCAAATCTCCGACTGGATATGCTCTGCTTGCGCGCCCGTGTGTGTGTGTGTGTGTGCGGAGTGGTGGTGGGAGTCCAACAGCTCCCAGCAGGGAGTTCGCTCGCATCCAGGAACAAAACAATTTGTGCTCCCTTCACTCGGCAGCGCCACCGCCGCCGCCAACGACGGGATTTGATGGATTGAACTGTTTCAGGAATTAATTTAAAGCCTTCTGCTGCGGAGGGCTATCCTCAAAACTAATTGAAGTCAATTGCAAAACATAAATGTGGCATTGTTCGGAGTTTTGCGGGCAGGCTGGCAGGACTTAATCGGAGATTTAAGGTAACTGCCCTTGATTGGGTTACAGCTCTGCAGCTGTACAGTGTCCTCGGCTGGAATTTGTCGATTTGTGTGCGGTCTGGGTTCTGGTCGACTGTTCGGGTTGACGCTCGAATATGGTATTCTGTTGGCATTTAAAGGAATGACTGATAGCCTGGGAGAGGAACATGTCAATTATGGTCGACATGCGGTGATTAGCAAAAGTGCTCGGGAGTCCTGCAGGGAGGCGCGTATGCAAATGTGTAGTTTCTGTTATCTGGCTAGTTGTTTGATGGCAGTTCTGATGATGCACGGGAAGTTATGCTGTTTATGTCGATTGAGGTTATATGCCTCCTTTTGGAAGTCCAACGCAGCCGATGAAAGGAGGCAATCTCAATAAAAAACGAGGTCCTCTCTAGTCGGTAGATTCTTACACTGCTCTCTCATGTGTGGAGGGGAGGCAGTCCGAGGTGTGATCGTATACCCTACCACAGGTGTTGTAGCACACATCGTGCTACAAGTGCAGGTGCAGTGCAGGTTGGCTTTGAATTTATTAAGACCAACGCTTGGGCTACAGAAAAGAAAATTTGGATAGGGCAGCGGTAGCATGCTTTTCAGTCCTTCATTTCCGTCCAAAGGGATCTCTGGCGGGATTTTGGCAGCACTCCTCCGAATAGATGGAGATAGATTATGAGGCAGGTAAGCATGTCAAGCATGCCGAATCTGAAAGCGTTGCTCGAAGACCGTACCATTGAGATTCCTACGTTCGGGTTCAAGACACAACCACGGCTGTAGCATCAGTACAGGCAAACCCAAGCGTTTCGATTCGAAACTTACTGACGCTAATTGGACGGGACGGGAGAGGGTCATTACAACAGATAGTTCATGGTGGCTTAAGCTAGTCTTCGCCCAACGTCCAAATTAGAAGCAAGTTAAACCCCTTGGATCTGCCTATTAGCCTGGAGTTTTTGAGTGAATCTAATCCATTCCATGAGACGGAACTACAACACAATGCGCGTTTCTGTGAAGTTAGAACGGTAACTGTCATTGGTGACCATTATTTAAAGATGTTTTTGAAGTTTTTTTTTTACCCGGAACTGCGCTGAAGAAGGATACGTTTCAACAGCATTTAGTTCCAACAAGAATCCGGTTGTTGGTTATGTCGGAGCTCCAACGAAAATTCCCAAAGAAATTAATATCCATGAACTCCGCATTCCGCTGGCCCCCAAGGACAGCTGACCTGATTGCACCAGACTGCTTTTTATTTGAAGTGTACAGCACGACACCAAGAAATATGACTAAACTTAAGCAATCCAGGGAATATTGGCTGCCGAAGCAACAACAAAAATGACCTATGCATTAGTTTTGGTTAGGTTGTAGTCGCTGACCGTAGGTTGTATAAGAACATAGGCCAGAATAGGCCTGTTGCGTTCCCACATTAATCAAGTTAATCCAAATCTGTGCCGCTACTTTTGCAAGATTATTGCTATCGGAATCGAAAACAATGAACAAGAGCAAAAACACCACCCAATCGAGTACACAACTCGACGGACAATAACAAAGCAAAGTTTGTGACGGGCGATAAACACAGAAACGCAGCGCGGAGTGGTGGGGAAAGCAAGAAAGAAAAACAGAAAAAAAAAATGAGTTCTGAAGTCATTACACCTTCGTCACCTTTTCGCCTTGATAGCACACATCATCGGGCCAAGTGAAGCGGCCAAGTAGCGCATACAATTGTCATGTGCACCGCCTTTCACCTTTCATTTTATTGCCGACGATGGGGGTTTTTTTTTGTTCCAGTGAAAAAAGCTAAGTTGATTAGAAAACACTCGAGAGAGCAGTTTTCCACGAACGAAACCGAAGACCGGGTCACTGGTCATTTTACATGCCGTATCGCGTATCGTAAGGGGCCACACCATCATCATTGACGCAAATAACCAGTCCATCGTCTTGCCGCAAGTGTTGACTACGTTCCTGAAAGTGAGAGAGAAAGAGAGACAAATTAGATAATGAAGTCAACAGGTGAGCTTTGAAGCTGATTGAAGATAGGATTTTTTTTATTTCAACTTTTTTTCGCGTCGATTAGGTAATCAACGCTATCTGCCTGCTAAGTGACAATCGACTGTGGTACCGACCGGCACCGTCAGCGACTGGCGCATGTCAGTGAGGCTTTACGCATCCACGCTGTGGAGGGCTTAAGCGTCGACCACGGGTTGCGACAGGGTAATTTCCTTTGATGTCGATAAATGCATTAAAATCTTATCAGGCTTCTAATGAAGCGATGTAGATGGCTACTGATATTCCTTAGGTCTGTCATGGCGTTGAAATAAAAGGCGCCTGCCTGCGAGAGGAGAGGGCACTGCAATTAATGGTCTTCCCCACCTATAAGCTTCTGCAGAAGTCGCTGTAGGGGAATCCTAGTCCGAAGGCGTATGTACCGGCGGGGCTTATTAAGTCTAGTGTGCGTTTTGGTTCAAGAATAGCCCATGATTGTTTTGTGATGAAGCATGCAATGCCAGTGTACCATATAAGTTTAGTGTGAGTAAGTGTCTCTAGCCGTAGCAGATTTTTTGCAGCAGACGACGGGTCACCATACGGAAAGTGTGTTTGGGCTGTGTCATCTACCCCCATGAGCAGGTTGCTGAAATACTTGATGATCTCGATAAGTTGTCCTTAGCTGAATGTTACTGAACTCCGCGATTTGATTGCTGCCTGCCATAATGGGGCCGCTGTGGTTTTGAGTTGAACCATGAAATCGTAGATGGTCAAGGCCTAGCTTCTCAGCAAACCACTCGTGTTGTGCTCGCTATTGTTCTATTACCAGTGGAAGTGGAAGCATCGAGGAGAAAGCGGCTAAAATTAGGGTAGGAGAAGGTATAAGCTGTCTACGAAAAAGTCGACAAACACCGACCTCTTAGACAAAAGTAGTGAAGGACTTCTACCTAGACTCCGAAGTTGACGAAAGCAATAGCTCCACCGCAGAGATAGAAGGATGGCTCACGCTTTTAAATCGCTGTGTTTTTTGACATTTAAGAACAATTTAGATATCTCTATATAACCCCTTGAAGCATGGACATTAACTAAAGCGGAAGGGGGGAACCTTAGTCGTTCGAAGGAAAAGTCTTTCGAATAATCTTTTGTCCCATATGTACTGATGATGTTTAGAGTTCGGGTCTCTTATCTAAGATGCTAGGTCAGGTCGAGCGAATGGACACATGAATGCTCCGGCAGGGACGGTCTTCGACTCCAACCCCGAGGGACAACGCGGTTAAGGAAGAGTCCGTCTCGTGGAAAGAACTAAACAGCTACCACTGAGTGCTAGATGGAGAGGCATGTTGGTTGAGGCTTAGGTCCACCCCGGACTGTAGCGCCAGCTAAAAAAGAAGACGAAGATAGAGCCGTGCAGGCCTTTCTGACGCGTGTGCCTTCATGATGGGTTTTCAGTTTAACTTCGCATCAAGAATGAAGACTACGGCGTTTCCTCTCGGCAAGGAGAATGAATGCCACCATGTGCAGTTCCTCTGCTTACTGCTCTTTAGACCGTGTCGCCACCGAGAAACCTTGCTCTGTTGTTCAGAAGCTAGTTAATGAAAACCATTATGAACTTTTCGATCCCGCCTCGGTTGAATTCGTCCTACAAGTGAATTTGAGTCAACTGGCGACGATTATGTCGAGCCATTAAGCATCACTCCGAGCGAAGGAAGAGGAATAAGGTCCATGAACTGAAGCAATTCGCAACTGAAGCGATTCACCTAGAGGTGGTCAGTTATTGGTCATCGGAAGCTTTTTTGCCAGCTCTGAAGAGTTTCATCCGATGACGCGGCATGGTTTCTATAATAACATCTTAAGTGACTGCGGGACAAATTTCGAAAGCGCAGACAAAATCTTGTGAGCAGACTGCAAGGCTCATCGGACTAGGTTCGCCTAGTTTGGGAGATTCATGGGAGACAGGTGTAAAGTTCGTGAAGACTCACTTACGTAGGATCATCAAGAAGCAAATATTCACGTATAAAGATATTATCACCTTCGTGTGCCAGACCAAATCTTGCTCCAACTCGAGACGATTATGACCACTTGACGACGAAATTGACAGTCTTATCGCTTTAACGATAAGGAGTGGCATCTTTATATTTCATACTCGTAGAACTAACGTCCCACGAGCCGTGTCCATTTGCCCCCGACCGCGACCGGATCAGCAAATCGATTAGTTTTTCCAGAGTCTTAAGCATGATTGGTGGAAGACTGGTCTTAGATCGCTTGCATTGACGTGAGAGCCTTCCGTCCGCCTTTCGTGCACCTGTGCCCAGCCTTTCCAGCACCACTCGAGCCGGTTCGTCATCATGATGGATGTTAGAAAACCACCAAAGGACCTGTAATCGGCTTCCCCTCCGCCCTAGACTGATGATTGTCTCCCCCACCAACCTCCAGCAAATCATTAAGCCA
Source organism: Eristalis arbustorum (assembly GCA_916610145.1). Classification (NCBI taxonomy): domain Eukaryota; kingdom Metazoa; phylum Arthropoda; class Insecta; order Diptera; family Syrphidae; genus Eristalis; species Eristalis arbustorum. The sequence goes on from OU744319.1 coordinate 21,306,083, forward strand.
GCAACGACTTCCATTGACTCGGGATCAACTTCTGTTACAAAATTCCAACCAACTTCGACAACAATGTGTCACGGAACGCCCCCCGACACAGACTGCTTCCCCATCCAGACAATGCCACCACCGCAGCGCGGAAGGGAATGCTTCGCAGAAATCATATTCAATTAGGAGCCCTCGAAACGGGATACGTAATCCGATTCCACTTTCTGCCTCATCCGCACAAACACAAAGTCGCATTCCATTAATTAAAATGCGAGAACACATCAAAGTGCGCGAACACACCGCACTGCTCCCTGAATAATTCCCAGCATTCCAGTCCAATCTGGTGTAAGGTGTCAAAACACCATGTAAGTCATCACAGCGAACACACTCCGCATCCGAACGCATATTAATTAAAAATTATTCCCAGTGGAGCTCTTCACCTGGATTCTTGGGCCATCGCCCGACCCGGTCCCGATTTCGTCGTCGTCGTCGACGTCAGGGTTCATCGTCACAATTGTGGGGATCAATTTAAAATTCACATCACGTCCCAATCACACTGCCATGCCGGCAGGGCTGACTGTGTGCACAAGACAGACACCTCCTCATCCACCACATATGTACCTGCCATCGATGAGGTAACTTACTCCGCACTCCGGCACTCCGGATCGGGAGGGATAACGTCATTGTGATCGGCGTAAGCGGGAATTATGTGCCACTTCAGTTAGGAGGTAGTCGTCATCCTCTGCGCGGCAACATAAATCAACAGCGTTTACCAGTGGCAGAGGCACCACCAGTCACCCGTCACCATGCATCGTCACACTGTGTCTTCTCTCCTGATTTTAAGTCCATTCCGAGCGGGGATTACATCACTCGCCGGTCTGTCGATAGAGGTTTTGTGTCGATTCTGACCGCACACACAGGACACGGACGGCGCCGGACACCTCGGGTGGCGATTGGAGAAGTCCAGAGCATTTTTCTGTCAACACCGGATATTACAACTCCTTCTCGGTGGCTCGCTCCGCACTGGCTGCGCACAGAGACGTCGTTCGCACGCCCTGCACTGGGTAATCTCCAGCCGGATAGTGTCAAAATTTTTGCTGAAAAGACATCCCACAAGGACCCGACTGGTGCTGTGGCAACAATTCTGCAGAAACCACTTGCAAATAAATGCATTTCACATTTGCGACGGGATTATGGAGGCGACAGTGGCAGAGCTGTTAAATGCAACACACAGCTCTAGCTCGGGCAACTGGAAATGGACACAGTGGGGAGTTATGATGTTGGCTGGTGGTGCTGCTGCTGCGAAATCCCCTTGACAATCGGAAATTAAAGTCCTTTTCATGGGATTAAAATTGAAATACAATTTAACGCTGAGCAAGGTGTGTGGATGGTGGATGGGCGGGTGTGCGCGTGTGTGTGTGTTAGGCGATGGAAATAGCTGGACTCTGCGTGGAGAGCATGTCCTTCAAAGTGGAGCTAATCTTCGAAGGCGGAGTGGTTCATCTCAGGTGATTATTCTGTTGGCCTCTGATCAGGAAGACAGCTTCGCTTGACGTGTGGCTTAAGGAAACCAGATGTGGGTAGGAGAACCAAGTGAATACGCGCACTTTGTAGTTTTTCGGCAAATATTTTCAACACCGTCAAAGGAACTACAGATTATGAACCTCTGCAACAATCACTCGTAATCATCTTGATCTCTCAAGGAAGGCACTCAAAGTGTTGCGCAGATTCCAAATGGCTAAGCTTGTGATTTTTTAAAAGCTAAAGGAAAGTTTTTAAAAAAAACACATAAAATTCAGAAAAATTCATGAAATCTTTATTTGAATCCATAGTACGGTCCATACAATTTAATGTTTGATGTTTGAAATGTTGACCTTACCTGCGCCTCGAATGGTCCATCCGCTTAGTCCAATTTTGGCATACTCTTTCCAACATTTCGGCCGGTATCTCACGAATAAATGCTTCATTTCTGTTTACCAATGCGACAATTGAAGCGGGCTTGTCTGTATAGACATGAGCTTTAACATAAAAATAACAATAATAATTGGCGCTACAGCCCGTAGGGGACCAGGGCCTAGCTTCTCAGCAACCACTCGTGTTGTGGAAGGAACCTACAGTTTTATGCCGAATCCGAACGGCTTTGTTTGAGAAGCTCTCTCTAGACAGGAAATACTCTTTGAGCATTGTCAGTAACTCGAAAGAGGTGGGGTCGTGAAAATTGTTTTCGTCGCACAGAGCAGGAATCGAACCAACGACGTCGAGGTTGGGGTCGACGCACATACCCACAACGCCACGGACTACACTGAGCTTTAACATAGCCCCACAAAAAATTGTCTAAACGGTTTTAATCGCACGATATAGGCGGCCAATTGACCGGTCCCGAACGTGAAATAAAATGTTCCCGGAACTCGTCTCTCAATAAGTCCATTGTTGCGCGTGCTGTGTGGCATGTGGCACCGTCTTATTGAAACCACATGTCATGCAAGTCAAGCTCTTGCATTTTGGGCAAAAAAAGTTGGATATCATCTCATAGTAGCGCTCACCATTCACGGTTGCGTTACGATTCGCATCATCTTTGAAGAAGTACTGTCCAATGATGCCATCAGCCCATAAACCGCACCAAAGTGTGACTTTTTCTGGACACATTGGTAGCGCTCGCAATCTGGCTGATATTCACTCCAAAATCGACAATTCTGCTTATTTACGTACCCATTGAGCCAAAAATGAGCTTCGTCGCCGAACACAATTTTTCGGAAGAAGCGCGCGATGAACTTTCTTAACAGAGCACGCATTTTGAAAATAAAATTCAATAATTTGCAAGCGTTGTTCGATTGTAAGACGATTCATGGTTAAATTATAGACCAAACTGAAGATGTTTGACAGTGAAACAAGATACGAAACGTGAGTCAGCTGTTTAACCAGTGTTTTGACAAAAAGATAATAGCTAAAAAATCACCCTTTAGAAAGCTTTCTTGAGGAGCAACTACATATGCCAATGAAGCTGAGGGTTCATTTTGCTTGACCGGCAAACTTATCGTCTTCATTTAGTGTGTTTTTCATTCATATAAAAAAATAAGATGCTTAAGTTCAAAATTTCACTGACCATTGGTACGGATTTCAGAACTTTCATTTAAAGCCTTGACTACTGGCTTGGGTAATATGATCGCCCGCTTCTGCGACCCAAGGAGTTGCAAAGTCTTGGATCCGTAAACGTTAGTCTAAAAAAAACAGGAGCAGCTCAAGACTGTCTAGTACGGACCAGCTGACCCTTGGGAAGTTTGATTGGTTTTTAAGAGAAAAATGCATACAAAATGTATATGTTTATTTCAGTTTTATGTAAATTTTGACCACGACTACGTTTTACGAACAGACTTTGAATCACTTTTCCAAGCAAATTGGTGCTACTTCGGTTTTATTTTCGGTCGTCCTCAGAAGCTTATTGGCCTAGAATAGTGATTTTATTTATTTACACAAGAAACATTTAGATGTAGCCGATCAATGCACCTTACCAACTACATTTCGCAATTGGTTCACCGAATCGAGCAGGTTTTTGTACATTAGGCCGCCTTGCTTGCCAAATGTCGCCAAAATTCAGCTGTTGCCTTTTTTCACAAAAATTCTAAAAATCACTTAACCATTGCTTGTACTATTGACGGTATCAGTTTTCTACAACTGTCTTTGAAAAATATAGTAACCCTCGGTTTGTCATCCGATCAAGTTGACTTCTTTGTTCAGAAGGTCAACTACATCGCCGGGAATATTCAAAGTAATGATCAAACTTCAACTCATTTTTTTTATATTTATAAAGGACCCTGTTGAACCAAATTCAAAACCGTTTGATGATGAATGTTTAGTTCCTTGGCGATGTCATGGCTGCTTATGTGACAGTCCTGGTCAATATTTTCCGTAATTTCATCGACCAGAGCGAGGTGCATCTTTCACATCGAAATTTTCAGAACGGAAGCGAGCTTACCATTGTTGTTCACCTACTGATACAGCATCGTCGCCGTAAACCACACAAATTGGCGGCTTGAGTGGCATTCTTCTCTTTTTTATACAAAAATTGCAACATATAGCAAATTTCTTCATTATTCCTACTCATTTTTGAACAGCTGTAACTTTTTTTCAACTTCTCCGAATTTAATTGTTTTTTGGTCAAGTGAAGCTTAAAATGTCACCTTTCCAACACCATATGGTATGACACAATGAGAAAGCTCACCACTAAAGGTAGACGACTCCAACGACATTTGTTGACAAAATACGAAAAGACTTTTTCGACTACTACTCAACTACGACTAATAATAAAAACATTTTCCACAAAGAAGACTTTTTTTTAATGAATTCACCACTTTTCAAAAAGGAAACTCAATCGGCGTTAAAAGCGCGATATCTGGACCAACATTATGCAGCTTTAGATCCATTTGATGCTCTGTCGCCTAACTTGGTGGCAAACAATGTAGAATACTTGGCATCATTATCTGCATCAGCCTCACTGCGACCAGGAGACGCAGTTTCCTGTGCAGGCTGTTGCAGACGGATCAAAATGGCAACTTAGCTCCAGTGTCTTAATCACATCCATGAATAAGCTGTCAATATTACACTGGTTTTAAGAGAATATTTGTCAATTTGTGGGTGTTACTGAGGCAAATGAAGTACCAAAAGAAACCCTTAAATTTTCAGGGCTTCTCCGCTATGTGTTTTGGGTTCAATCCCCAATACGATCAACTGTCGTAGTTAATGACTCCATTGATGGTCGTTCACAGTCGGCACCAAACGGAAGGTCTTCTGACTTGTGAGAGGACAATAGCACTTACAACACGAGGGGTTAGCTTTAACTAAACTGACTAAACTCGGGTCCACCTTGGTCTTTAACATAGTATGTTGAAATTGTTTAAAAATTACATGTCCTTGCCTATACCTTACTGCTGAGTGATAAAAATTCAATTGCAAGATTCCGAAGATTAGCGATTTTAGAAAATAACTTATTTCATAAGACTAAGAAATATCCCTTAACCAAGCTATCATTCATTAATGATCCAATCAAATTAGCATCTTCCTTCGAATACAAGCCAGCAACAACAATCTCCTGCATAGTGCAACATTCCAAATGCCTTCTCTCTCACAGTCCCTCTCCATCCACAGTTCAAGGAAGGCAAATGGAAATGCACACTATCCAAGGAGTGAGTTGAAACACCAAGAAAGGACATTTAAAATAAGACGCCATATGTTCTCCGCAACTGTCTAGACAAGTTATATGCTCCGACCCACTATCCCCAGTGCCGCTGCACTTGCCCTAGTCGAACACGACCCGAACACACACTCGCAGCTGTTCCATACCCTCCTTCGTGTCCCTCAGTCAGCCCGGTTGGCTGTCCACCGAATGCGGGGCAAGGAAGCCACTGCACATCGGCCGCACACACACAGACAAGAAAAAAAGCGAATAAAACGAATAACAACATCGAATTGTTTTCGAATCAATTTTTGCTTTTAGCGATTCAATTTCGTTTGCTTGTTCGCAGGCGATCCCAGTCTAATCTGGGATGGAGGCCAACGCTACTTCCATTGTTCCGCTCCGGCTTACAGTGCAACTTTTAGTGTTTTCCTTCTCGAACGACGAAGCCTTCTTTAAACACATCCGAGGGATGGGCATGTGTCGGTTGAGGGAAATGCAGTGTCACTTCGAAAGGAATAATCACTTCCTCCTCCAACCAGTCCCCTCACGGAAGGAAATTCGGATTACAGCCATGCTTTCGGCTGCTGTGAAATTCAGAAACTCCCTTCAAATGCCTTTAAGCCCATCGCGTCAATGCACTCTTGCCTCCGGTGTGGCGAGAGCCCCCAACGAACCCATGCCCCACACGGACTGCATTCAGCCGAGTTAATGATGCAATGGTGCGGTCAATAAACGACCCTCGACCAATCCTTGAGAATATTCACACCGCTGCATCCGTGTGAGCGCCAACTGCACAGCATGTACCTTGAGCACTCCATCAACACCCTTAGCACCGTAGAACCATCAACCAAGCGTGATGGCGATATCCCTCAGAAGGCAGTGCACCACCGTGCTGGTGGCTTAAAACGCTCGCGTACTGCCTTTGGAATAACATTCCACACACGGTCATAAACCGTTTGGCAATTTGGCAGAGTGTAGGTACGTATTGGCTTTTAGTGGAACGAACTGGTTCGCCGGTGTATCCCAGTTGGATTTAATGGAGTTACTTACTCCATTAGCCTCGACCTCCTTCTGCACTTGGGCCCAGGTGATGCGCAATTGATGGTGGCGATGTGCTTTGTTGCGAGCAAGTGAAAGGATTTTAGCGACGAGCGAAAATCCATCGATGAGTGGGGGAATTAATTTAGAGTGGTTGAAACACTGGTGCGATATGGACGGAGGAGGGTCTACACCCCTCTGACGAGTAAAAGGGTACGTCGCTGATGACCTTGGCCAAAATCATGCTTTGTAAGACTCTGTTCAGCGGTTGAAATGACTTGAGTCGGCCCGACTTTACAGATCCCGCTAATTCGTTGCTTAAATTTAAGATGTATCGCCCAACTGTGTTGAGATCTCCTTCGGTTCATCAGCAGCACTACAAAAAAAAAACTCAATTCTCGATGCGCTACAACTCATAGCCTATAGCTAAAATATGATTTTAAAGGTTTTCCCGACCACGAATGCAAGGTCTGTGTCCACTCATGTGTTCCTTCGAAATGATGTTTGTATTGCTAGTACAACCAATTCGTTCTCAAAACTCAAACAAAGTTAGAGTAGTGTGTCTCAACCGTGATGTGTAACACCGATACAAATGTGGACCAAGGGCTGTCTCTAGTGGTACCCGATCTATGATCTGCAACGCTTCCTGCGACTTTTTGCATGCCAAGCCTCAGTCAAAGCTTGTGTTTTCTTCGTCGTGAAGTTCAAGGAACTAGCCGCCTTTAAGAACTAGGAGACACAAATTAAGTACATTACAGACGACCGATCTTGCAGCTGATTGTACGACGAATTTGAGCGTTTTCATCCGAGAAAGGACATGAAAAAAGCCCTTTCGAAAAATGTCAACCAAACACAGCATAGTAGTTATGCGACTTCAGTCGTGACGTAACTGGCGGACATGAGAGTCAACCGCCGTATTCAAGCATTTAGTGACTGCATTCGTCGAGGCGCATAAGAATCTGAAGACAATGCAGAAATCGGCCATTCGCCGATGGCAAACAGCGATTCGCTCACGCCAGGACAACCTGAACGTGCTCTGCTCCCAAGCTCGCCTTCGAGCTCCGATAAGAACTATCTGGGAAGCTTGAGATCAGGTGGTTCTCCGGAGCCCCCAAACATCCAGTCTTCGAATGCGGATCCCTCAACCCTCACATTACCACCACATTCATGCGGCACTCTTTGCTGAAGACTTAACGCTGAAAGCACGGCTACGCCTTGATTGAAAATTATTTTGGAAACGGCGAATGGAATAAATCAGCAAAATTTCCATAGATTCCATCAACCTGCATGTCGTGTGACAGAATTGAGCAGAGGAGGTCTGATTCAGCTACATCATTCTGTATGGGTTATAGAAGACGAAGCATTAGACAGAGTCAGTTCTGGATGGCTTCGTCCGGAAATTGGGGCAACAAGAGTCCTATGATCTTGTGCTGCTCAAAAGGAGATCAACATCACTAATCAGCCTTAGACGGAAAGAAGTTCGCGGAAAGAAGAACTTACATGCGACAATGATCGTCTTCACCCGCGCGGTCACAGCAGCAGTAAACAAATAAATAAAGTCATTGTACTCTTCACTCTGTTAGTTTCTATTCAGTTGCTAGTTTCTCTTATCAACTTAGAAGTGGTTTCGGCAGCGGCGGTGGAAATCGTGGTGGTAGAAGCTTTGATCGAGCTAGGGGTTGTTAACGTCCAGGACGAAGTAGGAGCTAATATCGAGATTAGTGAACCCTTCGGGCTCAAGAGGAATCAGACCGTACCCAGCCAGTCCGGGGAGCAACCAATGTACCAATGCAGTACCCTTCGGAGTGTACTGCTGACGGTGAAGCACTCTGGCGAATGCGCGCAGAACAACTGCGCCTACGAGAAAAGGTCGCGAAACTTGAGAGGACCCAGTCTGTGTCAGCTGCGACGGACAAGCGAGGCGTCGCGAGTTGGTAGGTGCGAGGAAATCGCCAAGGGAATCGTGTTTGGAGGGCGGTAGGTGCTGCCATCGAAATAATTATTCCTCGAGGGAAGTCGCGGAGATGATACCGGTGTTTAAACCCAAGGCGTATGCGGGACCGTCTTCCGACGCGTGGAAGAGAAAGGTCATCGATATCCAGAGGGTCGAAAAGCTGGTGCTTATGGCGGCGACTAGCCGACTGGTGGGAGCGACTAGCTTGTGGAGCCGCCGTGGGACTTCAGAATCATTGGATGAACTCTTCTCGGGTCTGTGTCGTAACTTCCCCACGCTCGATGACGAGGCGGATATCCACGATAGACTGCGAGAGCGAAAACAACGGCCAGGAGAAGATACAGTGGAGTACGTCTTTGAGATGAAGATGATCGCATAGCGGGGCATGTGCAAGAGCGCACCCTGGCGAAATATATTATCCGAGGTATCGCGGACGCCGAATGCCAGGAGGCTTTCTGGGAAGTACGGCCGAATTCGATAGGTGATGTGTTGTACACGGTTCGCTGGATCGTCGGACTGAGGGGCAGCGGAAGTCAGGCGGCAGATAGGATAGAAGAAGGGAGGCCGAGGCCGAACGATCAGATGCCAATGAAACGGCAGGACGAGGAGCAAGGTGGTTTGGGTGCCATCAATTCGTGCACTGCCAACGGGACTGCCCACAGCAGGGTGGCGGACAAGAGAGAGAAGGTGACGGACAAGAAGATAACTCGCAGCTACTGGTGAGGGAGAGCAGGCCCGAACAGGGCACAGCAGTGAATCGGCACCAGGCCAAAGTCTTCAACGATCCGAGCAGGTCAGAATATGTCAAGGAGGGCAAAGTAAATGGGCACGAGGTCACAGCTTTCATCGACCTGGGAAGTGATTGCGTCACACTGCGACGTTCGACTGCAGAGGAGGGCGGTATCAAATACGCCATTGATCGGAGGCGGCTGAATGGATTTGAAGGAGGGACTAGCCAGACGGTGGAAAGAGTAAATGCCCAGGTAGGGATAGATCTACTTAGGTCGTGGTGCGAAGTCCTCATTGTGCCAAACGAGATCCAGCAGTACCATATGCTAATTGGTCGGAAGATGCAGAACGAAAAAATTGTAGAGACATACAAATGCATTTCCATCACCGACTTCAGGGCGAAATCAAATAGGCCACAGGTTGTGCCAAAGAAGAAGAAAAAAGGAATCCACTTGAGGCTCCCATCAATGCGGTACGGGACCGTTTCGCCAAGAACGCTGTTTTACGAGATATGGAGAAAGCGTCAGTGCAAAGGAAGGAGGCGATCAGAGAAGGGAGTGTCGAGGCGGACGAATTGCGAAGCTGACGAAGCGTGGTCCTAAGAAACACCAAAAAGGCCCAGGTTAGATTTGAAGCCCATAGTCAGCGCCCACCATCGTATCAGTAAGCGGACCTGTTGCTGATCAAAAACGAGTCAGCGGCCACCGGCCCATACACCAGCATAGCATCAGACGGGATGAGACACTGCGACTAGCTCTCCAACGAAGTGTTAGACCGACACGACAGCGGGGGAGACTGTTCCGATCTCGAGGGCGAGATCGATAGTAGGATGGCCGAGCTGTAACGCTAGATACACGCGGATACAAAAATCCGCGTAACATATGACCCGGGACAGTCTCACGGTTGTCACCCGAGCGGTCACTGCAGCACTAATAAAATAAATAAAGTCATTGAACTCTTCACGCTGTTAGTTTCTATTCAGTTGATAGTTTCGCTTTTCACGTCTAAGATATATAGATGGACCACGATCGTTTAAGGACTAAAATATGGTCTCAAAACATCATGTATCAAGGGAATAATTTAGCTAACATGAGCCACGGGCAAATGGCATCAACATTCGTCTTTCAAGTCACATATAATCCTTAGTGAGGGTACCTCATAAAAAAAATTCTACACCAACTATGTTACACTTGTAACTAATATCACTCACATAACACGGGTGCTTGTGCTGTGGCACTGTGGCGTGAACATCAGAAGCCCCAAAAACGGAGGGAAACTATCGCCAAATGGTGGTGGCGTGGTGAATAGTAAATGTAGTGACCTCCTATGGTGCTTCAAAATATACGAAAAGAAATTTTCTTGTCTGTTCCCGACCTGGGTGCAGATCTCAATACCGATGCACTATGTCAGTCTGAGAAACTCATTTAATTCCAAAATTCAAAGTAACATTTCAAACGATGAAATTTATTCTCCACAAAAAAATGTTACGTATCCGCCATGTACTCCGAAATTCACTTGCGACCAGCATTCCCCAGCGCAGGGTTCAACAAACGATTGGCCTGACAAATGACTAACTGCCAGCAGACCAGGCGCAACCACTCGAAGTCGAAGAACCCGCACACACCCGTCTCCCTTTGAGAAATTGATTTCAGAAATCGCATTTAAATACATTTCCATTAAGGCTCATACGGGCACAGACTGTGTGTCTCCCCGGGCCCACCAAGTCCAGAGAGCAATTCCCAACAGCCCACGAGCACCATCAGAGGCGCTCAGATTCGACGGCAGCGAGCTCCGTTCCGGTCCGACAATATCTGCAAAATACAATCTTATTGAATTTAGTTTGAGTTTTATCAGCGTTTTGTACAGTGCAGGGTCATGCAGGGAGCGAGCAGGTACACCAGCAAACCGGAACTGAATCGAATGCGAGTCCTGTCTTAACTTTCAACAACTTTGCCAAAGCGCGCGCTCGCTCCTTTCGTTCGTTGCCTCGTCAAGAGAGTGGGCGAGGCGGACGAGTTCTCCAGCGCCCCGGCATTCCACTGGCATCGTTGATGTAATTTGCTTTCAATAGTCCAATTTCAGGAGGAATCCTCTTATGTGACTCCTATTCGAGCTGCGCTCAGTGTTTTCTTCGGCAACACTCCTCTCTGCTCCCTTCGGAGATCCTCCCGGGTATCCCTGGCGGGACGGGTGACGGCCGGAGCCATGCCCGGGCTGGATGGGCGCGGACAGCAAAAGTAACATTCTCAAAAGTTATATATTCAATTTATTTCAATTTGATCAGTGCCGGGAAGAAAACTCCGGAATTGAGTTATTGATAGACCATGTTGGCCCTTTGTACGGCCAAAGGATATGGCCGGGCAGGGCCATGTATACGGGCGCTTTTACCTGACGCTGCTGATGATGATGACGATGATAGCGCATGATGCCGGTGATGCGAGCGCTCGTCCTCGTAGGGAGTCCCTAGCGCGGCCCACTTAAATGCACACATTCTTCGGCCGTCAGCCCTCGTCCTTGTGATCGTCTGCAATTGATTTTCTGTTTTTTTTTTTGTGTTTATTGTTATCTCTCTCCATTGACTTGCGTACTTCAGGGAGTCTTGGGCGAAGTCATTGGAGTCGTGGCCACGCGGCGGACCCCCACCCGGCCGCAGCGCATTGATTGCTTGAGGGGTCCCAGTAGTTTTTCGTTTGCCCGTGCCGCCACGAAGGACCCAACTTTCCTCGCTCGTCCTATTCAAATTGTTGGCCAAAGATTCCACTGCCGCTGACAAACAAGGAGAAAAATCACAAGGAATGAATTGTGAGCAACGACAAAGTTGGCGACGCCGATGGACTGACGGAGGGAAGCGAATTAAAGGACTTCGATCGGGACGAAATTGGGAAATTTCCGATACCGGCGTGGAGTCCGCCGCTAACGAGTGCGTTAGCCGCTCCGCGTCGCTCCATTCCTTCCCGAGTTAATGTCACCGACAGGACCTCCACGAGCAGCACGAGGGGGATGAATTCCAATCGGCATGGCCAACTATACACAGCAGCAGCGCAGCTGGTGCACGGGCACTACACGAGCGGGCGGCAGGAGCGAAAGAGTTTTCTTGGAAAGTCCTTTCGGTTTTCCCTGTTGTCCTTAAAAGGAAAGGAAAAAAAAACACTCGGCCCCAGCCGCCGCCGGCACGAAACAAAGCTCGTCCTGTGCAGGACTTTGAATTGTATCAGTGTAATTTAATTTTGAATTCGAACATTTTTGTTTTGCCGGGGTTTCCCTCGACTCGACTCGATTGTGTGTGCGGTGGGGCGGCCAAAGATCCTTTTGTCAGTTGTACTTCGCTAAATTGTGAGATATTAAAAATTGAAAGGAAGGACGGAAGGAAGGAAGGACAGTTTCCGATTGGTAATGACGGAATGATGGCAGGGTTTTGTTTTACATTTTCCGGCTTCGATTCAGGCATTCGGACTGCCAATGCGACGGAATGGCGGGGGAAGTTGTAATTGGGTTTTAATTTCGCTTCGATTTGTTCCCCCGGGGTTCCGGTGCGCCCCCGGGGAGGGGGGGATCGAAATAAATTGATGTGCTGCCGGCGGTGCGGGCGAGCCGTGGAATGAGCAACACTTTGTGATTGATTCGCAGAGACCTTGAGCGCGAGATGGAGAAACACTTAATTGAAGCCTACGGTTGATGGCACTGATGGCGGCGGGTGGTTGAGGAATTTCCACGAAAGGGAGCATATTTTTGATGGGCTTGCGTGGGCTTCTGTGAGGAAAAATGTTGAAAACAACGCACAGCCTACGACATCTCATGGGATTCTGTGCGAAAATAAATCGATGGAGAATGGTGATTTGCTGGGGGGTTCATGAGGGATGTTGTGCCAGTTCACACAAGCTCTAGCTGATGAGCATTTGATCGTTGGCAGTGGGGATGGCTATTCTCGAGAAAATATAAGACATGGGACCGAGATCACCTCCGTGAGGTACTCCTACATGGAGTGCGTGCGTTTGAGAAGAGAATTATGGAATTTGTGTTTCATTTCTTCGAATGGCTCTAAAATCGGTAATGTACTGGATCAGCATGGAAGAAGTGTGTGCGTATTTTGCTGCTTGCTGTTATTTGCTGTCGCCGCCTTTTCCAATTCTGCGCCCTCTCTTATAAATTGGCGTCATGTATAGCTGAATTTTTGGAATACGAACCTCTGCATAGTCAATACACTTTGCATAGAAATAACGCTTACGGCGACTACGCGTTGCATCCATGACTTACTCTCACTCAGCCTGCATAAAAGGTGATTCAATCCCCCAGTCAGAACAACAAACTGAATGGTAGCTTGAAGAACACTCCTTGTGTGGCAGTATAGAGTGTTGAAGAATAGAGATGGTATAGAGGACTATCAGTTGAATCATCAATTGAAATAGAGATGGCAAAACACTTTCACGAATCCCAATTCAAATGTCCGCTAGGTGTTGCAGAAAATCAAATAGATCATGATTTGTTGAAGTCCGTGACGGAATATGAATTAACTTTTAGCGATAAGACATCTTTACGCAGAAGGCATGCGTTGGCAAGCTTCAGATGAAATGCAAGGTCATGAATCGGACTTCCTTTCCAGGCGGAAAACAGGAGAGAATTAATATAAATTTCCTTCTCTAGTAGTAGGTGGGTGAGCATATCCTCACAACTTGCAGAGACCTTCTTCCGATATCTCTTTGTAGTTTCCTTACGTCGGATATATGGTCCCGTCTGCGAGGAAGGCGAATGGAGAAGACACAACCGCAAACTCTACGGGCTGTACAAGGATGTGGATGTGGTCCGGATGACAAAAATCCGTCGACTACACTGGCTCGGCTACATCGAGCGAATGGACAACAACGTTCCAGCAAAGAGGGTCTTCGAATCCGAGCCTCCTGGTTCGAGAAGGAGAGGAAGACCGAACCTCCGGTACAAAGACCAAGTCATAGCGGATGTAAGACAGCTTGGCCTTGATGACTGGAAGCAGCGTGCCCAGGACCGTCACCGATGGAAGGTAGCAATTGCTCAGGTTCAGAACCTTCATGGTTCGTCTGTCTGATAAGTAAGTAAGTAAGTAGTTTCCTTAGGCTCTCCCTGAGTCCGTTTCGTTTATTGGAATGCTGTTTTCGCTCATTTTGGTGCATGCCGCAAGCCACTTTCCGTTGACTGGGCAGTTCCTTGACTTGTTCGGTGCCCTGGGCTTTGTGACTGGTTTTCTCACTGCCTCATTCTTTCTAATTTCTTGAATTATTCACTGTGGACATGGCCTCGTAGAGCTCAGAATACTTCGGCGGCTGTGAAGGGTTCCAATGCTCCTTTTCTAGCTAAGGTCAGGAGTCGGCCGTTTCATTGTCTTTTATCAGCGTGTGGCCAGAAGAGTTGCACTCTGTTTCTCGTACACAGCTTTTTGAACTTCTGTAGGCATTCTTCCCAGGCAAACTTGGATTTGCTGATGTAGGTGTCTGGCGCCATGATAGTAGCTGTTGGTATAGTTACTGTCATCTGTCTATGCATATATGCTCCGATGCACGAGGTAGTCTTTGACAACACAATTAGCTATTCGGGTTCAAAAGTAACGAGCTAAGGAGAACACGATCACAGCACATAGTCTTTTCGAACGTCAATAATACACTGGCGCTGGATCGAATGACTTGAAAATTACGTTGAATACCACTTTCTGGGCAGGTCGGTATCAAAGCAGTATCGATGTTACTTTCCCCAAGGTCTCTGACATTCAAGCGCTTTGCGGTGGGAAGTTGGCTCGTCTATCTTGATCGCAATGTTAGTGGGGTGTTATGCGGCCCCATTCCACATTTAATAGCATTTGCCGATGATCCAATACCGCACAGATTGAAGGAATATGAAATTTAAAGTTAAAGTAATCAATAATCAGCTGCACTGGCAGTTGCGCATCGATTGAATAGTAAACTGAGAGATCAGTTTGAGTTGATCATCAGTTCAGAAGTGCACCATTTTCTTATTCGGGACATGCAGCACAGTTGTTTAGTGGGATAGGAACATAAGCTGATCTCAACCTAAATCAACGCATGGACAATTAATAGACTTGGATTGGGTGGTTGTAGTTGATTGCCAAAAAGGAGGCCAAAGAAAGCTCAGTGTGATGCCACGCAGATTGATTACCCCTAAACTTGAAACCAGTTGGTGCCTATGACAGAGCGGTTTAGCTGGCTAGTGCTGACGCTATTAAGTTCGTTAAATTTGTTGAGATACAACTTGTCAGAGCGCTACAAGAGCAGAGGAGATGACCTGTGGTCTCCACCTTCTTTTCATTCAAGAAGCATCTGCAGAAGTCAGTGCATGGGACACCCATCCCGTCAGCATGTAATAAGAATATGGGTGGTGCTACAGCTCTTAGAGGACCAGGGCCTAGCTTTCTCAGCAAGCACTCGTGTTGTGCGTGCTACTGTTCTGTTGGGAGAGAAAGGTACACAATGTTTTATGCCCATTTCGAACGGAAAAGTTTGAGAAGCTTTTTCTAAAAAGGACTACTCTTTGAGCATTGTCAGTGACTCAAAAGAGGTGCGCCGTGAAAATTATTTTTGGCGTACAGACCAGAGATCGAAACTACACGACGATGTTCAAGTGCGTAGAGCTTGGAGCAAACACCTACAACGACATAGCCCGTAATTTGTGCAGTGCCTGGTTATGACACCAAATAACGTAGTGAGCAGTGTTACAGTGTAGAGACTCTATAGAGTCAAAAGGACTCATTGTTTTTAGCCTGACTTGGGATTCATAATTTTTAGATTTGACTCATCTTTTCAAGAGAAACACTACCAATTCTATTTCACATTGCCATTTTCATAACTTTGGAAGTTTTGAACTACGATTTAATATTTCCTGAACGCTTTCATTTAGAATACCTGAGCACTGCAGGCACTACTAGTACTGCACCCAGGAATGGCTCTGGCCAAATTTCGTGCCAGTAATGTAGTCGTTTGTTCATGGATGGCTCTAAAACCTATGAAAATGGTCCTGCGCAGGTGTTTTAATGGAGGCGATACCATTAGACTGTACACCTTCTTCTTCTTCTTTGTGTGGCGCTACAGTCCGAGTGGACCTGGGCCTCAACCATGAAGCCTCTCCAACTAGCTCGGTTTCTGGCCAGCTGTCTCCAGTTTCGCACACCAAATTGGCTGAGGTCCTTCTCCACTTGGGTGCACCACCCTAAACGCGAGTGTCCTCTGTTGCGTTGCCCGACAGGTTCGAAATCGAAGATTCTTCGGGCCGGAGTCCATCCGTTCTACATGACTTTGCCACCGTAGACGCCTAACTAGGCTCATGTCGCTGCCCGTGCAGTTCGTGGTTGAATCCTCTCCTCAAATGCCCGCCAACACAAACAGGACCAAAGATCGCACGTAGAACTTTTTCTCTCAAAGAGACCAAGGGCTTCTCCATCACATTTCGAGATTGTCCATGCCTCCGCACTGTATAGCAGGAGTGAGATGATTTTGATTGTACACCTCATTAGGTAAATTTGCGTCGATTTTCCAAGCGGAAACCTTTGCGATCCTAATGGCAACAAACTGTATTGTGAAGAACAGATGGACGGGTCGACGCATCTGTTTTTGTATTGACAGCCGTGCTTTAGACCTTACTCAACCCTGTAACCACTTCCAAGATAGTTCAGGAATGCAAATCGTCTCTGAATTAGATTGGCAGGCTTTTGCTTTATCACTGAAACTCATCTCTGGGTCTCAGGACATCAAGGAATTGCTGGAACTGAGATCACCAACGAACTTGCTAGAGAAGGATCAGAGGAAACTTTCTCATGACATGATCCGACCTGCGCTCGGACTACCAGCGTCTGTGGTTAGGGCTTCCCTTGATGGTTGGACCTCGCTAGAGCACAATCTTAGATGGCATGACTCGGCAGTATGTGGATAGACCAAGCGTTTGCTCCCAAACATCGGTCGGTAAGAAAACGGTGGCATTCTTATTGTCTCTTCACAGAAAAAACTTACTGGCGTCAGAACGGACATCTTTGCCAAACACTTAAATGTGCTTGACTCAAGCGAAAATTCTTCAATGGAGGAGACAACGACACGGTAGAATTCTTCCATCACTATCCATCCCGCCTTTGCTTGGATCAGGTGGCAGGTCTTCCGCACTGATGTGGTGAGAGCTGATTCTCCAACGAATTGTAGGTTGGTAGGACTCACAATTAAGTAAACCTTTGTTAACACTGGATCTGATCTCAAGTGCCTCTGTTATACTCTCCGGCGTCGGAAGCTGCCTAAGCTAAAGTTCGAAGCTGGAGCTTGCCTCAATGGCGCCAAACTTGGGTGCTACCCAATCCGATGCAACTCCCTTCATGTGAGATGTGGGAACAATGGATAATGACCCCTAAATCACTCTAGTCCCTTTTCTCCCATGGCTCTTCCAGTGACTGTACCAAAAATCTATCACAACGGTGTCCAATGCAGGCACTAAGCTAAGCCAATGCAAGACTAAGCTCAGCTGAACAACAGATCATGTCGATACAATGCCCTTACATCGTCGTTTGACAGCCGAGCTTCAACTTTCTGGAAAGAGGCCTGCAAGAAACCACAGCTGCTTCAGTAGCCCTTCCTCGAGTGCATCCGTTAAACTCCCCGCCATCGGAGCTCCCTAAGCTGGTCCAAAGCCCGAAACTGAAACTTGCTCCGATGGCGCTCAACGTGGATCAGCTTAGCCTGAGCAGACAGGGTGATCATTTGTGACGTGGTACTGGCCACATTTACTTTTGTTTTAGGGTAAGTTGTATCTGTGTCTTTTTCAAGAAGATGGTAGCCTGCTGCGACTGGCATAGAAGCCTTATCCTGTGTTTATACAAGAGGTACCACACAATAAAAGTTTCATCCGCTTTGTATGAGTATGCTACCCTCACGCGCCATATGTTAAAAACGTAGACACGTAGCTTTTGAAACAAATTAAGCACGGATCACCTCAACCCCTCTACATCATGAGCTAGTCCACCTTTTCAGTCGCTCTTCTCTCGAATCATTCCACCGCTTGGGCACATTATTCAAATGATTCAAGCCTCGCAAGAATGGTCCAAGCAACAACTTTTGTTAGGCGATCATCAAGATTTCAATGTCTCATGGCACATCTCTTCATCTATCTTCTATCAAATTTAAATAAAAAGCAAGGGACACTGAAAACTTCTCCTGTTACGGAACTTGAAGCTCGGCGTTGTACATTTCGTCCGCGTCCGTCTCCAACGTAGAACATAGCAACATAGCCCACAGCACAAGGTGCTTGGACAGAAACTACATAAGCCCGCATAGTGTCGTCCCTTTCCTCTGCCTGGCTCTCTCTCATTTCACATGGAAACACTGATGTGCAGAAAAATCCCTAAAACCGTCGCTCTATTTGTTCCCTTTCAGGACGGTTCTTCTATGTCTTCGACTGGCACACTGAATGAACCCATCTTCGACATCGCACGACACACTCGCCTCCATAGTCTCTCATGAAAGTGAATGTACCCCCAAAAATAAACTAACAACCCAAGTGTGCCGCATCGCAATTTCCGCTCAGCAGCTCTGTAATTTTTGGCTTTAAAGCCCCTGTACCCAGCCCGTAAGCCAATGTAAACATTAACAAATTCATATCGCACTAAAACCCGCAGCAGAACGGCTCAGTCTGTCACCTTTGTGTGTGGCCACAATACCCCTGCACATCCCGCAGCATTATGCGCCACAATGTCACACCGAAGCCTTGCCGGTCCTTTGATGTATTTCACTCGAGGCCTGCCCGAACAACACCCCGGAACGCCCGCCCTGACTAGGTGTGTATTACATGTATCAGATTAATTGGATTTTCAATTATAAATTGAGACGATGTCCTTCGGGGAACACGACGACGTTCTGTCAGCCAGTGCACTGCCGGCATGCGAGAGTGGTTGGATATTGCCGAATAGTCCTTTGTGCACCATCAACCCACCACCATCACAAATTATTACTTATTCCACTGCAATCTCGGGCCGCATACACACGCAATCGCTGCCTGTGCCGCACTCCAGCCAGCCTCGGCTGGTACTTAACCGACGGCAGCGTTGTCCTGAGGTAAATGATTTAACATGTGAAACTGGCAGGTAATGCTTCATCGCATCGACATCTTGGTGCTGCAGCAGGAGCAGCAGGAGCAGCATCCCATCGCCACCGAGGTGTCGTTTAATGCCGCCTAATCGTAGGCAGCCCGACAAGACACAATCCGACAGGCGGCCCAGTGGAGCGTGAAGACAAAGTGCGTAATTGTAAAACAAAATCTTTGCCTCGCTTGGCTGCGGATCATCAAATTTAATTAGAACACACCCCAGACGGGGGATGGGCAACTCTTCCGAAGTGGTTTCGCATGACGATACATGGCGTGTGCGTGGCGGTGTGGGGGAACGCCGGCGTGAGGCGAACCTTATGCCGAGCGCTGAATGGAAATGTATCTGATTAGCGAAGATTAGAAGTCTGCCATACAATTAGAAGAACACGTAGAGCAGCGACGGTCTTTTGTTTCAGCGATGCTCGTAATTAATCTTGAGCTGTCAAGCATGCATATGCTCCGTCGAGGGTGTTTCGTGCTGTAATTTAGTTCCTTTCTGGGGGAGCGATGCTGCCGCTGGAATAATTTAACCAAAGCCTTAGTTGCCTTTTGTTTGGCAAAACGTTGCGGCATTACGGTTGAATGGAGCGCGCTGGATCTGGATGCCAGATTACTTGGCGAATCTCTGCTTGGAATCAGTTGTTCACTTCAAGTAATTCGGTGGGAACGTATGCAGCGACTTGATAGATCACGTGGAGGGCACGGAGTTCCTCCAGAATGGATGCGATGATTGCCCGAGTGCGGGCAGGGGGACTGTTTAAGGGGAGCCTTAAGTGAGTCATTCGGGCTTTGCAGCTGGTGCCTTGAGAAACATGTAGTAAGAGTAGCTGCAATGGTTTGAATGGGAAAGGAAATGGAGTCTAGCTACTGTCCAGCTGCCTGGCTTCAACTCGTGGCAATTTTTTTCTTCTTTGTCTGGCCCTACATTTCGTGGTGATCTGCCTAGTCTTCGCTAAGAAGCTTCTCCAGGTAGTACTGTGACATGCGAGTGGCATCCATGTCAGTTGACATTCACCTCCATCTCAGACGCCATAATCGAGGGTGTCATCTGTTCCATCTGGAGCTGGGGACTCTTCGGGAAGGAGGTAAGGTCTAAGGGCTCGGCATGGCCCAGCCATTAACCGCAGTTACCTACTTCCACACATCATCCTTCATTCTTATGTACTCAGGGCGGACTTTTCCCTCAGCAAACGGGGAGTTGGTATAAATAAGAAATAAAATTGGCCCTAAACCTGATTGTTGTCTTCTTTTTATCGGACCGGGACCCATGGCGGGTTCGGACCTGAGCATATGCTGCTTTCCATCGAACATCAGTGGCGGTTCTGAGCACGCTGTTTCTAGTCATCAAGACCAAGCTGTTTTACATCTGACTTGGTCTTTGTTGATACGGTCCTCCATTCATTCTCCACCGACCAACTTAATGTGGCCGAGCCATTGCAGTCGACGGATTTTTGCCTTCCGGACCACATCCACACCCTGATACAGTTCACGGCGATGTCTTTTGCTCCATACCGTATATTGGACGTAGATTTCCGTCCAGCGTCCATAAAGAAAGACAAGAGTCTTGTGGAGCATGATTTTGGTTGAGAAGCTTTTCCTAGACAGGAAATACTCCTTGAGCATTGTCAGTGACCAGAACGAGGTGCGCCGTGAAAAAAAAATTTGGCGTACCGGCCAGAGATCGAAACTACACGTCGAGGTTCACGTTCGTAGAGCTTGGCGCACACACCCACAGCGGCATAGCAAGTAACTTGTGCAGTGTCTGGCCCGCGTCCTTAGCAGTGTTGCCACAGGAACTCTGTAGAGTCAAAAGGACTCATTTTTTTTAGCCTGACTCGGAGACTCTTAATTTTTAGACTTGACTCATACTCTCAAGAACAAAACTACCTATTATAAATTATTCCTGAAGTACTGCACCCAGGAGTGGCTCTGGCGAGACTACGAGCCAGGAATGTAGTTGAATCTTCATGGATGGCTCCAAAACCAATGAAAGGTGCTGTGCTGGTGTTTTCGTGGCGGGCGACACCATTAGACTGTACACCTTCTTCTTCTTCTTTGTGTAGCGCTATAGTTCGGGCTGGACCTGGGCCTCAACCAACAAACCTCTCCAAATAGCGCTATCTCTGACTAGCTGTCTCCAGTTTCGCACACCAAGTTGGTTAAGGTCCTTCTCCACTTGGGTGCGCCACCTTAAACGTGGCCGTCCTCTGTTGCGTTGCCCGACAGGTTCGGATTCGAAGATTCTTCGGGCCGGAGCTGTGGTGCTCATCCGCTCTACATGACGTTGCCGCCGTAAGCATTGGATCCGTAGAAGCCTAACTAGGTTCATGTCGCTGTACAGCCCGTACAGTTCGTGGTTGAATCATCTTCTCCAGAACAAGTCAAAGCAAACAGGCCCAAAGATCGCACGCAGACGTTCAAAGAGACCAAGGACTTGATGCAATGATGGAAGAGACTTGCATTATAGTATACTCTGTAAGCCAGTTTCCCTTAGGAATCTGAGAATGACAGCTGGTTTAGGAGACTTTAATACTCCCTCTGAGAATAGGCGCTGCTCCAGATATCCTAATCTTTTGTGGGCTAATACCTCACAAAATTCCAGCATGTTTCGCTATTTTGCGATGGTAGCCTGTGGCGTTGTGGGTATGTGCGTCGACCCCAACCTCGACGTCTTAGGTTCGATTCCTGCTCTGTGCGACGAAAACAATTTTCACGAACCCACCTCTTTCGAGTCACTGACAATGCTCAAAGAGTATTTCCTGTCTAGAAAAAGCTTCTCAAACAAAGCCGTTCGCATTCGGCATTGAACTGTAGGTCCCTTCCACTCGTGAGAGAACAATAGCACGCACAACACTAGTGGTTGCTGAGAAGCTAGGCCCTGGCCCCCTAGGGGTTGTCATCTATTATTATTCGCTAGATTTACCACAGACTCTGCAGTGATTTTCGTCTGACGCTCCAAGTCCTGCGGTTGTTCTTACTCATTTTGATACACGGCTCAATCCCCTTTCGGGTGTGTTGAGCCATGAGTTTCCAAGGCCTGCTTCATGCCACGAGCATATTTCCAGGATTCTCTTCCTTTCCTAGCGAGGTAGTCGACCACTTCATTGCCTTCTATCTCCGTGTGGCCTGGTATCCACCAAAGTTTAATCTTGTTCCATACGTTTTTGTAGACGTTCCCACACAAGCTTGGACAGAAGTCAAGGGCCAGGATAGTTGACTCTCCGACATTATTCTTATGTCGCAGTTAGTATGGTTCCAAGGTTGATTTTAGCGCGTTTGTATATGGCCGCGACGAATTTTGCTTAAAAATACTACATACGTTTGCCCATGCATACAATTTGTCTTTTGTGAGATTGCTCTCCACTTGTGCACACTGGCTTAAACCTGGACGGCATTAGTTGGGCTTTTCCATTGGCTCACAGCTGAGGCCAGAGATGGTCTGCACAAAGGCTATTCGTGGTCTAGCAATCTCACAACTGGTACCAAACTCATTGTACACCCTGATCGTGGTTAGATCTTCTCCTCCAGACGACCTCAACCAGAACGTCTCTACCGACGAACCCTTTCTGCATAGACTCCACTTCTTCACTCCGCCTCTGTGGAGTAGGGTCTTCTATCCCGCTCCCAACAATCCTCTTTTACACCCACCCTCCTCCACTGAGCGAAATTGTCGACCTGCCCCAATGACCCGCTCATAATATACCGATTTCCCCGTGCACCACCGCTCACTCTGTCTGCACATCCGCTTGTAAACAAATCATTCCTTATCGCCATCAACGAATTCGGTGTTCATCCTCTCCATCATCCTCTCACTGACCCAACCCAGCCCCGGCCACCGTGTGCTACAAATAGAATTAGATAATTTCTAACGGTAACAGGGTCTCGTAAAAGTGAATTATAGCCAAACACTCGCAGAAACTTTTATATCTCCGCGTCTCGGTTATCATTACGACAGCCGAGACTCCCCGGGATGGGGTTGAAATAAAAGGCGCAGTTAAAGTTGAAATAAAACACGCACACACACGCGTTCGCGTTCACGTTCACGTCAAACCGCAGACCACTTACATTCCCGTGACCCATTTTCGAGTCCTTAAATCGTTCGCGCGGAATTCACCCGCGCCAGTGGCACTCGACAACAGGCCGAATTCGTGTGCGCCTCCGAACAACTCATCCGTGCTGTGTGCCAGGACAGCGAGTAAGGAGCGAGTGGCCGTCAAGTGGGGCGGGGGCCGGCAGCGGGTGGGTGTGTTTGCGGCTGATGTTAAACCAGAAAAATTACTCGCATGTGCGTATGGCAGCCGTAGCGTGTGTACAACAGGCCACGGCGGTGGGGCTGGTGGGAGGAGTGCCCCCGAACAGCCGGCGAAAAGAAGTGCGTACAACGGGCGGAATGTTCGCTTGCATGTAGCCCCATCAAAACGTGAGCTAAATGCGGAATATCCCGGCGAGGGGTAGTCCCACCGGGGCTAGATCACGTAAGGCTAAAGCGCAAAATTGAGTTACGAGCTCGAGTACGAGTCCTTAAAATGTGCGATGTGCCGATGTAAAGGAAGCATAATTGTAATTAATCTGCGGAGAGAGGTTGCGTCGACACGGTGTGTTGGAGAAAATCGATTTTTGACATGGATGTTTTATGGTAAATTCTTTGCTCTTTGTTTTGCTTAATTATGGATGGTGGGGGCTGCTTTAAGCTCACATATTGATTTACACCGCGTCGTGCAGTGTCTCGTGTGTTCCATGGCGGTAATTAATTCTATTGGCACGCGGTCCTTGTCACTTGAGCTGTTATTGGTTGAGGCTCTCGATTTGAATCTAATTTGTGCGAAGCTTCACAAGGATTGATCAACATTTCATGTTGATTGAGACGACGGCCAAAGTGGGAAAGTTCTAAAGACTGAATGTTTATAACCAAAAATTCTGCGCAATCGACATGGAATATATGAAGTGAATGAACCACAATGGACTACTTTCAGTGGACTTAGCCGAATTTCTCTTTAACTCGAATTCCTTGAATGCCATATTTTCGCATTCTCTTTTTCAATTTTCCCCAAAAAAACGATTCACAAGTACAAAGCCCAGCAAGTATATCGAAAGCCGTACGTGGACTTCCTCAAAGATTAAGCAAGTGTGGTAGTAAATACACGAACCGACTGTAAGTGTTGCCACTTTTTTGTAGATCGCTTTACTCAAACCAAGTTCAAATGAACTAAGGTTAAGATTTGACTTTGAAACCGGACGAGTTGAACAGGATAGGACAGCTGAACATAAGTTCAAATCTTCACTGTGAAACTGGGCATAAGTCAAACTCCCTCTGACTTTAACTACTATTTTCTGGTATAGCCTGTAAAAAATCCACATAGGGAGAGTCCAGAATTCTTTTGCTCAAGTTCGCTCACTGTCCAACCGTGATCTTGTGCTGAGTGTCGTTAAAGTTGGTCAACATGAGTGGTCACTTTCATCATCAAGGTATTATATGTTCTTTACCCAGCTGAGTGGAGTTCGGTTGCGGTTTGCAGCTAAATCGAAGATCTTAATCGCCCTCCGCGGTAGCTGGTTATTCCTATCATCATATATTATTTTGATTTCACTCATTCCTTGTTTTTTTCTGGATCGAGAGCATACTCTCAAGCATTCCACATTCACATGCAGTAACGTCGCCTGTGAATACAATCGCCAATTGAAGCGATCACATTCGAGGATTATTTTCTGGCTGCCAACACAGCTAGCCATCTTTGCTGAAATTTATTTCTTAGTCTTATGCCCTCGTTCTTCTAGTCTCCCTCGATTTCTGAGTGCTCTGCATTCTTCTGCGGCGGCTAGTCAATCGTTGACTCGCCGGTCAAAGATGGAATCTGAATTCAATGTTTCGTGACATAAGTCACCGAAAATGAGTGGCTTATGATTGAGGAATGCATTGGGCCATCTCGGATCGTTTAGAGAGGATTTGAAGAAAAGCTTTCTCAACAAACCCACGAGATGGTCGGTTGAGGTTAGCGTAATGGGACAGGTTTCTGATAAACACCAACTCTTTGTACAGACTTGTTTATAAAATCGTGATCGGTGGCAGAAATAGTAAGAAATATCGTCTCTTCTTCCTCTTATTTTCTTCGTCACTGCAACCTCTGCATGTAAAGTCAAGAAGGGGTTTCATTTTGTGTACTTCATGTGATTATGGCCAACAATACAACCATTGTAGGATTTTATTGAAGTGGTTAGAGAGCTCCATCTTTAATTTAGTAATTCTATGCTTTTTCCATCCACTTTCCTCTTGACATCCAGAGGTGGATGAATGCATTGAATTGCCTGGCGTGATCTTGGGTACGCCATTTGAGGCGAGGTCTTCTCTACCGTATTGTCACTCAGGGTTGGCCTCTAGAACTTTCTGAGGCGGAGTATTAGTGTCCATTGTATCTCCATGACCTATCCACCTGCCACAGGACTGGGACCATCAAGATCTTGATCAAGTTGGTTTTCCGAGAGAGGGCTTCATCCAATTACCACCTAAGTCCAAGCGAGGGACTACCCTTTGTTTTTTCTTCGTGGTGATGTCATTTGCTGAGTTGATTTTATGCCATATATTCAATATACTTGTCTCTCCAATATTCTTGCATGTCCAGTTGATTGTATGATCCTAATGGCACTCATTGCAGAAAGTGGATATCAAGTGGATCTGTTGCCGTAGGAGTGGAGGAAATAGTTCCTATGACACGTAAGCTGGCAAGACTTTCTACCCCTGTAAGTAGCTTTAGGTTGGGTTATTTAATGGAGAGAGACTTGCCACCGGTTCCCTCACCGCAACATTCACAAAGGGACCTGGTGGTCCCCTGATCAATCAACCGTCAACCAGATTGATCACATTGCGATCGACGTCAGACACTCCTCCAGTGTCCGAACGTTCCTAGGTGCTAACATCGACTCGGATGATTCCCTTGTTGTAGCCAAGGTCAGAACTCGGATATCGATTGTTCAACGGAGTAGAGCAATACCAAAACAGTTTGACGTTGGAACGCTACAATCGCAATCGACCGTTGGGAACTTTTCCGATGTCGATACTGAGAATCTGGAAGGATCACTTCTATGGACTGCTTAACGGCGAAGAGGACACCAAAACCGCTGTCAGGCAGATTGTAACACTCCACGCAATAGACCAGGAAGGGACCTTCAACAAAGTCTATGTCATGATAGCGATATCGAGATTAAAGTCGAACAAAGCCATTGGGACTAGCGGACTCTCTGCAGAACTATTTAAGGCAGCTGGGGATGAGCTGGTAGAATGCATGCACCAACTTATCCGTATGATATGGACCCCTTCAACTGCGCCAACTGTCGAGGGATAAGTCTCCTTAACATCACGTACAATATACTCTCTGCCGTTCTGTGTGAGCGCCTGAAACCATTCGAGAACAACATGATAGGTCCCTATCAGTGCGGTTTCAGGCCTGGGAAGTCCACAACAGACCAAGTCTTCACATTACGGCAGATCCTCGAAAAAAACCCAAGAGATGCAGATCGACACCCATCACCTATTTGTCGACTTTAAGGCCGCATATGACAGTGTGCATAGAGATGAGCTATACAACGCCATGTCTAGTTTTGACATCCCTGCCAAACTCGTCAGATTGTGCAGGATGACGATGGAGAAATCTCGCTGCTCCATCAAGGTCGGTAACGAACTCACCGAGACCTTCAATGTCAAAAAAGGTTTTAGGCAAGGCGAAGCGCTGTCATGTGACTTTTTCAACATCGTCCTGGAGAAGATCGTGCGAAACTCACACGCCAACACTAGAGGCACGATCTTCCAGAAGTCCGTTCAACTGCTAGCATACGCGGACGATATTGACGTGATTGGCCGAACTCAGCGAGCCGTCAATGAAGCGTTTGCTTGTATTGAAACGGAGGCGGCAAAAATGGGTTTAGCGGTGAATAAGGGCGAAACAAAGTATATGCTGTCATCAAGAAAGGACACACAACATCGACGACTCGGTCAGAACGTCACCATAGGCAGCTACAACTTCAAGGTAGTAAGGGACTTCATCTACCTTGCCTCTAAAGTAAATAGTGCAAACAACATCAGTACCGAGATTAAACGCAGAATAACTCTTGCTAACCGCTGTTTCTTTGGGCTCAAGAGGCAATTGAGTATTAGAGCCCTCTCTCGAAAGACCAAGCTCGCATTGTATAAGACCTTGATCATCCCTGGACTGCTGTATGGCGCGGAAGCTTGGACTATCTCAAGAGCGGATGAAGACGCACTTGGTCTCTTCGAGAGAAAAGTTTCGCGTTCAATCTTCGGTCCTGTTTGCGTTGAAGGTTCTTGGAGAAGGAGATTCAACCACGAACTGTACGGGCTGTACGGCGACATGAATCTAATCAGGCGTCTACGGATTCAACGCCTAAGATGGCTAGGCCATGTTGAGAGCATGGACAACACTGCTCCAGCCCGAAGAGTCTTCGACTCCGAACCAGTGGGACAACGCAACAGAGGACGACCACGAACCCGATGGCGCGCTCAAGTGGAGAAGGACCTCAGCCAACTTGGAGTGCGAAATTGGAGGCAGTTGGCTAAGGATCGTGGCAGCTGGAGAGGATTGTTGACCGAGGCCCAGGTTCACCCCGGACTGTAGCGCCACAAGAAGAAGAAGAAGAAGACTCGCCACCAGGCTACGCTGTCGTATGCCAACATTGGCCTATCGCTGTGTTCATCCACACGATTGTCTTTGGGTTGAGTCCCCATTGCCGAATATGCAATTGATCACGTATAGAGGACAGACTGCTGTCGTGACTCTTTTACCAAAGTAGTTAGTCAGTATAACCCTTATGTTGGTTAATAAAACTAACTCTAGTTTAATCCTTTAGTTGTTCATCAATGCGAAATATATTCCTTTAAGATATGGGCATCATGGCTTCAACTCGTACTTGTCATGAATGTTGCGATTGCCTCATAAAGGCTGTCCCGAAAATTTCCGCAAGATTTAAAAAAAAAAAACTCATTGATAGTTGATGTACATTTCAACCAGGTTCGATAGAAAGGGCTGAGTTATAGTGTTGCACTATATAGTACAAATAAGAGCACCTGTATTGAAGTCCAATGATGACTCCATCCCAAAATGTGCACAAAAATTGTTAACATTATACATTTATTTTTGTACCATTTTCATTAACCCTTTGTTATAAGTTGGAAGTTATTTTTTTTTAGGTGTTGCCTACAATTTATTGCACAAATGCCCATCTTCACAATCATTCTCAATTTATTCCTAGCCCTATCTTTCTTTCCCTGTCTTTCTCTGTCTCTCTCCCTCTCTCTCTATGCCCATAGGAAATAAAATCGTCTTACCTTTCATATTGGTTCATTTAACAAAATTGCTACCCCAAATTCTAAGGACATCGAGTTCAGATTGATATCCTTCTCTCGCCAATTAGTGCTACCTCGAGCGCTCTGTGCCAACGATCGAAATAATGAATTCCCGCGCAGCAGGCCGGTTGAAACCCACTCGCGCCACCAGTTGAGGATACGGTGGCATCGCATCGCTAGTCCAAACGCCGCACACTACCTCCCACACGCAGCTTAGCAACCATAGTGATAATCGGTTTGCCAATCTGTAATTCAATTAAATTCGATAAGCTCCAACCATTGCCTTGCGCTTAAATTCGTAAAGGAGATAAATAGATCCACTGCCGATTCCGCATGCACTCCCGCCCGTCCCTCCCCCGGTCCACCGGCGACCAGCGAACGTGCACAAATTTAAAGGTATTTGCTTACTTTTTAATAGCAAAACCAATTTATCAGTGGCTTACGTTGCACGTGCATAAATTTTCATGAAATTTATTATTCAACCTTTTTTGTTGTTTTTGTGCCACTGAATGGTTTTTTTTCTGTCGAAATTGCCATCGTTAATGTAAAACATTTTATTAATTGCGGGACGATTAATCGGAAAATCGGTATCTCTAACTGCGCACAGGTGTGCGGCCCACCGCCGCGCTGCGATTTCCGTGCGCTGGGAACTGCTGGCTATTTGTGGACATTGCTTCTACAAAATAATATAATTGGATGTTGATTACCATGGTTTAACATGCAGAAGCTGATGGCGATTTAAAGTTTTTGTGTTTTTTTTTGAAATTTTTTTCCATTCTTCTTCAATTTTTCGCCGTCATTATGCGAGAATTTATTTATTTATTTTAAATGCACGTATAATTTTGGACGGTTTTTGTTGCCTTAATTAAAATCGGGTGCACACAAGCGTTTATTCCCTTTGAAACGAGAGTCTGTTTTTAGATTCGATTTAATCGTTCATTGACTCCTGTGACTGTGTGTAGGTTAGGCCCTCTTTGTGGCTTTAATGATGCTCACTGCGGGGGGATGCATCCATTTTAGACGTCCACATGGAATCTGAGCTTTAAGCCAGTATTCAAGGATGTACAAATAATAATATCATCATCTTCATTTTCTGACCCGCATGGTCCACAAATGGGACGCGGGGGTGAAGGACGCACTAGAAACCTCGAAGCCACTCGATTCTCCGCCATCGGCTCTAAGTCATCAGGAGTTATGGCCAGTCGCAGCCAAGACGGTTTTTTCCGACTTGGTCCAACCAAGTCGCCCCGCAAGACGTGATGATGGGGACATTCGTGTCACGTATACAAACCGTTGAAGCACAGCTCTTTCCGTTCAGAGAAGTAGTTGCTCGACATTAAGTTCTCCGTGTACTGCAGTGTTTCTCACCGTATCCCAGAGGTTGACTCTTTCAACAGCACGAAGAAATCTCATCTCTCTGAGTTGAAAACCTTTGATACCAATTTCGGCCTTGCTGATTACAGATCTTCCAAGCTGCTTGAGTATTGATTCAGCTTAGCCAATCCTACAGGAAAGCTCAGCATTACTGCTCCCATCACTCGTGAAAAAAGACCCCGACATACTGGAACATCTCCACCTGCTGTAAATCCACATTGAACAGGCGATCTGGAAATTACCATAATCTCTCATTTGTCCGAGTTGACCACCATCGGATCATGTGTACACACTGTCACAAACCTTTCGAGTGTGCGCTTGAGTTTCCACTGGGAGGATGTATAACCAATTTATCTTCAAAGAGCCGATGACATTCAACCGTCAACCCTCAACTCTCCCAATGTGAAACATTCCTTACCACGTCAGCGATGCAACATCCAATCCATATATACAATGAAAAGTAGAGGTGATAGGACGTACTCCTGGCGAAGTCCAACGCATACGTCGGTGAAAGGTGTTGATGAAGCACTTTTGACGGACACAGCTGCTACAGTTTTTACAGAGCGACTGAATGGCCCTCAAAAGAAGACTTCCTCCTCCTATACTCCCGCTGAACACTCCAGGGCATACCTCGGTCGTATGCCTTCTCCAAATCTACAAAAAAAAACTGTGGATCTGCTTGGCATACTACCAGGCCTTCTCGAGAACCATTCTGTGAGTGAGAAACTGGTCGGTTGCCCCCATGCCGGGACCAAATCTGCACTGTTCATCCACCATCCTAGATTCGACCACAGCTCCAGAACGCGCCTCCATCAACTCAGCGCAGACTCGCCGCGACTTAAAAGAGATATGCTCCTGAAGTTGAAGCAATCTTTTTAGTCCCCTTTGTTGAAAAGAAGAATAATCACTTATGTTAGGTTTCTCACCGCGCTCCTAGCCCACTTTAATGACACGAGTGTCATAAAACTCTCCCTTTACCCATTGCATTTCTGGTCGGATTTCGTTCACAGCGGCGGACTTGCCCGCTTTTAGAGATTCTATCGCCAAAATGACTTCCTCTACCTTTGGACTATTCTCAACCCTACTCAAGACTATGAGTGTGCAACCACCAGTTGCCTGTTCGGGATTGAGCAGCTCGCTGCATCTGCGTAAAATATCCCCCTCCTTAAAAGGCAACACACCATCTTTGGATTTGACTCCATCAATGGGGTTTTCACTGAGTCGCCGAATAGTTTGCCAGACTACTTTTTTCACAGATCTGGTCGCTTTCCAATTTATAGTCGAACTCTGTTCAGGACTCTCCTCTTTAGCTGCTCGCACAGCAAGTTCTTCACGCCTCGGTGTACCGGTCACGAGAAGCATAGAATCCAGTCTCTGTAGGTCCTCTCTGATGGCTTGGCTTCTTAAGGTCCGGGTGTTTTAAACCACGCAGTTCATTTCTCACCATCAGTCGTCAGTCCAAGCCGATTCACTCCACAAACATCCCGTGCACAGGCAATGACAGCTGTTGAAAAAAGTCCCCATTCTTCCTCTACATGCGATGGAACAGTTGGAATTCGTTCGAACCTTTCAGATGTGTGGCGTGTAAAGTTTTGCATCACCTCATCTAGTTTCAACTTGGTGTAAGACGTGAGACGTTGAGATAAGTCCATTTCCTGTGAGGGAAAGGTACAGACTAATTCAGAATCTGATCCTTCATTCATCACTTGCTCAGCACCATCCTTAGGCCAGAGGCATTAGTTTGCATCACATTTGGAGCTGAAAGCAGAACGATCCTCGTGAATTGAAACGAAAAATTGTGCGTCAGATAAATGATCCTGTCTGCAAGGAATGTGCATTTAGTAGGAGACATAACTCAGAACTCAGTTATCTGTGGCAGGATGTGGTACATCCACAGGAGGCAGACAGTCAGACAGGCAAATATTCGTCGACTACGTAGGCTCGTCCACATCCAGTGCATGGTCATCAATGCTCAAAATAAGAGAATCTTCTAATTCGAGTAGGAGAGGAGAACCGGATCTTCAGTATTGATACCAAGTCATGCACGGTAGCTGCATCTTGATGACTGGAAGCAATGTACCCGGCAACTATGGCTCAGGCTCAGTCGTAAGCTCACTCCCTCCATGTGACACAAGACTCAGAAGTAAGTGAGAAAGTACAGCAACCGAGGTTCTCCTTGGTGTCAATTTGAGGATCAACACACTCGCATATCTCCCTTCGAGTGATCTTGCACTTGGACTGCAGCCAATTGTGTCACTTTTTCTCTTGACGGCTGAAGTGGTACAGGAGCCAAGGGCTATTTTTTACTAGTTGATGGTGACCTCTGGGGACGAGAATAAAACAACTCAGAAAGACGCCTTCTTGTCATTTTGTGTGAACTGGCGGCATGAGCTCTTACTTCATCGCGTGACATCGACTTACTAACAATATGCTTCTGCCAGGTGATAGCTTGCCACAGCGGAGACGAAACCTCAGTGGTTTGCTTGGAACAGACATATCATGCCAACTGACAAAATTACTGAAAGTTCACCGAATTCAAACTTCTCACAAGGTGCAGGTTAATAACCATGCATTGCTTGTACATTCGCATTAGTCTGATAGTGGTTATTTCAACAGCTCTTCCTCAACAGTCTATCCAGCATTTCCAGTAGCAACGCAAAGAAGAACCAAGCCACCCTCAAGAATAGATCCTCAATCCAACTTTTCTCAACACCATCCACCACTATATCTCACGCGCAACATCTAAGCCGAAATCCCCGACACCCCGCACACGCAGTGAAAGTTCCTCTGTTTGCGTAGACTTGATGAAGCACACTAAATTCTCAATTAAAGCCTAGCAGCCCCATCGATTACTCAAAACTTTGCTTTGAAAACGCAAAAATCCCCGCCGGATATCCTCCCATAATTACTCGCCCATCACAGCACCGCCGCCGCCGCCGTTGCCACTGTCACTGCCACCGCCCCCCTTTGTGCCGGCGTAACGTTGTGCGCAACATAAATGAAAATTAAGGATCTCGTTCGCACTCTCGGTCGCCCCGCGCCCGCTCATCGTCCCAATCAAACACAATTAGCAACAAGTTTCCCTCACTGATTGGCTGAGCTGAGCTGCGGAGCTGCGATACCTAAATTACATCGTCTTCCCGGAGCCATCAGCCCGCCAGCAAACATACTTGAAGGGACGAAACTTTATCGCGCGCCAAACATCTGCATTTCGAGGTGTACGTGCCTAAGGAACTTCAAGTCATCGTTGTGATTAATTGTTTCGCTGTTGAACAACTTTGCACCTAGTGTTGTGTACCACCACCGCTCGCACCCGCACCACATGCCGGGACCTCCATCAAGCGGACGCAGCAGAACATCAACTTCTGTTCCATTGATTAGCAAACAATGATTTCGCGGATACTTTCATCTCGGGGACGAAGAGACCGGGACGACCACAAAAAAAAAGGAGGACACCTTTCGCGCTGAAGAACGTGACGATTGCCCTCAGCTCGACCGTAAATTGATTGGCCGGATGAGCGTGGCTGAGGCCGGGGCTGAGGCATCCACACGGCCAACGCCAGCAGCGGTGCGTAATTATGGTCAATGATTAGAAGGATTGCGAGATTATTGAGGAATTTATTGGAAAAGTTACCAGCTGACGGCGCGAGTTCACTGATTGCGGAGCAATGGCGCGGCGGCTGAATCTGGGTCCGAATTCAAGTGACTTCTCATGATTGCCCCCCGCCGCCGACGCCGCCGGGTTATGACCGTCCTCGGGAGAAATAATTTATAGATTGCCTTCGGCTTCATTACGGATGATCCAGGAAATCTCCCGGAGCCGTGGTCGACGCGTGTATCGCTTTCGCTTTCGCTTGTAATGGTCTTTTGACGTGACGCTCGAAAGTAAATGCCTGACATGATGCCGGAATTCGAAATGAGACGTGGGCCATCTCGCCCGGTGGTACGTGTGCGACGCTTCGGCGTAAGTCCTTTTTGTTTTCCTGATTAGATGAAGTTTCTGGCGAGTGTGGTCGGTCCGGGGACTCTGTCGAGCGGGAGAGGGGAGCTCTTGTGGTATGACTGTGGAAAATTTCTTCGAAAAGTAATTAAAGAGGTCTCGGGTTGTTTGACGAGTTGGCTGAGTAATCGCCTGCGTTTGGGTGTCCCCCGCACTTGACGTCTATTGCTTGTGCTCGATTGGATTTGTTAATTTGTTCCGATGCGTGACGGTCGTGTTTGTCGTGTTGACGAATAATAGAGTGGGTCACAGTATCAATGTGAGGGAGCGTGGGATGGGAGTCTTTAAACGATGGCGAGGCGGGAAGACACTTTGTTCGGCTGGTGAGTAGATACTGAATTGCTTGGAAACGACCACATTTAACATAAGGAATCTTACAGAGCTTCGTGGAGAGAGTTTTGACAGTAAACCGGTGGAGCAAGCAGCACCCACGTTTGGGACTACCAAACGAGGATCCTAAAGAACCCTCTAGACAAACTAAAAGGACCGTCTGCCCAAGACGAATAGACAGACTTTATAGGCAAAACGTTCAAACAGATCCACACTCCACGCTGGGCTCTAGTGACGTACGTAGGAAAGAAGAAATGAGGAAAAACTAAGACTTATTCAAAAAATCTGGTTCAGCCATTCCCGATAGACCTAGCTGTTCTTAGACTCATCCACCATGTAGCCCGTTTATTAAACATGTCACTGGACCATATCCTCTTTTCGAAGATTATGTTGACGTCATTCCATCAGGCATTGGCCGCAAGCATGAGGGAACCCACAGCAGACGACGCTCGCAGCAAGAACCTTAACCAACCACTTGGAGCTAGCTAACTGAGACCGCGTAGCAGGTGGGGCTTATTGGGCGAAGCCAGGGTGCTCTCTGGACTGTAGCGCCACACAAAAGTACATTGCACTACCCATTGATCGATTTTTGTTCCCTTGATGCCTAAGGTACTGACGTAGACGACGTCAATTTGTTCTCGCGATTTCCTCAACACATTTCCTGACGAATCACCTGACACTCAACTCGAAATTGAGTCTCTGGATACTGAGAGCGTTCTACATATGTCATCCATTTTGTGGTCCCGATTTCAAACATGTCAGATCAACTATTATCCGAGGATGTACACCTAATTCTATTTTTACACGGTAGATTGGTTCCAGAAAAAAACGTGTAAAAAAAGAAATTGGGAGTTCCCCTAAATGTGTGCTATTTACATTTGCTTTGACCAGTAAATTTGCTTGTACGCGGAAAAAGTGAATTCCCTTAAATTCGTGATATGAACATACTTCGCAAAAATTAAATTTGACAAAAAAAATGTAAGCACAACAAATTTTAAATGGTGTTAAATGGAATAAAATCGTGTAAAAAAATTTAAAATATTTTATTTTTAAACCGTGTTATATCAGAACCGTGTAAAAACAGAATTAGGTGTATATATCTATATCCATTTTACAATCGATTGGTTTATCAGTCACTGAACGTGTGAAAACTGTCAAGAATAGGGATTCTGTAAAAGGTATGTTTTTTGGATTATCGTTCACCCAAATGTGAGTACAACAAGGTCCATCGCAAGGAGGCAAATTTAAGCAGGATATATAATTTTATTACTGAACATAGGTAAGGTAATTGGACTGGCGTAATTGTCAGCACACTTAGACCATTGTTGGTTCATTCTAATACCCATCGCCAAACTAATCCCACTAATCCCACTAATTGACAACCTCAACTTCCAACGGCAAATGGTAAATGGATCAGATTTGAAAACCAGATAAAAGCATATTAACTCCATCTAGCCGTTACTAAGCTGATAAGAAGGAATATTGCTGGAGCTACGACTTCCTCTGGTTTAATTCTTATTGCTTATTACACCAACACGTTTGGAGAGATAGTGAAGCTCAAAGAGGGATATGTTATATGTGCTTTGACATCTAACCTTATAAAATGCATTTCACTCAAAGATTGAATACAACTGACCAAGAAATTCGTGGAAACGCACGCTGATTTTTTGTATCAACAGCAGCTTTGGATGTCGACAAAGCATTACGCTCACTTCTCACTCGATGGATAGGCTAAAGAACAATACAGTCGCTTATGGTGAATAGAAAATCCACAAATGAATGTCGAAAGACCGGTCACGTGAGGGTTTCCAATTGCTTAACTCTTAACGCTCTCGTGATTTTTTTGGCACCAAATCGAAGGTATGTATTTGTTTGAGGGTGCATGGTTCCAACGGAAGGTGTAACATCTCATATGGCACCACCCGCATGGGCATCGTTACGTTTTGCAAACATATACTCTTCGAGGTAAGGGCAGGTTATTCTCCAATATGTATCAGAAGGTACTCGAAATTACATTGTCCGTTTTACGAGAACTAGTCTCCCGACATGTTATCCTCGGTCAATAATCCTAAGATCCAGGCATTACATTGATACACCAGTTGACTTGCTAAGAACAAAAGGCAAATGTAGTCGAATTTATCCAAGAGAGAAATTTACTTTTGGATGTCACTGTTTGTCAACTTCTTCTTGTGGCGCTACAGTCCGGGGTGAACCTTTCGCACTCCAAGTAGGTTGAGGTCCTTCTCCACTTGAGTGCGCCATCGGGTTCGTGGTCGTCCTCTATTGCGTTGTCCCCCTGTCGAAAACTCTTCGGGCTGGAGCAGTGTTATCCATGCGCTCAACATAGCCTAGCCGTCTTAGGCGTTGAATCCGTAGACGACTGACTAGACTCATGTCGCTGTACAGCCCGTACAATTCGTGGTTGAATCTTCTTCTCCAGAAACCTTCAACGCAAACAGGACCAAAGATTGAATGCAGACCTTTTCTCTCGAAGAGACCAAGTGCGTCTTCATCCGCTCTTGAGATAGTCCAAGCTTCCGCGCCATACAGCAGGACAGGGATGATCAAGGTCTTATATAACGTGAGCTTGGTCAGTCGATAAAGAGCTCAACTACTCAATTGCATATTGCGCCCAAAGAAACAACGGCTGGCAAGAGTTATTCTGCGTTTAATGTCGGTACTGATGTTGTTCGTACTATAAACTTGAAAGCCAAGGTATATGAAGTCCTTTTCTACCTCGAAGTTGTAGCTGCCTATGGTGACGTTCTGGCCGAGTCGTCGATGTTGTGTGTCCTTTCTTGATGGCAGCATATACTTTGTTTTGCCCTCATGGATGTCACTGTTCACTAACAGAATAAAAGAATACCTTGTAACAAGTGGACGTGTTGATCATGCAAGAATCCCTGTTTTATTTATTTCAACGGTCAATCTAGCCGAAAACAACGTCTAAGTTTTCAATGATGGCCACGACGTCGGCCAACATATGTCCCCGCACAATGCTGTCCAGCGCCACGAGGTGGGCGAACCCGGGCGCCTTAATCTTGCAGCGAGAGTTCGTGGTTTATCTGGTCAGAGATCAGATAAACCACGAACTATTAGTCGTGAAGTAATTCCTCCATTCTACCCCCACAGAAATAAAGTCGTTGGCGTCGCTGGCACTTCTTCAAGGAAAGGACGAAGCCCACAAAGAAAGTAATCATCTTGGGGCAAGTGGCAAGACGGCTCTCTATGAGTTGAACTAGTTCCCAAATTGGACATTCACAACTTCAATCGTGGCGTCGCTTGATTGACATGAAGCGGCTCATTGAGGCTGTTCCGCCTTTGCTACTGAAAGTCGGTTAACAAAGTTATACACCTGAGATCATTGGCGGTGTAGGTGATTCCTTCCTCATTTCAAAATAAACTGCATCATGCACACAATATATGTGGATGCATTGAAAACTTGTGAATTGTGTTCGCTTCAATCCTGCAGCTTGCCTAATATACCTTCAGAGCCTCGTTAGGGCAAATGACACCCGGGGCTGCTTATATTCGTCTCTCTTGCGCAGTCATACGTGGACACACTTCCAACTGCAATTTAGCTGTTCGGCGGTCTTCTTCAATACTGGCCAATACGAGTTCTCCTCATTTCGAACCAGTGTCTGACTAGTTGGTGGCTTAGGATTCACGCTTTTCTTGTTGAACCACAAGTTTGATCACCATGCGGCAAGTCCCTCCCCTTGATGGACGCAACAAGAAGTCAGTAGTGCGTAAGGGTTTCTTGTCAGTGTGTGAAAAAATTACGGGGTTGGCTACAATCGATGTGGCACACACAAATCGAAGAAATCAACAACTGGCCTGTGACCCTGAGGCGTCAAAGTAGCTTCCACAGACTATGCGACGTTCTGAGGAATACAAACATAAGAAGAAGCGCTCACCCAGAAGCAGCCACAATTTGGGCATAGAGAGAATGTCTGAATACGATTTGAAGTCAAGTGAACAAGTTGGGCCTGCAGCATCTACCCTGAGGTACCCAACACAATGCCTTCTTGTTTCCCTTGCTGTCTCCAATGCTTTCAATTCTTTTAAATTATGTGTTGCGTTTTTCCTTCAGCTCAAGAAAGGTTTCCAAGGACATTGACCACAAGAGTCCTCAATGGTTGCTCACACAGCACTTTCCAGAGCCTCTTCACAGGCACCGTTTCTATTCCACTACCACGAACCTCGAAAGCCGTTCACACTAGTCCCCCGCACCAACTCTAGAAAAAGAAAGAAAGAAAGAAGAAAAAAACCTCACCCGAACGACGTCAGCCAAAAACACCTCCCAGGCGAAGTACATCCACGCCATCAAGGTCCCCATTAATTAGAATTGTCCGGAAAATATTCTCTCGTAAAATATTAAACGGATTCTTAACCCCTCTTGCACACGCATAATTATGTTGTAAATGTCGACCACGGACCATGGTCCTCTCTAGTGCCCATGAAGGACCGCACAGCACACCAGTGGTAGCAGCACCAACAGAACCCCTTGGCTCATTCTAATTTCCGAAAATTAAATGTAAACACACACAGACTTCGGGAAACCCCAAAAACCAGCCACCCAACTGCCGGCCCGTTGCCGTGTCATGGCCAAGCTCCGCCAGGAGCAGCGCCCACCTTTAATTCTAAATTATGAAATGTTTCGCTCCGAGTACCTTTGTAAGCCTTCCGCTTTCTGCTAATTCCCCGGCTGGAGCTGGGGGTGGGATCACGGGGGGCGCGCTGTGCCAACCGCATGCTGTTTCGAATTTCGAAATGCCAAAACATTTTGCACTGTGGCTTCGGTCATTTGTAAATCCCTCGGATAAATTGCTGGATTACGTTTGCAAATAAAATCGAAAGTCGCTTGGGGGCGATGCAGAGAAACCAAAAGCCGCTGAGCGCCACAAGGAATGACCTGTGCGAATGTGTCGCGTGTGAGTAATGCGCTGGGCCACAAACCGTGTGCGCCATCTATGGGGAGACAGTCAAAATGTGTGCGAACCGCGCGGCGAAGGAAAACGATTTCCTCATTAAAGCGAGTCCTTCCTGCCATGTTGTTTGCCATGGCAAGACGACAAGACGATTGTAGACCACGTTTCACTACGACTCGGCCCGTGCGCATGTCCTGGAAGGTGGTCAATGAACGGCAGTTTATTCATTGTGTCCCTGGAAGTGTTTTATGTTCCTGGGAAGGAACATCTGTTCTTGGCGCGAGGAAGCGGGGAAATTCCAGTGGGGGCTGGTGGCGGCGTGTGCAGACTCGGATTCTCCTCCTGTGTCTGCAAATATCGTAGATTTTGCGACAGCTGATACGAGCTGTGCCAGGGCCGATGATGATAAGCGGAGGGGAAGGAATGGAACGATTGGAACACTGGTGGTAAGCTGATGACGTGCTTGTGAGTGAAATTTAAGTTGACTGTGGATGGGGATCTTTCACAGGCATCATCCGTTGCGGTTGGACGGATGATGGGATGTCGTGTTTCCTGGGATGGGATGGCATTGTGGAGCAGTTTAATCGATGAAATTGTGAGGCATATGGCAGTCGACTATCCAGATGGTAGACACTTTGTGTGTACGACTGGTTGATGGCTGGTTTCCCGCCTTTTCTAATTTTCAATTAACCTTCGCTAGTTGTGGTTTCTGAGTGAATGGTGGACGAATGGGCCTCGAAGTGACAGCGTGCATGACACTCGCGTGTGTCTTGATTCTTGTTTCAGTCTTATTTTTACTCGTATCTTGTCTCGCAACTCGTCCGCAAGAGAACTGGTTGTAGACCAGTCAGAAAGTCGAGAGGGAGGACTTGGGAAATATCCTTTAAATCGGCGTTCATGTGCATTTTATTTATGGTATTTCTGATACATTTAGTCCACTTCTAACGGCCTACCAAAGCAATGCGGTTCGCTGTTGTCGCAATTTTACTAAAAGCTAATTGCAACCAGTTGCACCGTTCGCGAATAAGCTTTTATTTAGGTGGGCCCTCAGTCAGGCTGATACACTGCACGGGTCGGTAATCAACATGATCCAGCCGACTTTGAAAGACGTTGGGAAAGGAGTAAGGGATAGGATCTGCGTTTGAATGGGTTTAGCTGGTTACAACTCAGATTCTGGTGTCCTCATATGGAATGAATTCCCAAGAGTCATTGACATTTACCAAGTCTTAAAGGCGTTTAACCACTCAACGCATTGCTACGTCCTGTACATTGCAATAGTTTTTGCAGCATTGCAGAAATTTGATGTGATGACTGCTTTGTTGCTAATATACAGTACCGCAGAGGGACTTTACCCTATTCATTGTGGCACTGATGAGGTACAGCATTAGCAGACTGGTACAGTTTGTTCTTCGAGCTATCACTGCTTCATGTGCAGCAGTTCTCTTATGTTATTCCATAATACCATATTATTCCACAGTTGCTGGTTGAGGTGTGTTTCCATATATGTGCGCCACCATCATCGTGGTCATGCTCAGTTTCGTCAACACTTCGAGCCAGAACCACGGGCCGTCACTCACTTCATATAGGCTACCAAACATCGGGATTTGGCTGCTGTACGCTAGGCCATAACCTTCGTAAAGCTAAGACAATGGCTTTGGGTTTGGTGAAAATACAGACCAAAAGCCTCTTCTTCCTAGTCGGGTTTTAATATTTTCTCTGTTTCTGCGTCCTAAGGCCCATCAGGACCAAGGTGATTGTCTTTTTGTCATTTTGCTCATTCCTGAGAGGACATTTTATTCAACTGCCTTAATTTTCATGCACTAAGAAACTGAGAGTTTTTCTGCATTCGATCTCTCGGCTTAGACAAAGTAGATAACTACAACCAACAGTCGAATGTGGCATTTTATTTGATGTTGCGTGTCTTTTAGCGGAGATAGCATACAATTATTTTACCAGAGCAGCCATAGTAGTCACCAATCGGATACTTCACCACAACCTCATTTCAAAAGGACATTCATTGCCACACGGGCTTAAACAACAACACATAATCGCTTGACATTATACTGATATACAATATCACCTGATATACCTTTAAATTAAGTAATGTGAAGCAGTTGGATCCCCAGTGATGAACCAACAACCCAGCCCTTAGTAGTAAGGCTTGTGTGTTCAGGTATAAGAACTATTAATATAATATGGGTGGCGCTACAGCCCATAGAGGGCCAGGGCCTAGCTTCTCCGCAACCACTCGTGTTGTGCGTGCTATTGTTCTCAGACCTGTGGAAGGGACCTACAGTTTTATGCCGAATCCGAACGGCCCGATTTGAGAAGCTTTTTCTAGACAGGAAATACTCTTTGAGCATTGTCAGTAACTCGAAAGAGGTGGGGTCGTGAAAATTATTTGTGTCGCTCAGAGCTGGAATCGAACCTACGACGTCGAGGTTGGGGTCGACGCACATACCCACAACGCCACGGGCCACCACTTATAAGAACTATTCCTTTCATAAATTTACTCAAACAACAACAGAAGTCACCTTCTTGAGGAATACGGACAGTGCCTTATGACCTTCAGTCAAGTTAATCAAAGCCCTCTCGGATGAATCTACTCTTACGCCTCGCAGACCGTCTGGACGCGATACAATTTTGTTCATAATTCATGGGTTCAAACATCGCCATTCAGAGTCATTCGAAATCTCGTCCACTTTGGATTGCAGCTGTGATAATGTCTCTGTTCGCCATCACTTTAAGTCGAAGAGCTCTTTGAATTGCTGCTTATGTCTTGATCATATGAGCAAATATTTTGGCATTCATTTTATTTGGGTGTTGTGGCGGAGGATGGCGACCAGCCAGCCAAGCATATCGCTACTACAGAACTTATTTGAGTGACCGCAACAGGTGGTAACATAATGGAGCATCTGCGGGTGAAAGTGGCCAATGTGCTATTGTCTGTAATTGATCACCCACACCTCAGCTCACATATGAAGGCGTGCCTAACGACTTAAATACCGAATCCGTCTACGTCTCAAAGTCGGCTCTAAGATCGTGTCCAACATCATATGTGGCTGTTGAAAAATTCGAATGGTAAGGCAAACCACCTACAGATCAATATGTACAATCGCACGGTCACACCTTGCCGTTGAGAAAGCCTTGACAGCACTTGACGAGCAACCGAAACGATTTGGTCTTACGTCTAATGAAGGTACTGGCCTGCAAAATAATGTGGCAGCAAATAATTCAACACACAGGAGTAGCATTGCTTGGTGAAATGAAAATTAAACTTATTGGAAACCCATCCCAGAACTACTGTGGCAGCGGTCCATTTCGAGTTTTCGGTCTAAGTTCACGTGTCTCAGTTCACGAAAAATTAGACATTTGTTTATTAGACCCATATCGCGATGTTATACCCTAGTATCATGTCTATTTCTCCTCGAGCCATCGATTTACTCGTTCTCAAGCTCATCGTGACCCCACAGAAGATATGAAACAATAAATGCCTCCGCACTTACCAGAAAAGTGGACCGCCACAGACTTCACTGAGTGTCGCACCATACCTCAAATTACATCACATTTAGCTTAAATTCATTCCAACAAGACTTACAAAATTAAGACAACCTCACGATGGATTCGGATGTCGATAATAATCGATGCAGCATGGTGCGGCGCGGGTCTTTGTCCAAAAATTCATCATCAATCCATCGATCACTACACCATTTTCTGCAGATGTCCATCCATTCCCCCTTTCTAGTCGACTTCTTAGCAAAAAAGCCATCTGCCTCCCACGAATCGCCAATACCTGATAAATCAATAAAGCCAACCACCCGCTTATCAAATTTCTAGCCCATACCACCTCCAGCTCCAGGCACCGACTGATCGGCGATGCATGAATTCACAACCAACTCAACTCACTGCACCCAATTGACTTCACTTAAAATCTCAATTCGGGCGCAAAGAACTCCGAAAATGAACCCATCAACCTTTCAACCGTCACTTCCGCGTGAAATCTGATTTAATAGCTCGCCACTAATGGCTGCAATTAAACTCGCCCACGCCGCATGCAGCGGGCTTAATTACCGAATCCCTGCTGGCACTCAACTCCGCAGCTATCAGCGAGTCGGTCATGGACGATTAGGAGGCGCACCGCCCCACTGAGGGTAACTATAAAGCTCGCAGATCCGATGCCACCACAACTAAATCCACATCGCCATGGAAACGTTGCCTGTACTTGCTGTGATCATCACCACCCTGGTCCTGGTTCAGGTAAATCAAATCCACGTGCACTCACCAACTGAAGGGTTTGACGAATCGCTTGTTTCTTAGGCTCGATATGTGGCGATCAACATGAACATCGGTATAGTCCTTTCCGAGGAGCCCAGGCAGCTGTCCGAGGAAATGGTTCGCATCTGTGTCAAGGAGACGGAGCTGTCGATGGAGGAGCTGCATCGTTTCCAAGCCAACGACTTTAACAATTCAACGGAGGCTGTTCAGTGCTTTGCTCACTGCGTTTACGAGCAGTTGGGCGTCACGAAGGGCGGAGTGTTTGTGGATCGTGATCTGATCGCCGAGGTGTCGGACGTGCTCGACCCAAAGCATCACATACCGCGGGAGTGTCGATCGGTGACGGGGACGAATAAGTGCGAGGCCGCCTACACGATGCATAAGTGTGCCCAGGAGCATAAGTCGAAGGGGAGTTTCTTTTAAGGGTTAAATTAAGGCTATTAAATTACTGAATTGAGTTTTCTTTTGGTTATTTTTGGAGTTCTGCAGGGGTTCCACTTCATGTCGCTAGTGTGTAAAAAATAAGATGTAGGATCTAATATTTTTCCCTTCGGGACTCCGGTTGCAATTTCCTTACGTTCGGGGTTCTACTTTGCTTTCCGTACTTACAGTGGCATCCATCAAGACTTCGTACATCCGAAGCTAGCAAAAACCACAACACCACCACCACCAAAATGCAGCCTGGAGCGAGCACACTTTTTTTAAAGATCTTGCCAAGGAACATTTGAATGGTATAAATTTAATTTGTTTTGACTCAAAACTAAACTTGTTGCCGCTCCTTGCGTGTGCTTCTAACAAATAGCCACCTTATTTCGTTGTTTGCTGTCGTGAGCGTTAGCGAGACATCATGGTGCATCTCGTCAAAAGCCAGGAAGATGACAAGGAGACCAGTATTGCATTTTTTCTCATGTGAGCTATACGTAGTTCTACAAGTCAAATGTGGTGTGCTGGTAGTCGTGTACAAAAAGCCTTTCTGATGTGACAGGATTTTCGGACCATTACAACGTCCATCGATCGATGTGGAATAT
This sequence comes from Eristalis arbustorum, assembly GCA_916610145.1. Taxonomy (NCBI): domain Eukaryota; kingdom Metazoa; phylum Arthropoda; class Insecta; order Diptera; family Syrphidae; genus Eristalis; species Eristalis arbustorum. Next base: position 21,350,344 of record OU744319.1, read on the forward strand.
ATAGCTTGCTAAGCCAAGCATTCTTCATGGATGGCATGCTAGTGCTTCAGTCTGCGATCCTCTGGCAAATTCAAATCTGTGCGTTGTCCTGGTCTGAACGGACCGATATTGAAATGAGAGACAGTGGATATCAAAAGTACAGTTCAGAAGGAAAAGTAAATCAATAAGGCAGATCTTCATTAAAGCTGTGGATGAACACAATAAATTTGTGTATACCAAGATATAGTGCAGTCAACGAAATGAAAAAGCGGACAGTCTGAGTGTTTTCCTTATCCCCTGGCAATCTTTTATGCACTCAACTAACAAATTCTTTAATGATAGAAACTGGGCGATAAAGCTGTAGACTAGATCCATATGGATTCGTGTGCGTATTGGAGCATCGTAAAGAAAAGCACATGATGGCTGTGTCCTTACCAAACACTGTGCTATAGGGCAGCACAATGACTCCTACAGGAGTTGCAGAGATGAGGATGAAATCTCCTCAGAATCCCCAGTCTTGGCGAAGAAAAGGAGCCTGCTTCAAGGAAAGCAGTTCCTCGGAAAACGTCTATTAAGGGCGCAGTGAACCGGGTTGAACCCTCGTTAGTCTAAGTAAACCAAGAAATACCCTCCTTACAGAATGGATAGACAAAAAGGTGGAAAAAAGTGGATCAAGGCGGCTCAACAGCCCTTTTAGACTGGAGTCGAGAAATATGTTTGATATGGTCAAAAATAAAAGTCGCATGGGAACTGAACCTTTTAAGCATATTCGTCTTAATTAAAATAATTTACCGAATAAATGGCAAAATATGCGTTATTAATCGGGTGAAAGTCCACATGTGCTTCATGAATCACCACTTCATCCACAAAAAATAACTGTTGGTGCAATTTTCACCCCGGGACCATATTTTTTCGTCGAGAATAACGATCGTCACGGTACTGTGAGTGGTCAGCCGTATTGCGGCATGATTAACGATTCATTTTCGCCCGAATTGGCAGATATGGACTTAGACGACATGTGGTTTCTACAGGATAGTGCCAGAAGCTACAGAGTATGGTCAGCGTGTTATCTCAAGAAATGGGCCAGTCGACTGGCCGCCTCGGTTCGTGCGATTGAACGCCTCTTGAAGATTTTCTGTGGGGCAGCGTTAAGTCATTGGTTTATACCAACAAGCCGACGACGTTGGAAGTGCTGAGAGCCAACACTGAACGCGTAATTGCGGCCGTTTTGGCCGAAATGTGTGGCCGGGTGTTGAAAATTGGGGCCTACGAATCGACCGCTGCAATCGTGCCCGCGGTGGCCATACGAATGAAGTCGAGTTCCATTGATAAGTGTTTGGAATGCACTTCAAGCTGGTAATAAAACGAGCGGTAGATCTCAAATGTCTCGTGGTTATAATTAATAAAAAAAATTTAAATAATAACCAACGCAACTTTTGCAGACAAAGGTGTGTTCATTACAGCACATGAGAGTTTGACCCCATCACCCACCTAAGGCGTACATTTCTTTTGTTGACGAAGGCGTTTCACCAAAAATGCTTCAACCCTGAAAATGATTTTAGAGTATAGTGGCTTTCTTGAGTTAACTTCATCTTATAACTATAGAGGCAAAGATCATTTCGCAAATTTCGCTGTCGACAAGTTTCACATTATGGTGGAGCAATTCCCGGCAATTCCGTGGAATATTCTGGTTGGACTGGTCGCTTGAACTGTGCAATATTCTCTTAACGTCGACCAACCCTTGTCTGAACTGGCAAGAGCGGTCTAGTAAATCATAAAATTCATCACTGGACTGTCTACTGGCACGGCTATCACTACCGAAAAAATTGAAGTCATCGCTCTGGAATTTGCCGTCGCCGATTTTTTTTTTATACTTTACGCGTGCTCAAGGGGTTATTAATACCCTTAATTGTCCGGTGTCAAGACACAGCACAGGCCGAAGGTATAGAGGGAGAGAGAGAGTACTTGTGCACATTGGTCTTAAACATCTGCGGATTGTAATCTATGGGAAATATTGAACTGGGAAGAGCATTCCATATACGTTTGGTGCGGCTAAAAAACGAGTCACTAAATTTCACTGTGTGTCCGAAAGCAGGCTTAAGGGTAAACTGATGTGCATTCCTGGCGAGACGTGTATTGCGGGTGAATTCAAGGAGAGGAGGAATGCAGTTGGCCAGCTCACTTGAGCATCGTTTGTTAAAATGACGATAAAACACGGACAAAGAAGACACGGTTCGTCGATGTTCGAGCGAGTCTAATGAACCCGCGATATCGTTGTCTCCTATAAGTTTTATCGCTCGCTTTTGGATTTTATCTAGTATGTGCAGGGTGGTCTTGGGGGCACCAGACCAGATATGAGCGTTATACTCAAGCTTAGGGCGAATATACGCCTTATAGATTAAGGCCAAATCAGAGGGGGTGAAGTATTTCTTGCATCGATTAAGGAAACCTAAACATTTCGCAGCATTTTTGGCGATCTCGAATATGTGATCGTTCCAACTAAGTGTTGTATTGATGTACATACCGAGGATGGAAAGTTTCCCGGTTTCGTCGATACAAGCGCCATTCATGGATAATGGCTGATTATCAGGGGTTCGCTTTAGAGACAGCAGACAGCATTGAGTGTTGGAAGCATTGAATTCCACTCTGTTGTTCTTACCCCCAGTTAATTATGCTGTCCAGATCGGAATTCAATGTGCTTGACATACGATGCCGTTCCAATATTA
>OU744319.1:21356048-21565587 GCA_916610145.1 Eristalis arbustorum
AACGTTTGACTTAATTTCTTTGGGATTCAGTTGGGAAAGTGTTAAGCAATTTATACGCTACGGCACACAGAAACGCAGTTGACTAAGACGAAGGCTCGGTTAAGGCGACCGCAAGCACTTTCAAGATGCTATTTTCGAATTACTGCCAGCGCGTCTGGTGTGTGGCCCAAGTGGAACGGGCTCTCGGCTTCATGTACATCGGGATGCTGCGTTAATTAAGGCAAAATTACCCGAAACTGTTGATTAATGTTGCCAATTGTAGCTTTTAACTAAATTGAATTGGAATTAATTCCCCGAAGTATCGGCACCGCTGCCATTCGGAGTGATCCCAGCCGGTGTAATGGAGATGTCATTGCAAGATGTTCTCTGGGTTACGGTAGAGTGGAACTTGCAAGCAGTTGAATAGCGCTTGGCTGTGTCGTTGATTTACAGCCGATGGTTTATTGGTTGTTGGTGGGTAGTGCTAAGGTGGTCAGGGACGGGCATTGAATGACTTTGCATTTCAGGATGTACGAATGTGTCTCTTGGAGCACTCGATGAAAAGCTGTGTCAGGATGTGTACTCATTTGTGCTTAAACAGTTTGACCTTATTTAAAGCATTTTAATGAAAACGACGGATAATCCATGACATGTCATCACCAATTGCTGGTGTGTTGTAATGAGATGCTAAGATGCTACGGAACATGTACGTCAAGGTAGGTTAGGTTAGGTTATTGGCCTGCCAGTGAAATTGCCAGCACACTTAGATCATTGTGATATAGAGTACCGTTGAGGAACAGATTTGAATAACAAACGAGGATAAGGATGAGAATTAGCACACAACCATGTGCCAAGGTAGCGAAATAAACAAATGTTGGAATCAATTTTTGAGAGAACCACTGGCTCGTGACTGGTGTATATACCGACAAATCAGCATCGTTGAAGATTTAACCGTCTTATTGCAGCTGGATATTATGAATCTGTAGACGTAAGCACGGATGCAGACACTAATAGAGGGATTTATGATACCGTCCACAGTCTCCCTTAACCACAAATAGCGCATGAAATACAAGAGGTAGCCATGTCATATGTCGTCCAGCAAGCATTGTCTTTCAGCTTGAATTGCAAGCCAACCTCAAGTGACTCATTTTCTGTGAATTATTTCAAGCCGTTCAGCAAGTAAGATCCCAGCTCTGTCTCTTGCAAAACTTGCCGCCATTTCACTTCAAATTTGACTATCAGCCTATCAGTCAGTTACAGTTGAATTATACTCTAACGATAAGTTCTACCACGATTGATTTGCCCACATGGGTTAGAAAGAGTTAACGAAACTTAACGAAACTAAGCAAAGTGCTCATTATGGTCACAGTGAATCTGTGTATTTGATTGTATGAATTAAGTTTTAGGTCTTTAAGAACTTAGACAACAGTCTACTTTATAGCAATTTCGACCCACATCGTCTCAACTTTAGTGGGTTAAATTGAAAATTCTTCTACTTCCCAGTAAAGTCAAACGATTTTTGATGTTCTTGTTAGTGGGCAACTCTTGCTTTATAGGATTTAGACCTTCAATGGATTCGTCAAATTCTTTGGTGATCTTAAATATGATCTTAATCTTAATCGTTTCTTTTTTTTTATGATTGGAGAAGTCTTAGATTATGCTCCCAATATTTTTGGACCAGATGACGGCTTTTAGTAATTAGCCTTTAGTGTTTTTAGCCTTTTTGCAATGATCACTTCGATAAGACTAACAGGCTCCTTTACGTTGAAATATAGGATTGGTGTGCCATGGGAAATGGCATAGACCTCACCTATAACAAATATCAAGTGGATTGCATTACGATCATGATCTGAGCAAACATTTGAATACCCTAGGTTAGTCGGCGAAATTGCCAGCACACGTATACCATTGGTTGGCCAACTATGATACCCTTATTCAAAGTACTAACACTGATCGACATCTCCACTGAAAGTATTGTAAATTTGATCCCAACGCCAAATGGTGACGTGTTCATTTTGCTTTCACTGGGATTCGAACCGAACACTTCTCTAACCAAGTGCAGTTATCTTCTTTAGAACGACTAGGAACAAATGTGATGTAAAGTATGTTAGTCACATATGTCTGGCCACTCTTTCATCCAATCGAGGTTTTTTTTTGTGTTGCGGTATTATGGGTTTTGTCAAAGTCCTCCCCTGCTCCATAATCTAACAGGGCGTTGCGAAGATTTGATTTTAAACGTCTAAATTTGATGTTGTTGTATATGGCAGGCATCCTGAATTTCATACATATACCATGTCAAGCCATGTAGGTAGTGATCGCTCTATTGTTGTCAGTTTTATTACGAAGGCGTTGGTGCTGATGTAAAGCACTGTGAGACTGTGCCTTCACGCAATGATAGTTGTTTGCTACACAGGATTTCCTTACGAAATCGATGTCAATTGTATGCGACAAGCTTCTACAGTCACAGGCTTCAGCAGACCACCTTCAGCTGGCAGCATTCCAGCTTGTTTCTATAGTATTTCGTGTTTCGATTGAAAAAAATTCAAATTCAAATCAAGTTATTGACTGTTTAAAAAGAAGTAAAATATAGCTCCACAGACAACAAACTGTCGGGTGCTCCACTTGTCTCGAGTAAGTGACAGTGCTTATTGAGCGCACATCTTTACAAGAAAACAGCTTCTTCTTCTTTGTGTGGCGCTACTCTCCACGGTGGACCTGTGCCTTAACCAATAAGCCTCTCTGTCATCAGTTTTGCAAACCAAGTTGGTTAAGGTCCTTCTCCACTTAGGGGCGACACCACGTGCGTCATTTGTTTCGTTGTCGCATAGGTTCGGATTCGACGATTCTTCGGGCTGGAGCTGAGTTGTCCACACGCTCTACATGGCCACGCCACCTTAGGCGGCAAGAAAGCTTCACGTTCTGACATTCTGAGTCTCCACAAATGTATAGGCCCCTCCGATTCCCTGACTGAACGACAGACCACACAACACGAGTGTGTGGAAAATGTATTAACCTGTTGTCAAGAGGCATATTCTGGCTGTTCTCCCACTAAAATTAATCAATCGTTGAGGGTGCAACTGGAGCGTATTACTCAAAAGCATGCAGTAGTGTGTTCAGTATGAGTCTTAATTGAGCTGTATAGCCCCCCTACAGTCACACAACATCACCTTTAGAATAATACTACATATGTTAAGACCAACCCCCCTTTGGTCCTGTTCGCAAGAAGATTCGACCACTAAATGAACCCAGTTAAGCGCCTTCGGATCCAACGCTTAATTTTGGTAGGGCATATAGGACGGATGGACACCTCAGCTCCGGCCAACGCAACAGCGTCCTCGAACGAATTGGCGCACACAAGTGGAAAAAGACCTCAACCAACTTAGTGTGCGCAGCTGGAGGCAGCTGGCGAAAGATCGTGCTGGCTGTAGAGGCATGTTGGTTGAGAAACAGGTCCACCCCGGTCTGTAGCGGTAGGCCAAGGCATAGCTTTCTCTCAAAAGTGGATGCTGACTCTGAAGCGCTATATTTGAAAAGTCTGAGCATTGCCAGTCTCTAGAACGAGATTGCGTCGCATAACTTCTGTTTCTCGTACCGTAAGTCTTAGACGTCGATCCACATACCCACTACGCCACACCTTTGCAACATCAATAGTTGACAACTAACGACACTCATTGAAGAAGTGCTATGAACATTTTTAGTGTTGGTTGCCAATAGTGTTTTGATAACCGTGTCATCTCTTTTTTTTTATTTAACCTATTAAATACCCAATATTTGATTTTAACTTTCAAATTATTGAACAAACAAATTAATTCAATTGAGAAAATGAATAAAGCACATATTTGCTTTCAAGCTGTTTTCCAATTTACACAAGAGCCCATAAAACATAGGATTTTTATTTGCACGATGATTGCACCCACCAATTATTCGTGTAAATGGCGCACAAAATGCATTCCTCTTTTGAAGTAGAGCGTGCTGTTGTTGAAGACTGACGGAGTGGTCTCTAAGTGCCTTCTCACATCAAAATGGGTGGCGTTACAGCCCACAGAGGGCCACGACCTAGCTTCTCAGCAGATTCACTAAATTAACTTGGAGGCAGTGATTTCTGGCATTTCATCCAACTGTGGTGATGTCTTGCAGTCAAGTGGACACCAATTTTGACGATTTCCGCAGAAGCTAAGTGTTCGACAAGACTAGTTCCATTTCAAGTGGGAAAAAATGCGCAACCATCAAAACCCATCAACAGCGTCAAATCTCCGTCTCCCGGAAGTGCAGACACAACAAATCCGATCTTTGAAACTAAACTTTAAAAAAACACAGCATTTCCTTGAAGCACCATCCGAAAAAAATCTCGAAATGAAATTCACTTTGCCGCAGAGATTCATTAAAACGTCGAAGCCAGGAAGTCATCGGAACCCCATCGGACCGTGCATGCACCTCATCAATTAGACTTTTTAATGAGTTCACCAACTCCACTTCAGCGGGAGACATCTTCAGCGTCCATCCAGCAGCCGTCGGCCAAAAAACACCCAAACAACCTCTCATCTTCATTTGCGCGCGCCAGTCGCAACGCAAAACTCCCCAGACACCCGCAGCGGCTGCCATGGCCAAACTTCAAAAGGAAATTAATTTTAATATTTTCCCGTGAAACTTTTGTTTATTACGTCCGCGGACGGATGTGAAAAAAAAAACACAGAAAATCAACAAATTCCTATCAATCCTCCTCCACTTTGCGGTCCATTCATTCATCATCGGCGAAACTTCAACGCCACACTTCGGGTCTAAAATCCCTCCACTGTGTCCCGGTGACCGGACCCAGTGTGCACTCGAAGGGCAGGGGAGGTGCACTCGTGGCCCTTGCCATGGCAACGATACAGCGACGCGGAGTCCTGTCGCGGGCGAATGGTTCAAAGTGAATCAGAAATCCGGATTATTTTCCATGGACCGTGTTGTGTTGGCTTTCACGTGTCGATGTGGGACGCTGGGAGGTATGCCATCCCGGGGCAGGACTAAGCGGCTGAAGAGCGCAAATCGACAGACAGACAGATCGAAAGTCGGGAGTCGCACTTCACTTGATCATTCAAATTAAATCCCACCGACGCGCCACAGGAAATTATGCACAAAAAAAAAACAACCCGCGAAGACGGAGATAAAAGTCGGAGGACTCCAGAAAATGTACACAAGCCGGCCCAAAGAAAAAGTCCCTCGAAAAGGAATTTCAAATTAGCCTAAAGGGTTATTTGAGAATTTTCGAAATTAATTATTCGGAATGGACGGGAGGAACAGGACCCGGGGCACGGTGCGGGGACGCGACTAAATGAATTGAAGAAATCGCAAGCGGCGGGCCGCTGCCGCCCGGTCCGTGCCGGCGGCTGATAGTTAATAGCGATTACGGCTGAGGGTAGTTTGAAATTAATTTGAAATTATTATTAGCCACGAGGTTCGGGGACGGACTGCGTAACCCTTTTTCGTTTGACGGCATTGTTCGGCGCGCTTTTGACTTTGAACACTGACGGATGTTGTGGATGTTGCGGATGCCGGGAATGTTGGCAGTTCCGCTGGTTTTCGCCTTTCGCGAAGCATTCGAGCGGATTGTGTTAATGGCGTCGAACCGAGATGCCGAGAAAAGGTCAGAAACTTCTAATCGTATTATCGATGTCATTTGGGAGGGCGCCGGATGTGGGGGTGGCTGTTGGAAAATGTCTCAAGTGACGGGGGTGTTTGTGTGAATTGAACCGATGGGGGGATGGGTTGGTTGTGGTGTGCCTCGGGGACTGTGTCAATCAGACGCAGTGGCTGCTCTTCAAGGCGCAGACGAAGGCTATCCTTCAGTTGATTACGGGGAATATTAGTGTTGTCATGGTCAACGCGGAATTGTTTTAGCTGATTACTCGTAGGGTGCGCCGATTTGTGGTCCAATCTGCGTGTGAAATCTGGGAGCGCAGAGACGAGTCCAAAGTGCTTAAATTAATCTGCAGATCCAAGGCAAAGGGCATACCAGTTGTAGGGCATAAGATTCTGACCACCTAATCACATGGCACGTAATGATTGCAAATTCTAACCGTGTATCTAATTACATGTGATCAAATGACACGAGCGTACAATCCACACCAAATTTAGGTGATCAGACAGGCGTCATAAATTATAGGGAAATCAATCCACGCTATCATGTGGACGTCCAAATTGTACAGCCACGTGATCACGTATTTCTGCTGCTGTGCATTATCCGTGCAACTGGGTCGGTGCAACAAAGTTAGTTTTGAGAGAACACATGTATGATACGGCTTGTTTTAATTTTTGAGAAGTAATTTGAAAATTGGTTAACATGTTTAATTCACGTGTAATTAGATTCACGTGAAATTGAATCACCGAATAATATAATATGGGTGGCGCTACAGCCCGTAGGGGGCCAGGGCCTCGCTTCTCAGCAACCACTCGTGTTGTGCGTGCTATTGTTCTCTCACGAGTGGAAGGGACCTACAGTTTTATGCCGACTCCGAACGGCCAAGTTTGAGAAGCTTCTTCTAGACAGGAAATACTCTTTGAGCATTGTCAGTGACTCGAAAGAGGTGAGGTTGTGAAACTTATTTTTGTCGCTCAGAGCTGGATTCGAACCTACGACGTCGAGGTTGGTGTCGACGCACATTCCTACAACGACCCCTTCAAATGCGTCAACTATCGAGGAATATGTCTCCTAAACATCGCCTATAAGCTCTACTCTGCCGAAAAGACTCAAGAAATGCAGATCGACACCCGCCACCTATTCGACCGCATATGACAGCGTGCATAGAAAGGAGTGATACAGCGCCATATCTAGTTTTGAGGTTCCTGCCAAACTCGTCAGATTGTGCAGATTGACGATAGAGAACTCTCGCTGCTCCATCAAGGTAACGAACTCACCGAGACATTTAATGTAAAAAAGGGTTTTAGGTAAGACGACGCGCTTTCAAACGATTTTTTTTAACATCGTACTTGACAAGGTCGATGGACCAGCGTTTGCTTTTATCGAGACGGAGACGGTAAAATTGGTCTGGCGGTATATGAGGGCAAAACGAAGTGTATGCTGTCATCAAGAAAGGACACCCAACATCGACGACTCGGTCAGAAGGTCACCATAGGCAGCTACAACTTCGAGGTAGAAAAGGACATTTACCTTGGCTCCCAAGTTTACAGTACGAACAACATCAGTACCGACATTAAACGCAGAATAACTCTTGCCACCCGTTGTTTCTTTGGGCGCAAGAGGCAATTGAGTAGTTGAGCCCTTTCTCGACTGACCAAGCTGACATTATATAAGGCCTTTATCCTCCCTATTCTGCTCTATGCCGCGAAAGCCCGGATTATCTCAAGAGCGGGTGAAGACGCGCTTGGTCTTTTTGATAGAAAAGTTCTGCGTGCGATCTTTGGTCATGTTTGGGTTGCGTGGATCTGGAGAAGAAGATATAACCATGAACGTTACAGACTGTACAGCGACATGAATCTAACTAACCGTCTACGGATTCAACGCCTAAGACGTCGACGTCATGTAGATCGCATGGACAACACTGCTACAGCCCGAAGAGTCTTTGACTCCGAACTAGTGGTACAACGCAATAGAGGACAAGCACAAAGCCGATGGCACACTCAAATGGAGAAGGACCTCAACCAACTTTGAGTGCGAAATTTGAGGCAGCTGACTAAGGAATGTGCCAGCTGGTGAGGCTTGTTGGATGAGGCCCAGGTTCACCCTGGACTGTAGCGTAGCGTAAGAAGAAGGAGAAGACGATCTGTACATCCACACTATCCTCTTCCGGCCCAGTCATTTCTTCTGTTTTGAACCAAAAAATAGTCACATGGGGAAAACTGCCTTCACCTGCTTCGCCATGGAGACGAAACACTAGTGAACCCGTACATTTTCCTGACGGAACTGTGCTGTTTTCTTCACCAAATGCGATTGTTCCTGCCTCAGTTCGACTGCTTCAAGAGAATGACTTGGCGTGCATTTCAGACAAAAATGTAGACCCTTGTTGTCAGACGTACGTACAATTGGCCTTCCTTGCTGCATTTTCACGCGGAGAACCTCACTGTCTTGATGGTTCCTTGGTTAGTCCTTCAGTGCTGCAATTGCCTCTGAGGGTAGGTGGATCAGTAACTGGCCAAAGTTTTTCGGACACACCAATGAATGAAAATGGGACTATCCAACGACATCATAAGCAGAGGTTCCAGTAACATGGACGAAATGGAGGACACTCTTCATATCCCTGCCACTTACTTGGTATCTGCTGGTATCTGATGAAGAAGCCAATAGGCACCACTCTTTAGAAACTTTTATTCCCCATTCGATGATTTCGCATAGGGTTTCCTCCGTCTTGCCTCTGGCTATAACGACTATATCATCAGCATTTTTCTTATCCAGCTGCCTCCAACACAGTCAGTTCTTTGAGGACCTTCTCTACTTGTGTGCGCCCTCGTATCTCCAAAAGATCATCTACAATTATGCTACACAGTAGAGGAGATAAGGCTCCACCTTGAGGACAACCAATTGTTATGTTACGGCATGTATGAGCTGTTCTCGTATTCAGTAGTTCATACATCCATTTCTGATGACACTACAGCTCCTAGAAGGCCAGGGCGTAGGTTCTCTCTCAGCAACCGTTTTGTGTGTGCTATTGTTCTTTCACAAGTGGAAGAGAGCTACAGTTTTATGCCGACTCCGACCGACCAAGTTTGAGAAGCTTTTTCTAGACAGAAGTACTCTTTAAGCATTGTTCGAAAGAGGTGTGGCCGTAACAATTGTTTTTTGTCGCACAGAGCAGGGATCGAACCTACGCTGCGAGGTTGGGGTCGACGCACATACCCACAACGCCAAGGGCCAACTCAAGGCGAAGTTTTTTGAATTAAGACACGTATCCAAGGCAGGGGTCATTCTGGTTGTAGAGTATCATATTCTGACCGCCCTACTACACGTAATTAGTTGGCAAGTGGTGACTACGGATTCTAACCATGCATCTAATTACACGTGATCACGTGACACGTACGTATATGCTACTTTATACTAATGCGGGTGATCCCACATGCGTCTAAGATTAACGCGATCATGTGAACGTCCAAATTGTACAGGCACGTAATCACGTATTCTGTGGCTGTGCATATACATATGGACAAATTCGCAACATAGTCCGTGCAATGAAGTAAATTTTGAGAGTACACAAGTGGGACACAGCTTATATCAACTTTCAAAAAGTAATTTAAAAATTGGTAAACATGTTTAATTCACGGGTAATTAGATTCACGTGAAATTAAATAACGGAATACCTGTCACGTGTTATTTCTCGCATCAGATAATTTGAAGTGATCAGTTACATACCTTACAAACCTTAAGGCGACTGAACTCCGGCTCTGGGAAGTGTATCAGCTGGACAGAACACAGACGAGTGCAACCAAGATCGAGATCGCGACGGGACATAATTGCTCTGGGAGATCCCAGTTCAACTCGAAGAGGGGCAAAGGGGCTCGTTGGCTGCAACACTCCCCGCTCTTAGACTGTATCGTCGAACGTCGTAAGCTCGCTGCCTCTGTCCGTTCGAACTGCAAGAATGAATGGAGGCACCTTGACGGAGTTAGACAATCCTGCAAGCGTCCACGCTGAGAAACAATTTCCATGTTGTTGCCCCTAGCATAAGCGTTCCCCCGTCACAAAACTTCACTCATAAACCGATTGATCTACTTGGAGTAATGAAGTCTAGGCAGCCATGCAAAGCACACCACTCAACAAGACGGAAGCACCGTGAAAAGGTTAAAAATTGAAATAGTTCCAAGAAGTGAAAGCCTCGAGGACATCAGCCAACGCACGCCAGACACGAAATGAAAGGCAAAAGAACGTGGACAAAAAACCAGAGCCGACAAACTACAACTCAAAGGAACACCCAACACAAAGCGAAGACAAAGCGGTACGCCGTGCGCCGAGGAGGCGAGCAGTATGCGAGCGCAACTTTCATCCGACTCCAGTGAAATTACCTAGATTAACTTTTGTTCAGGATAATGAGATAAAGATGAGTTCAAGGCAATTTAATTTTAGCAAACTCCCCGGCAAGTCCTTAAGGTGTTTTCATTAATTAAGCTGTAAGCCCGTCGGTCGGTCGGTGGGGTGGCTAATTTTTTTTGTTTCTGTTCGTCATGTAGCCCTCCCATGGCGTAACTCGCTCGCTGGGAAAAGATTCGCGTGTAACTTTCGAGCCGAGCACTGATTGGCGGGGGTGCGGGGAGGTGGTGCTTTTCGCCCCCGAAACCAAAAATAAGAAAAAATGAAATAAAGTGAAATTGTTCATCGAAAATTAAACGGAAATGATAGAAGAATTATGCGGGTCGTGTGACGGAGGGACAAAGTTTTACGAGCGCGCCTCGCCGACGGGGTAAATGCGCCCCCGCTTCGCCTGCCTCCGTGGACGCTGGGGCTTAAGTCGCATAATGTATGCCGAACCGTAAGTCTTGCGCTAAACGGAGGGAGGAAGAGCCCAAGATGAGATATAAACACTTAGAGCGGATCCGCCGAAGAACTCCGCACTCAGTGGATGCGGAGGGGTGCCAGCGAGTCTAATCTGTAGGAAGCCACATGTCGTGTGTTATGCACTTTCATCTCGGCTATGATTTCGGCTCCTTAAAGAGCGGTTTATCTGCCACATCTTGTGCGGAATGGATGGGGAAACTTTTGCCGAGACACATGCCTGGTATTTGCAAAGGAACTTTCGAATGGGATTATCCTTTGGAGAAAGAAATGAGGGCTTTGCCTTGGATGGTGGGACTGGAGGTGGAGGCCCGCCGTTGGAATTCTGAGAGCCTAGCTGAAAGAAAAACTTATCCAAGAGCAACTTCTTTTTCGCATTGGATTTCCGTATTTTTCTCCTCTTTTTTGCGTCTAATTCGTCCTTCGGATGGGTTTAGTGAGGAATTGCTGAAGATGAGCGATGAATGGGTGGTGAAAAACTGACGGATGATTTCTGCGAGGTGGGTCCTGATGGGGAGTGGACTGTGCACCTCGGTTGGGCGGTAAGCGAAAGCAAACGGAAGCTAAGGAAATCAGGGTATTCGGCGGAATCAGGACAGGAACATGCGATGCAGAAATGTGGTCATCGACATCGTTGCAAAATTAGATGGAAAGAGAGTCTCGTAGGTGGAATTAGGCACCAATTCAAGTAAGTTAAAGAACAAGAGGAGCCAATAACAGTATCCCTGAAGAAGGCCATATACAACAAGCCTACTGAAGCGAGACGGGCTTACATGCTTACACGTCTCGTAAATGTGCGATTCTAATGGCCACGAACTATATTGTGAGGAACACGTGGAAGGGGCGGAGCATTTGGTCTAGGGTTGTGTGCCTTACCCTTTATGCACATCCAGGATAGTTGAGGAATGCAAGTCTTGACTGTTTGACCGGCGATTCGCCAGGACCTGCTCTCGGCCCACTACAAAATCACTGCAAATGACGTCGTCCATGAAACTGCTAGATAAGAGTCAGAGACGGCACTCTTAGGACTTGAACATGTGCTGAGACGTCCTGGGTCCTGGCAGACCTTGCGGAATGCTTCCTAAACTCGGCAGGAAATCAACGGTATTCTTGCTATCTATTGACAGAAAGACTACAGGCGAAAACACAAACAATATCAAACAAATCATTCGTGTGTTTCATGACTCTTTTGGTGTGTGTTGAAATGAAACAGGATGGAATATGGTCGAGCATGTTGCAGTAACGTCATTTGTTCGGTCCAAGACACACTTGGCAACTACCGCCCCAACCTCCGCTGCTGAAATTTTAATTTTCCTTTCTTCGCTTGTTTCTAACGAACTCAACGAATAAAACCAGCAAGCAATGATACACACGAAGTAAGGGTTTCTGAAACCGACTGAAAATACCAAAATTTTTGCTGGGACGGTTGCCTCGTATGCATTCAGCTTGTAGATAGGACTTGACAAAATTAAGCCTACGCCTGCACGACACCTGACCTGTGAAGCTATCGAGGACATTGCGGAACACTTTTTTGTCACTGTGCCGCCTTTACTCCGATCAGGTGGCAATTGTTCGGTGATGAGGTGAGAGTTGATGTGGGCTCCTCATCACAAAAGCGCTTACTGATCTCAGTCTCCGAGTGAAGAGAAATCTTAGCAAATGAAGTTTGCTGCCTGATAGTACAATTAATCATATTTTTTTTCTGAGCCTGAGTACTCCAGTGTCAGTTCCACTCTGCACCTAAGCAAATTTGGGCAGGAAGTTAACTTATCTGTACAGAAGGTACAGATAAGTACAGAAGAGTACGGGTTATAACCATGTGTTGGAAGACATAGAAAGGCACATAACATGCCAAGTCGGTTGATATGAAACCGGACTTCATGGAGGATCATGGCAGTGAACAATCATAGTTACCACAGCTGGAAGTCATTGCCACAACTTTCATGTTTTTAACGAAATACATTTTTAACCCACAACATTGCAAGTCTTGGACAGCACCACACGTATTTACAATAATGTGAAAAGCTCAGCCCTATAGAAATATGGTACCGCGGAAGACTCCAGTACCTTCACACCTTGAGTACTTTAAAATTTGATGCTGGAATGCAGATCGTGTACACATGGTCAGCAACAAAGTAGGTGATGAACCAACAAATGCACTGTTATCAATGCCAATTCCTATGGAAGAACGGGGGTCTTAAGGATATTAATCCTCTGCGAATGACGAAGTTGTAAATGTGAATGTAATCGTTAAAAATAGGGATGTACTATATGGTGTTCTAAGACGTCAGTAGAGCGCTAAGGAAAAGGTGGACCACAGTATCTTAAAGTCAGCCTGTAGAAGGTTAAGTACGTAAACCAATAGTTTCATGCAGTACAATAAGAAATCCCTTGACGATGGTAGTTAGAAAACTCACTTGTTTCAGTTACCTGCAGGATCATAGCATGAGCAATGGTCACATTTACTAGCGCTGTGATGATGAAGGTAAACAAGGAGATAATGCTTGGTATCCCTTGTTGACCAGTTAACCTTGCCTCAGCCATTATCAGTTGACGTTACTCTTCCTTCTTGGGTGAAACTAAAGTCCGAGTCCGTGTTGTGAAGTGTGGACTGTCTTACTCCGAACGGCGAAGATTAAGCAGCATATAGGGAAGGTTTATTAAGTCGCACAATGGGACAGACTTGTATTAAATAAACCAGTACAGATACGAAAATTTGTGCCAAGACTTGCCTTAATTATCAATGCCAATGCTTCTTCACCAGTCTGAATTTTCAGTATATTCAGTTGGCACTTAATATTTTGTGGTGGCCCGTGGCGTTGTGGGTATGTGCGTCGACCCTAAGCTCGAAGGGTTCGATCCCTGGTCTGTACGACAAAAATAATTTTCACGGTCCCACCTCTTTCGAGTCACTGACAATGCTCAAAGAGTACTTCTGTCTCTCGTGAAAGAGCAATAGCACGCACAACACGAGTGGTTGCTGATAAACACTACGCCTTCGCCATAGTATTATTATATTATTATTCTTAGTTTGGCGTTCACTTTTTCCAAAACTTGGTATTGTAGTAATTTCTGGACCTACTTTTCAGTGAATCCGCGCCATTTGGTCGCAATAAGGTTAGGTTGATTTATTGGGCTGCCAGCGAAATTGCCAGCACACTTGTATTTTGTATTTGTATTTATTTATTCATGTAACTCTGCACAATTAAGCGTAAACTTATAAGTTTGTACAGGAATGATTTTTTTTTCTTAAAATAACAAATTTTTAATTTTCTTAACCTAACTTAATTCTAAGGAATGATAAGGAAAGGAAATGAAGAGGGGAAAAGGAGAAAAATTAAGAAGAAGAGAAAGATGAGGATAGAGAAAGTAAGAAAATAAAGAAAGCAAATACTACAATCATTGTGATTTACTGGTGGTTAATTCGTTTTATAAAATTCAAAAAGTTTTTTCCCAAAATAGTTCCCTGTACCTACCCTTTTAATTTCCGGAGGGAGTGCATTCCATAAATGAATTGCGCTAACAAAAAATTGCCTTTCGGTGTTCAAAAACTTATGTTTAGGTGGTATTAAATTCAATGTTCTTTGAGAACGCGCAAATTGTAATTTTGTGTATAAATATTCTGGTGCCTGACGGTTTATAATTTTATGTAAAGCAACAACTGTACGATATTTAAGAAATACATTAAGTGAGCAGCCAATAATTCTTTTAGCGAAATCTGAAACGTGGGCGTACCGATCTAGATTGAAAATATATCGTGCACAATTGTTGAAAGCCACGTTTAACTTGTGAGAACATTCAAAGTCCATGTTTGAGAAAATTTCACAGCCGTATAATATGAGAGGAACTACGAATGACTTTATAAGCTTTAATTTGACTTCAACGGATAAAAAAGGTTTGGTTGGACTGAGACCTCGTAACACACAGTAGATTTTGCGAACGATACCATTTATATGGTCTTTCCAGCTAAGATGTTCGTTAAAGATGATTCCAAGATTTTTTATTTTAGAGACATATTCGATAGTGCTGTTGTTAATACAAACTGGGTCAACGGCATTGCACAGATTTCCTCTGCTTATTTGGAGAGCCTTTGTTTTGGAAGGATTCAGGGATAAATGATTCATTTGTGACCAAATAAATAAGGAGTTTAGATCTGTATTGAGATCACGAAGTGCGCTTGCCTGAGTGGAGAGTTTGAAAACTTTATAAAGCTGGACATCATCAGCGTATATATGATGCTCGCAGTGTTTTATGCTTTGAGAGATATCGTTTATGAATAAAACAAACAGGAGTGGGCCTAAAACAGATCCTTGGGGTACGCCTGTGAGCACGGGTAAGCTTTTTGAATACTTATTACCATTAACTACCATCTGAGTTCTTCCATCAAGATATGACGCCACGAGTCTACAAATGGATTCCTCAAAGAAAAATTGTGACTTCAACTTGTGTAATAAAATAGAATGATCAACAGAGTCAAAAGCTTTTGAAAAGTCCAGAAAGACAATCACAGACATCATATCAGTATCGAGTCCAGATCGTATGTCGTCGGATACTTTTAGAAGCGCAGAAATGCAGTTGTGCTTGCTGCGAAATCCTGATTGTAACTTCGTCACCAATTTCTCTTTATCTAAGTATGCTGTTATTTGCTTACTTATTATTTTTTCGAGAACTTTACTTAAGAATGGGAGGATAGCAATCGGTCTAAAGTCCGTGGTATTTGACTTGGGAAGAGGGAGAATTTTAGCAACTTTCCATTTAAGAGGAAACACACCTGTTGTTATTATTGTATTGAAAATGTGTGTGATGTGCTTACATATGACAGGCAACATTATTTTTATAAATTTGGGGCTTATACCATCAAGTCCTACCGCGTTAGACTTAATAGATAAGATCGCATTTCCTACGCAAGTAAAATCGACACATTGTAAAGAGAAAAAGGAAGCGGGTGAAGTGGTGTTGCAAGGGAAGAAATTGAAATCAGTTTTATGCGTTTTTGGAGATGCGCCGCCTGTAAATTTTTTATTTAGTTCATCTAAATCTACATCCTCTGGGATGTCAGATTTTTCAGAACAAATCCCAACTTCTTTTATGGCCTTCCAAAATTGTTTGCTTGACTTATTCGCTTTAAATTTGTTTTCATAGTATATTCTTTTAGTTTTGCGTATAAGGGATGTAACCGAATTTCTGGCCATTTGATACTGCTTAAAGATAAATGGGCACCTGTATCTTCTCCATCTGTGGTAAAGAAGATCTCGAGTCGCAATCGTGGTTTGGATTGCTGTATTAAACCAGGGGGTATTAACATTCTTTACAACTTTGGTTTTTATTGGGACATGTTTGTTAAGCAAAAGATGCATGTAGTTTTCTAAAACATTGACTTGATTATTAACATCAACAGTTGAATAAATTGGTGACCAGTCAAGAGTATTGCATTCTGAAAATAGGGCTGCAAGATTTGTTTTTGGAAAGTCACGGAATTCAAAAGTTTTTCTTGTAGTCATGGACGATATAATATTAAGAGTAACAACGAATAAATCATGATGCGAAAAACCAGGATTGGGTATTTGGTCATAATGACTGATAATATTTTTCTGCGACACAAGACACACATCTATGAGGGACGGAGTTTTATTAGGGAAAAAATGAGTGGGGTTAGTTGAATTTGCGAAATGCAAACCAAACGAATTGACCATTTCAACAAAGTCTCTGTTCTGGTTCCCGAGAATATTCATATTTAAGTCTCCACATAGAACTATTTCAGAATAGAGAGGCCCTAATTCTTCCAATATGTTTCTAACATGTGTTAAATGTGCCACATTTGGCGCCATATACATACACCCTATTAGAACTGTTCCATGACTTACAGCTATTTCCAAAAATACACACTCAAAAACATCTAATTCTGTTGTTCGCCTCACCAGCTTACACATAATATCATTTTTCACATACATAGCAACACCCCCAGAATCTCGGTTTAAACGATCGCCACGAAATATTCTATATCCCGGAAGTTTAAAAAGTTCAGAGCTCATAGCCGGCCTTGCCCAAGTTTCAGAAATGCATATTATGTCAAGGCCCTGATTATCAAATAAATTTCGCATTTCATCGGTTTTTTTTACAAAACTTTGCGCATTGAAGTGACAAATACGCAATCCTTTTCTGTAATTGGCAGCAATATTTAAAAGCATTTTTGTTTTCGTGAGATTGCTTAATTGGTTATTTGCACACCCCCGGACTTCAACATTTAACATATATTTGTATAAAAATTGATGTTATTTAAACAGGGAAAATACAGGAAACAGATACTTTTGCAAGCTTCTAGATGCTCTTAAACATATTTCAATCGCTCTAATTCCCGCTCGGCGAGTGATGTAGACTTCTTTAGCTCTTCAGTATTTTTCGTTTTGTTCTGCCTGGTCTTTCTTCAAAGGAAATGTTCAGACAACCACGTTCTATGTTTGCAGAGAATCAATGCTGAAAATAACAAGCTTTGTTTCTTTTTCAAATGTTATAGAGTCAGTAGGTACCTTCACATTATAAAAGCCGGGTGAACGATATGTTGGACGACCAGGTCGTGGAAACAAATTTGTACTACTTTTTTCCCTCGGTCGAACAGTAGGTAGTACAATGTGAACACTAGTGGTACGACCGCAGTACAATTTTTTGATCACATTTTAGATTTGATCAGGTTCTAGATCGTCAACGGATGATATAGAGATAGGGTCATTTGTTTATTTTGGACATCAAAATCATCACTTAGCAGGAACATGAGCACCGATGATAATGAAGTCGCGAACGGCGTAGTAGAATGTGAACGCAAAGCATTTTTTCGTCGTTCAACATGTCGTTCTACTAAGTTTTATAATGTCAAGGTACCTACTGACTCATTAACACTTGAAAAAGAAACAAAGCTCAATTTTATAAGTGGATTTTCTACCAACTAAAGTGGTATTTTGTGCCACTTACCATCGGGTATTGAATCTGTAGAACCGATATGGTAGTCGACGCCCCCACCACGCAATCATTCTGCTTTTCTTTTTTTAAGCATCGGGAACACTGACTAAGGAACTAAGGAGTGTCAACGTGCTTAGAAGGATTCAGGTGAGTAGTGACTAATGCCCGTCTACCTTAAGCTCTTCTCCTTTCTGCAACTTGCAACAGAGTAGCAGCAATAGACAATTTGAAACGGGAGAGCAGATGAGTTCCCCCGCTGTCCCGATGCAGGACATCGTCGGCTGTCTCAGCATCCTTCGACTTACAATATCTTTGGTGGCTAAGCTCAACCTGACATACAACAGTCTTATGTGGACTTAAGAGGCCTATTGCTTGCTTATTTACTAAACAGGCCTGTAACTCATGGTTCGATTATGAGGGCAGCTGCCTTTTATCATTGATGGTCATGGGCACGTTCCTTCGTCAGAAAGACCAAGTTTCCGTCCTCGATTAAGATGTCTTAATATCTGTTTAAGTTTAGATTCGGATGACTACATCTGTGTATAAAAAAGGACATGGGCATTGAACAGATGCCTTGGACATCATTGCACTCGCAGGACATCAGGCGACAACCGCGGCAACATATGGGTCTCGTATAGGGCACAAGATGACCGGCTGCAGAAGTGAGAACTACTGAATCATGAAACATGCTGAATCCGAAGTACCCTAGCAATCACCCACTCAGAACCTCTCTGGAGTCCAATCCGATGGAAGTGGCAATTCTTATCCGTTTCACTTTAACGATGAAGTGTGACACGCCAAGCTCCCTCCCACCTTTCTTTCCCGGCCTAATCTGAAGGCTTCCTCTTTGTCAATCCCCAGAGAAACAAAAACATGCCTCATTCTCAACCGAGTGACAGAGTCGATAATTCCACAGGATGTCGTCCACGTCCAACAAGCGACTGTCACCAATCAAGAAGCCATCACTCAAGGTCACAACTGTGCACTCCTCATCAGCCGGTGGTCAATTCCACCCGAGAACGAACAACGAACTCGACGAAAATTCAAGGGAAGAATAACGAGGCACCGGCACCGGCACCGACACCGGCGGTACCCTCAACGCAATCACCGATTCAGGCCGGATTACTGCTTCCTTATGGGTGATCCGATCCGGTAATCCTCATGCATAATGAAAATCCCAGCACTGCTCTTCGGTTCGTTTTTGGGTGCAATTTACTAAGTGTCGCTGCCGGCAAGTGCTCCATCCACCGGCGGGGTTCCTTGCATCATCAGTTCCTTGACAAAATGTCCTCAGGTACGGCGTACTACTCTCGTACATAAATAAATAAATGAATCTGAGCATTCAACGAATTAACATACAACACAGCAGACCTCAGCAGATTCCAGATATGATGCCTGACTGTTCCTGAGATGCCAGCCTGCATACACAGGGTACGAGCGCTGTGCTCCGAGTGTTGTCCTCTAAACAAACTCGTCCTCCCGTGTGGGTGTGTGCGTGTGTCGTTGATATCAAATAATAATTTTCGCAAGGATTTAGGCAACTTGCCTCCTTTAGACCGAGCCGACAGAAAGCTCCCCAAATATGGCGAGAGCCCCGTTCACTGCCGCCCGCTTCCGTGTTGACTTGTTGGGGGGTCTTACACTTAACCTCTTGTCTCTCTTGTCTCTGTGACAACACAATGTCGGCATTGCTGCGAGATGAGAGATGATATGCCGTGTGTGTGGCGATGGGGGGGGGATGAATGCACACACCGAGGCAAGGATCTTTGACAGATGGCCCGATGTGTCGGTAACTTCACCACTACTCTGCCATCCTGAACTCAACTGGCATCGTTTGTCGTCATCCTCCTCCACGTCGTGGTCGTTGTCGTCGTTGACTGAGAATTCTTGAACACAGGCAACCGTTGGAATTCGAAGAGCTGGCATGTTAATGTGCACACATATGGGATGGCATTACAAAGAAGCAAACATCTTGGAATCCTTTAATGCAAATTTGTGGAAACTGCGGCATGTGTGCCTAACTAAACACACATAAGCCTTTGTAGCGCTGTAGCTCGGTGGCCTGTCGCGTCGCTCTTCGGCGTCTGTCGGTGCTCTTTGGTCGTTTTTAAATTTTGATGGATGCTAATCCTGGTATTGTTTCACGAGTAATTATCTCACATAAAATTGTGTGCAAATACGAATGTTTATGGTTCCGCATGCTGCTTGTGCGGGAGAAAGGGGACGAGCACATATTAGCATAAACATCCTTGATCCTGGCGGGGGCTGACTACCCCGGAGCGGCATGTGTGTGCGTTGTTTGGCTCCTGATGCGATGCGACGTCAGTAAGGGGATTCAGCAAATTCGTGTACAAACGAAACGAGGAACAAGGAATTTAAATTAAATTAATTTGTTTCTTAATCCTGTCGAGCGCAAGACGCTGGCTCTGCCAGCAGTTGAGTCTATTCGGTTGCACGTACATACCTCGTGCGTTGAGATAAATGGAGTTCTTGGATTTATGAGAATTCTATTAAGTGGTTGTGTTGGGGGGTTTAGTGGGTGGCAGGGAATAGGTGGTTTGAGGCTGCAATGGCCACTTTATTGAAGACTGTCCGGGCTTGGTCAATCTTGGCTTTTTTTATAGACAGGCAGTGGGGTAATCTTCAAACAGCGTAATTTCCATCTTTCAAAAATATTTTTTGATCAAAGTGGCTTATTTCAGGCTTGTGAGGTCATATCATAGGTGAAGGGCACCACCCGTTCGTTACATCAGGATTTTTAGAGACAGCCAATCTGGTGTTGAGATCAATCTCTGTTAACTACAAATTAGTACCTACCAATCAGTCACATGTCTGTGGAGAAGAAAGAGATGATCGCCTGGCTTGGCGAGGCAACATCCATTTTTAATGAAACTGCAAAACGGATGCACTAGCTGGGCATGCAACTTGCAATTCAACGTGTCTCTTAGCACTTGCAAACTAATGTTACAGATTGCCCAATTTTCATCACTTAGTAGCAAGGCCTCCAAGAATATCTGACACAGACTGCACTAAAAAATGTGCAAACTGTAACCATTACTGAATAATTTAAGTTCTGTAGTAGGTCTCCTTTTAATACTGCGACTTAGGAGAACACTCTAGAAGACTCAGTGCCATCACACGCTGCCTTTGCAGAAGCTACATGTCTTGGTTACCATTTCTCGCCTCTTCCGAACTTCTCCTGTGAGCTAACTGAACGATTTAAATGACGTCCTCTCATCCCAATTTCAAGACGATCTTGTACTTGTGCATAATGGATCAACTCAAATCCTTTCATTGAGATAATAGCAAAGACGTTACATTTGTGGAGCACTGAAATCGAGGTGATATTGAAGATCCGAGGCGGAGTATCTTCTGACTGAGCTTTTACAAAGTACCCGCCTCGAAGGACTAAATCATTCTGCACAAAGAATTTATACCACGAGTAACGACGTACGAAAGAAGTCCTTGGCATGTCGAAAATTGTCTCCTATCTGCGCGGCATACAAATGGAGGATAGGACGTTTCTTTACGATATAATAATAATATGGGTAGCGCTACAGCCCGTAGAGAGCCAGGGCCTAACTTCTCAGCAACCACTCGTGTTGTGTGTGCTATTGTTCTCGACTCTGAACGGCTTTTTCTAGACAGAAGTACTCCTCCATTGTCAGTGACTCGAAAGAGGTGGTGCAGTGAAAATTATTAGTGTCGCAGAGAGCAGGAATCGAACCTACGACGTTGAGGTTGGGGTCGACGCACAACGCCACGGGTCACCTGCCGTTGGTATATGAACTTGAAGCAAAAATGCATCGGCTAACACGAACATGGTTATTCGAAAAGGCGTAGTAAATGGATTTTTGTCTCTGAAAATACTCGCCGTCAGCATCAAGGTGCCCCGTTGGGAAATTGTTTTTAGCCTGAATTATGTAGACGTCACATTACTGACAAATTATTTCAACGTGATGATGGCACGTTCCACGTGGCATGTGCACCAACAGATCTATTGAAGGTAACAAACATGAGAAATGGCCACATCACTCATTTAATTCAACGCAGATGACTTTCTTGCGTTAAGGTTGAAGAGCGGAGATTAAACCTCGAAATGCAGATCTGTGCATCCCCAATGTGGAAATATGTGTACCAGTATGAAGCGTCAAGATACAAATGTCTCGAGGGAACATTTGTTCTGAACGAGCCCTTATTTGTTTTTGTTTGTTTGCTATGACATCTGTGAAAAATATGTAGTATACATCAAGCCAAGAACAAACAAAATCGTATTTTTACATCGTGTTAAAAATGTCGAATTTTGTACCAGAAAGTGATGATTTGCGGAAAGCATTAATTTTTTGTTTTCATTTGAAGAAAAGTGCTGCAGAGTCGCATCGAATGCTTGTCGAGGCATATTGTGATCATGCTCTATCAGAAGTAACATGCAAAAGATGGTTTCAACGGTTCAGAAATAATGATTTTGATGTGAGAAATGAAGAACGTGGAAGACCACCAAAAAAGTTTGAAGACGCCGAATTGCAAACGATATTGGATGGAGATGACACTTTGAGTCAAAAGCAAATAGCAGCAATGTTAAATGTTGCACAACAAACAATTTCTGACCGTTTAAAAGCTATGGGAAAGATCGAAAAGTGTGGAAAATGGGTACCACATGAATTGAATGAAAGACAGGTGGAAAACCGAAAAAACACTTGTGAAATTTTGCTTCAAAGACACGTAAGAAAATCAGTTTTGCATCGGATTGTTACTGGCGATGAAAAATGGATTTATTTTAAGAATCTCAAAAAATCATGGGTTAATCCGGGACAACCCTCAACATCGACTGCAAAGCCAGATCGATTCGGCAAGAAGACAATGCTGTGTGTTTGATGGGAACAGAAAGGTGTGGTGTACCACGAGCTCCTAAGACCTGGTGAAACCGTTAATACTGTTCGCATCGACAACAAATGATCAATTTGAACCATGCATTGATCGAGACACGACCAAAATTGGCCAGAAGACACGGCAAGGTAGTTTTGCTCCATAACAATGCACCTGCACACAAAGCAAAACCGGTTCAGGATACAATCAAAACAATTGGCTGGGAGCAGCTACCCCACCCGCCGTATTCACCAGACTTGGCTCCTTCCGACTACCATTTGTTTTCATCGATGGGACACGCAATGGCTGAGCAGCACTTCGATTCCTTCGAAGAAGTCGAAAATTGGGTGTCTGATTGGTTTGCTTTAAAAGACGAACAATTTTATTGGCGTGGTATTCACAAATTGCCAGAAAGGTGGTCAAAATGTGAAGAAAACAATGGCCAATACTTTGAATAAAATGTTATTACTTTCCCATCAATAATTAGTGTTTTATTTTCAAAAAAACGCTCATTAAGTAAGTGGAATGTTATATTACGTACAACTGTCCTTTAAAAAGCCACTTTCTGCCGATGGTATACTGTAGGTACAAATTCTATGAGTGAACATCTTCTTTAGACGATCAAAAATATTGTGATGATTGCACCGCTAAGTGCAAGCGTGACCTCCCCCACATTCCTGTGGTGGCTGATAAGACCGATTGTCGGCCACCTTCATTGGGCTAATCTTAACCAGACGCATACTGCCACCACTCAGGCCTAGCTCCATCAGAGAATCTTCCAGGGCAGGCGGTATGTAGTCTTGATCTCCTTGTCAGTTTTCAACTCAGTTGGAGCAAATAACTCTCCAACCTATGGTCATGACATTTGGTTAATGACTGAAAGAATATGATCACGTATACAAGCTACCCAGACGAGATTTCTTTGCGCTGTTGTGGAAGTTACTCCCCGGGTGAGAAACATACTTCCCCGAACAGAAAAGAGCTATGCTTCTATGGTTTGAACACGTGGCACAAGTATTCCTGTCTGCCGACTCCATCAGGAAGACGAGGCCTTGGTTGACCCAGGACGACAGACTTGAACCAAGTCTAAAAACTGGCTTCGTTGCGCCTGGGCATAAATCCTGAGAACTCTAACGCCTCTGCGACCCTTTTAGTGGATCATGCGGTTCCGAAGATGATGATGATGATGGTGGTTAAGTTATGTCGAGCACATTGGAGACACAGATGTGGAGAGAAGTCGATTCCAAAACGAAAAGGCACCGCAGTAGCAAGTGACAATCCAGAGATACAGATAAGCTAATGAGCGTACTGAGCTGTTGTGGCGTCCAATAGTTAACAGTGTGGCGATGGAGACAGACTGGGAAGATACGCAGGAGCCCAAAAATGAATACCATTTACACCACCTCAGAGCAATTTACTGAACTAAGGTCTCCTGTCAGACCAACACCGAATAATCCTCTTCCTTCATTTGAAACGTAGCGTCTTCTGCTCATTAACCCCCAAATCGGCGCTGCACCATACATCTCTTTTCCCGCAGCATATGCTCCCTTGTCAAATAAACCCTCACTTTTTCTCAAGCCCAAATTACACGTCACAACGCAGAAGAATGCAAAGACAGAATAAAACACCAAGTCCTCCCATTGACTTAAAAATCCTCCGCACTGACTCCGCCACAATGGAGTCTTCCACATCAATTATTCCCCACTGATCCACAATATCCCTTAATCCCTTCTCACCATTGGCACTGCCTTCACACCTTACACCGCCCATCTGCCGCTACCGTTCGCAATCAATCCATCAAACTGAAATAAGACAGCCTGCCACTGACGCATCTTCCGTCTGCAACAAGCATCGCCATTCGCCATTCGCCATATAATCACGATAACACCGCTTGCAATTCAATTCAGAAACTTCACCGCATTCGCGGCTTAAGGCTTAGGACGTGGCGGCAGGATAAAGAAGGCCATTCGCGACCGCGAACAATTATCCCATCGTCATGGCCAAAGTTTTTCCTTTATATGCAAGCGCGCGTATTATTTGGCTTCAGTGCTTACTCTTTGTTTTGCGCGGGAAAACTTCTTTAATTAAACTTATCCCTTGGTCAAAGGAAACGGAAAATTTAGTTATCGCACTCGCATTCGTGCGCTGCGTTGTGCCGGCCGGCCGGCCGACCACCCCATCAGCGGCACACCCGTGTTTGCCGCTCGAAGCAGGAATGAGAGGTTTTGCATTCAACCCGGGGCCACTTGCATTCTTTTCCCGCATTGCCATGGACATTGTAATTTCATTTCTTTATCGTTCGGGGATCGCTGCGCTTTATGTGTGGACCTTAGAAGTTCCCGGGCTCACTTCGGTGCTTGCGGGCAGATTAAATTTGATGGAGGGGATTTTTATTTTATGTGCCACAGGGCCTTGTGGGTGAGTTTTTGTTTTTCTTTTTTATCTGCGTTCTCAAGGCAACTCTGTTAGTTGGACAATGGCTGAGGAGCTAGTGGGAATCTGATGTGTGGCTGGTGAGGAGAAGTTTAGGTCTTTTTACAAGTAGTCGGAGGAGGTTGATGCGTACGCTGGTATCTGAAGACTGTTTGCTTCAAAGACGACTTGGATGCCTGTTCATGAAAGGGAAGGTATCTTCATAACCAGTGCGTGTGCATGCACAGACGATAGACACTTGGAAACATTAATATTCCACGTCTGGAAATATTTGGAAATGTGTGCTCACAGACGCCTATGAATCTTGACCTAGTAACTGATCACAAAAGCCTACGGGACGAAGATATACTGCTGCTGTACAGTCGCAGTCGTTGTATCGAGAAAATGGAGAAAGCTCTCCTAGAAGTTGCTAAACGGTGACGATGTATTAAATCAAAGGCACAGCCATGATTCAGCCATAATTCTAACCAGTCATCTTTCGACTGCCACAGCTGCGCTATTAAGCTCATCAATGACTTATGTACACCGTTGGTGATGTTATTTCGCATCTATAAGTCGATTCTGAGAGTTTGGTGCGGATCCGACAACATTGAATTTTTGACCCCAAAAAATTGACAGTGGTTAGTAAGGCTTTTTTGTTGATTTTCTGAGTCATCTTTCGACTGGCACAGCGGCGCTATTAGGCGCATCTATGACTCCTGTACACCCATCGCGATGTTATTTCACGTCTATTAGTCGATTCTGAGAGTTTGGTGAAGATCCGACAACTTTGAATTTTTGACCCCAAAAAATTGACAGATTTTCTGAGTCATCCTTTGACTCCCACAGCGGCGCTGTTATTCGTATCTATGACTTCTGTACACCGTTGGTGATGTTATTTCACGTCTATTAGTCGATTCCGAGAGTTTGGTGAGGATCCGACTACATTGAGTTTTTCATCTCGATAGCTGTAACATCTCCTAGTTGGAACGATAGAATCCAAGAGTCCAAAAAAGATCTCGCTAATGACTTCAACCGAGTATGCCACTAAGTGGGCTCAGGTCCATGCTCAGGCCCAGTCTGCACCACTTATTTGAACAAAGTTAACATCAACTGGCACATCGAACTGTACGACTGGTCCATCCAGGTTAGTTGCTGTCAGTCAACCTGGTGGGATGCCACTGATCAAGTCTACGTACAGCTTCCTCGTGATGCCTAGATATACAGAGTGGCTCCTCCCTACAGAGCCACAGGTGATTTCGCGAAGACGTAACGGATGCGGATAATTCTACAGCTAACGACTATTGAGAACGAAAAAGGACGAAGATTTTGGGTACTGCACGTAAAATGCAGTCGATGAACTTGGGGAAACCCTAGAAGCCTACTAGGCGGACATAACCGCAAGGAGGTTTCGCAGAGTTGAGAAGTATTGACATTGCCGTAGGACTCAACGTTATGTATGTATCACGCACAAATGTGACTGTTCTTCCTTGAGTGTCTAGTTTTTGGTCTGTGCATCTATTTCCTCCTCCAAACATCATCATCAACTTGGAGTGCGAAATTTGAGGCAATTGATTAATGATCGTGCCAGCTGGAAATGATTTTTGACTGAGGCCCAGGTTCAGCCCGGTCTGAAGAAAAAGAAGAAACACCATCATTTTAGAATTTTGCAGGTTTCCACCGGAGACAATATGCATCGAGACTTATCATAAACATTCACTGTTTGTACAGCAATCCGCATGCATGACACGACATTCAACCGACCAGACAACGAGGACGATACTGGCGGTGGATATCGATCTTCACTTATTAAGTCATTTTCAGGATCGTCAGCAGTGCAAAGATCCGGTCTACTGGACCATTCTCAACTGAAGAAGGCCGCACTGAGGAAGGTGAGGCTTCAATCGGGCACTCGACGTATGAGCAGATGTTATAACGCTGCAAAAGATCGCTTGTCGATAGTGCGCACTGTCAAAGGGATTTCCTTCCTTATGGATCGGGCAAACGATTTCACTCGCCAAACATCCTTCATCCTCCGCCCTCCTTAAACTTTCTTTAAGGCAAAAGTTGCTTAAACGAACCAGCATCACCCTACGCCCGTTCAAGACATACACAATGGACAACAATCGGATTGACGTAGAAAGTAACTCAACATCGACGTCCATTGATCCCATCCAAAAAGAAAACCAACCACAGCAACCGAAAGCAATTCCAAGCGAACACGTATGACATGTCCTTAATTTGACTCGTGTGTCTGTGCTCACTGGTGACTAACCTTAAGCTTGCACCTAAATCACTTAACGTGCCGGGTTAATGGGGGGGACGCCTGCATTCAGCAAACAGCATCACGTACTCACGTTTCCCTTCGAGCACCACCGACCACCGAGCACATGCAATAGATCACCTCATCATCACCATAGTTATCGGATATCCAGCAGGTCCTTAACTGCATCGAAGCGCAACCGAAACAGAAAGTTTACCACTCGAATGGAATTTATTAGCCACCGCAGCTAGTAACTCCCGAAATGGCAGCGGGTAACCCGAATGGATCCACTCCCAAGCTACCCTGCCACCACGGCACCCCAGCAGCAACCCATCCACAGGAGCGAGAGAGTACAGAGATACAGACATGGCCAACCTAACAATCCCATTTTACAGGGCGACTTGTGAATGCAGTAAGCATCCTGGTGTGAACTAAAAGTGGCGAAAGGCGAAGCGGACGCGCCGAAGGACGAGGCACGCCGAGGAGAGGGAGCAAAACAAAAAAAAGCACACAACATTTTTGTTTTATTAAAAAAGTTTTGTAATTAGAGAGTCGTCCGCATTACGTCTGTGAGCGCGGGTAACTGTTCCAGGATATTTATTAAGTTGAAGAGCTCCTTTTTTCGTTCCGGCGTCCGTTTTACCCTCGTTCGGTTGCCTTCGCTATTATTCGTTACCAGTGCTGGAAGGGAGGGAGGCAGTGGATTGTCGCTGACGATGGTGATGATGGCAGCGGTGCGCTGTGGTGGGGTGGGTAGGGTTGGTGCGGTGCGGCACTGTCAGTCAGTGGCGATTTTTCACGAGGGAAACATATTTTTCTCTCGTCCACGATGAATGGACTGTGAAACCCAAGAAAGCGGAACGAAAGTAAACCAGAAAAAACACGAAAACCGAAATCGTCCTGCCATTGTGTGCTTCGCAACTCAAACAAAGTTCTCACAGTAATCGCTGCCCAAACGGGATGACGGGAACTGGTGCGGCGCGGCGAACGTTTGAGGTTAATGATACGTCCAGAAATTCAGTTGAAAGAAAATTTTCAAGATGGCACGACCGTCGAGCAGTTCCTCCGGATGACCTCATTCTGCCGGCGGTTAAGCCGGCCGGGCGGAGATGGTCCCCCCTCGCCGGTGCAAATTGTCTTCAAATATCCTCAACAGTCCACTTCATTGCACTCAACACGTTCCACTCCAGCAACGTCCGCCGCAGAGTGCACTGTCCGCTGTGCACTCCAGCCGGCAATTTATTCCGGAATCCCCCCAGTCTCGTGGAGTTGCCTCAAACGCCACTTCATTTGGCCAGCCGACTGCATGTGTGTGGGTGGCTCGCCGACGAAGGGACACCGCGCCCCATTGACCTGGTGAGCCTCAGCTCCTATTGGCAGACATGTCACCCGAAAGCCCGGCGATGGATTCAATCAATTTGAGTAATTCGCCTGGTATTTGTCCCCATCCTGCCGGTCCCCCTCCCCGGAGTTCGGGCACCATCCTGACGGGCCATGCGACTCATCAATTATTTCTCCATGTCACCGATTCGCCGTTAAACTGTGCCGCTTCCAATGACAATTAAGCGTGGAGCGGTCATGCGTTGCGCTGAGTTCCGCTGCATGCGAAATGAGTATTTTGATTTTGGATTTGTTTGCCAGGATACGCGGCTGAATTCCTCGGAGAGCCATGTCAAAATGTTCAAACATGACGATTGCGAGGATATTTGACGAGCTTCACTGTTTTTTTTCGTTTTTGACGGCCTAATGGATATCAATTTATGAACCGTTGACGGACATCTAATTCACTCGGTGTGTTATTATTGCATCCTGAGGGGGATGGCACTGGGACCTGGGGCTGGCGCTCAATGATTCATGCAAGGGGAGTGCATGGGGGGCATTAAGCGTGCAGCGAACGGATTCGGGCTGCAGGAACGCTCGAACATGATCGATTCCGGTTCGCCTCTGTGATTTGCTGATGCGAGTTCGGTGAGTGATGTCAATTCGTTCCGGCATCGCCTTCGGATTTCGTTTTGCTGTTGTGCGACCTGACACTTTTAATCCTGCCAGTGAGAGGAGGTGTTGAATTAACACGGGTTTTTGGGCGGTAATCTATGGAAGGGATTGCAGGGGATTATGATTGATTTGGACACGTCCTCTGCCACGGCTATGGATAGGTTGTGAAGAAATGCTTGACTATTTGCGAAAGTCAGCACGGTTTTCAGAAAAATACAAGCACATTGGTGACCAAAGTGAAGTTAAGATTTTCTTCATTTTCTTTCCGCTATGCTATAGATGTGCTTTGCCGAGTTTAGGTTTACAATAATCACTCTGTTAGCACGCAGCAATATTGAAGTCTTTGCAATAGCAACCTACATCCACCCCTTCTCTCGGTCCGTCTGTGTAGGTGCACAGGGATGACAATTTATCGTCTAGTTATCAGATATCCATCGCCCAATCGATCTGGAAAAATGCTGATGGAGAATTTGTTCTCGAAGGTGATATGGGATAGTAGACGAACGGTATCAAATTGGACTCGTTAAAAATGGTTGAGTGACTGATAGCGAGCTCCGACCACAGTGCTTGGCTGATATACAGTAGCAGGAAAAAAATAAAGCACTGTCCATAATGAAAAGGATCATTTTTGGAATACTTTAATTGTATCAAGTTTAGAGACATTATATCTCCTCCTCCACTCACCATCTATGCAGACGGGACCGAAAATCACACGAAGAATTTTCCTCTTGAAGCAATCAAGAGCAGCTTCATCCGCTTTTGACACAGTCCATGCCTCCGCGCCATATAGCCGGACTGGGACGATTAAGGTCTTGTAAGGTGTTACCTTGGTTGTTCGAGAGAGGGCTTTGTTTACCAATTGCTTTCTTAGGCCAAAGAAGCAGCGATTGGCAAGAGTTAGTCTAAGTTTGATTTCAGCGCTGGTGTCGTTGTCTGAGTTGATAGCGGTTCCCAGGTAGACAAAGTTTTTAACTACCTCAAAGTTATATCTGTCTGCCGTGACGTTCTGGCCGAGACGTCGGTGTTGGGTGTCCTTTCTTGTTGACAGCATATATTTGGTTTTACCCTCGTTTACCGCTAAACCCATCTTCGCGGCCTCCGTTGCAATACTCACAAAAGCGCCTTTGACATCACGCTGCGTTCTTCCGATAATGTCAATATCGTCGGCATATGCGAGTAGTTGGACGGACTTCTGAAAGATTGTTCCTCTGGTGTTGGCGTTTGAGTTTTGAACAATTCTCTCAAGAACGATGTTGAAGAAGTCGCATGACAACGCGTCGCCTTGTCTGAATCCTTTTTTGACATCAAAGGTCTCGGTTAGGTCTTTACCGACCTCAACGAAGCAGCGTACATTCTCCGTCATCCTACACAAACGGACGAGTTTGGTAGGGATGCCAAAACTAGACATTGCTCTGTATAGCTCGTCTCTATAAATGCTAAAAAAGGTGGTGGGTATCAATTTGTTGCTCCTGGGTTTTCTCCTAAATCTGCCGAAGTGTGAATATTTGGTCGATAGTGGGTTTTCCTGGCCTAACGCCACACTGGTATGAACCGACCAGGTTGTTGACGAATGGCTTTAGGCGGTCACACAGTACGGCAGATAAGATCTTGTATACGATACTTAGGAGACTGATGCCTCTGTATTTGGCGCAGTTCAAAGGGTCTCCTCCGTTGCAATGTGAACGAGAAGCATTCTCTATGTCGTTAAACAGTCTGGTATATGTGGTAATAATAATACCTCTGAGGAAACCTTAACTAATTTGTATATAATATATTGTGGTGACATATCAAACCAGCACTCAGCCGAGTGGACAATTAAAACAACAGCAATAGCGAACCGAAAAGGGTAAAGGCACTCTTAAGCACAGCATTTGTGCACCCACCGGTCACATCGACCATCGGTCGAATACATCTCGAAAGCCCATGCAAGACAAGTGGACCGGTCCCGGAGACCAGTCCAATGAAAGTGAACCCTTTCAGGTGGGGAGGCTCCATCTCGTCCATTAAGTGGAACAAGTCCTAATTTTCGAAATCCCTTCCACTTGCCCACTACGACCACTTCACATTCACGAGTTCTTTTCCCTTCAATTTCAATTGAAATCCGGCCGCCCCTCCGCCGACCGACTGCCGTGCACTCACTCAACATAGAGAAACGTTAATTATCCTCGTTTTTTTTTATTCTTGTGATTGATTCCATTTCAATTTCTATTCATGATTCAATAAAGGCCCTTCCTTCGTCCTTGCACACACACACACAGGGGCAGCGAGAGAGGGAGCATCAAAGAAAAACGAATGAAACCCAATCACGTTGAGTTCCTCAATGGAATTCCAAACGTAAAGTGCAAGAAAAAATCCCTCCCGACAACAGGAACAACACAAGAAAAAAAGAAAAGAAACTAATGAAGGATAACCAAAGGCGAGCGAACGAAGGAACCAATGGCCTTTTGACCCTTGCCGCTGTTCCCATTCAGACTCATTTTTTTATTGCCTTTCTTGGAGGAATTAATGTCATCTAAGCAGATTGATTGAGCAGCGGCAAAAAAACGTCGTTTCTTGGGAAATTCCACTTACACCTAGACGGAGCAGGACGCCACCGACCGGCGACCGACGACAACAATAACACAAGCAGCAGGACCGTCGGCAGCATCGGCAGCTGCCACCAAATCAACAAGAAGTAGAACATTCGAAAAAGGATTGGGGAATTACCATTTTGAGCTTTTCGTTCGTTTCCTCCTTTTTTTTTTGCATCGGTCTCAATGCAGGAGCACTCCGGGTTCCTGTAATTTCGCCCTCCTCTCGAGCAGTTCCTTCTCGGCGTCTGGCCTGGCGGTGCAACGAATTGTATTTAAATTGCAAACGAGGATTGCAGGCTCTCCCTTTTCTGCTTCTTTTGCATGGCTCTTCAAAGGGCACGCTGTATTTATTGCTGGACTCTATTATCAGGCAGATGAACAAATTAACTTCTACAAGGACTCACCAGACAAAGGAATATTTTAATAAAATTTCAGATCTCCCGATTGTGCAGAAGTTGCGCCGTGTCCTTGAAGAGGCGCTGGCCTGCACTTGTCGTGGCTCTCAATGAGGGTAAATGAACTTTTGATTTTGCAGCCGTGATTGAGATTTTCATCAATTGGAAAAAAAACAGGCGTTGTCACAGTTCGAAGAGATTAGTCTCTTGTATTGGAAAGGGCAACCATTCGAATAGTCTGTGTGAGGTCATGCAGCGTATGTCGTATATCCCTGCTTAACGATGCTAGTAAAATAAAACGAACATTGTAAACGTCCAAGGCTGTTTTGCATTGCACTAGCATGCGCAGTATGCCTTCCGGCCCGACATCTCGACTGTAGATCAAATATCCACACTAACTATGTTTTAAATTGAGACACACCAGCTTTTCTTTATCTACATGCTAAGGCTAGCATACACTGCAAGGGGTGACCGAATTCGGAATTCCGGGCTCCAGCCCGTTGTGTTGCATCGCGTATTTCGGAGAAAGAACAACGAAGTCCCTTGAAACTGTACTGGATTGCGTTAAGGAGGTGTGATTTTCTCTGTAACAAAAAAGACATACTTCAGCAGGCAGCTATTGAAGAATCTCTTTTCAACAAGTCTGCACCACTGTCAGCTTCCGCAGATGAGATCGATATCGTTATACGTTGTTTGGTGAAAGTTTTCACGGTGATTCAATTAGGCTTTTAAGAAACTCAGGAAAAAATCCGGGCCATCTATAACGAATCAGTCACTTATCACCTAGGACTGAAGATTACAATCGACTGCTTGAATGTGGAAGTAACGCACGTCATCTTTTATATTGAGGATTCTGTGTTCAAATTTCGAGACGAGCATAATTCACAATTCACAGCCTCTTTCGAGCCATTATCGGTCACATCGAGCGAATGGACATAAATACCTCAGCTAAGGGGGTCTTCTAATCCGAGCCTCCTGGTTCGAGAAGGAGAGGAAGACTGAACCTCCGGTACAGGCACCAAGTAATCGCGGATGTAAGACAGCTTGGCCTTGATGACGAAGCAGCGCGCCCATGACCGTCACCGATGGAAGTTCGGACCCTTCATGGGTCGGTGCCTAAAACTGAAGACAAATGGGGACCATACGATACCGCACACCTTTTTCTGGAAACTGAACTAAGCATAAGAATAATCGTGGACATAAAAGTGAAAGGACCCATCGCCTAAACGTGTACGTATGCATCTTACAGCTCCTCTGTGGTGCTCCCATTTTCTGCTGTTTGGTGTCCTGTTTGTATTTTGAGATTGTTGAGATACGGCTTTGGATTCACTTCAAAAGACCATATTGAATCCAAAAATCCTTGAAATTTCTGAGACTACTGTAATTGCTGACCCCTTCTTGATCAGATTTCCGTTTCACTAAGGAGGAACCCTAAAATATCAGTTCTTCTTGACCAATCCACCGAAAGGATTGGATCATTCTCGGAAGTGAATTTGTTCATAAATCTTGAGCTTAAGCCGTTCAAACCCTCTCCGCCCGGCAGTGCTAGACATCAATTCAATTCCAGTCTGATTCATCGATCAGCTCTGAACAGACCCACTGTTGCTAGCTGCACTGAGAAGCAATTGAGTTATTTGTTTGGCGCTTAATCCGGGATAAGCCTGGGGCTAAAACAACAAGCCTCTACAGCCAGCTGACTCCAATTAAGGTCCTTGTGTGCGCCATCGGGACGTTTTCATACAAAAGCTCTTGTGGTTCCACACACTCTTTAAGGAACACCACAGCAGCGCTCCCTTAAGTCCCCTGACATCTGTGACTGCTTCAACCACTATCACCGCGCAGCCTCCCCCTCCCCCTCTCCCACAACATTAGACAAAATTTGTAACGAATTCGTTAAGAACCTCCATCCCTCAAGATCCCAAATCGTCCTCCTCAACCTAGTCCCTGCGATTTCCATGGCGCCCAACACATGACCGCACAACCACTGACTACACGTCCCCGCTTAAATGAGCCCCTCCTACCCCCACACAAAGGTAGTGCCCCGTTCAATTATTTATCCAACCACTCACCACACAAGCGCCGAGTTCACGTGTCCCAACCCCATTTCGAGCGAAACATCTAAAATTCCCAACTTCATCGCGATGATAACCGTAGACCCCGAGACGTCGAAGGCTCAGCTGCCTGCCGCATCCTTTTTGCTAATCTCAGTTAATGACAGCAATAACCGTTACAGGATAGGAAAAGAAAACAAACAAAACTACGAGGCCCATTACCTGGTGGGCCGTGGCAGCGCGTCGAGCATGCGGAGACCTTTATGGTCATGCATAAACCCTTCGTCTTCCCGGGGAAACGACCGAGTGAATCGGGGAAATAAAAGAAGCCACCACCACGGCGCCCCACCGCACCGCCAAACGGGACAAACTTTCATTTGGTTCGTTGTTCTTCCGCAATTCATTTCAACTTGTTGTTTGCCGACCTCAACAAATTACAACTCACATCACACAGTCCCCCTGGGAGTCCACTTCATTCGGCTCCAACCTCGGTCATGTCAAAGGTTCTCCCACCGCCCACCGCCCACTGCCCACCGCCACGGTAGAGCTCGTCCGACTCCCGATAACATTGACATCCCAAATCACAGGACATCTTAAAGCTATTTATCGAATTGAACGCCACACACGACGGACTGTGGTGGGCTGCGCCGCTCGGGCACGCCCGATGGGGTGGCGAACGGCGGCGGAGGGAAAAGGAAAAAATCCTTATCACCCTTATGACATTCGCAGCATCGTAAAACGATTTCTTATGTTGGTTTCATGGGGAATTTATGATTATTGCGAATGGACCGTCGTCGGAGGACATGGCTGCCACTGGGGAAGACTCGAGCTTGTGTCGTTGCCTGAATTTTTCATTCCTTCCTGGGCGGCAGCGTGTGTGTGCGCGCTGGTGTGGGGTGGGTACGTCTGCTGCTGCCTCAGTTCTCTCGCTCGGTCTGGTTCTGCTTGTGGTTTATGGGCGAACGATGATCCTTGGTCAAGCAATGGCGATTTGTAATGTTGAGAAGTGCACTATCGGGGGATGTCAATGTTGTAATTGGGTGCCGCACGTCGAGTGCATCGAGTGCGCGGCGCCGTCCATTGAAGCGCCACGTCCATACGGGAGAGTTGCAGTCTTATTTAGTGAGTCTTTGGCCTGAAGTGTGGCCTAGACACATTTGTTTCAACCGCAAGAGTGCTCTTCGAGTGCAATCAAGTGGGAAAGGCAATGCACTGGATGTGCATTGGACGGTCGGGATGGCGTGGAGCAGTTCTGTGAAAATGGCGCGGAAAATGATGGGATTGCTAAAAAAAATCAGCTCCATGGAGTCTGGGCCCTGTGCGTGACTGCGGGTCGCTGCTTTCCAATTTGATGGCGAAATAAAGAAAATTAGAGATTTTTTTAAGGGCTCAGGGTGCAGGGAACGCTTTATAAATTGGGGAACCACCACATAAGTCGCTAGACTCGAATTCGGAGTAATTTGGAGGTATTGAAGTTTGTGGACTCATATGCTCCTGGGAGCGGGATTTCCAACTACTAAGATATTCGCACATGCAATAGTTCACGAGTATCTGGCTTAGATCGCACTATTGAAGCCTGCTGTTCAATTTTGTTACGACCCAGTTACGAATGCAGTCCATTTAAGATTATAGACAAAGTCAGCATCACGGTGTGGGCACAAACAGTGATTATCGAAAGAAAAGGTACACTTCAGTTAGAAAAAAAATGTTTCTCATGGGCGAACGTGCATTACATGTCACTTTCTTTTAAAATCTGGTGGTTAACCATGATTATAGCTTTGTTTAAGGATCTTAAGCAAGTCACCCGCTTGTACTGGTCTCGTGAATAGCAGTGAACCCAACCTCGATCCTTGTGGGACACTTTCATTTCCATGAAGCGGACTACACTCTTTTGCAGCTTCTTTATAACGTCGCCTAACATTTTGCAATTTTGCATTCAATCAAACGGACAATGGTTTTCCTACGATTTTTGTGCTGTATTCACATTCCTAAGAAATCGAATGGAGGAGAAGACACAAGCACGAAACAGAATGTGTATGCAGTCCGGAAAGCAAAAATCCATTGACTACACTGCTTCGGCCATATCGAGCGCATGGACACCAACGCTCCTCCAAAGCGGGCTTTGCGTATTCGACATTCCTAGTTCGAGAAGGAGAGGAAGACCAAACCTCTGGTGCAGAGACTAAATCATCGCGGATGTAAGACAGCTTGACCATGATAACTGGAAGCAGCGTGCCCAGGACCGTCACCGATGGAACGCACCAGTTGACCAGGCTCGGACCATCCATAGGTCGCCCGCCTGGTAATTAAGTAAATAATTCACATTCCTACCAAACTCGTCAGGATGACGATGCAGAATTCTTACTGCTCCATGGAGATCGGTAACGAATTCGCCAAAAACTTCAATGCGGCGGTCATGTGACTTCTCGAAAATATCTTGCAAAAATGTATTAGCCACCACAAGAAGCACGATATTCCAGAAGGCCGTTCA
This sequence comes from Eristalis arbustorum, assembly GCA_916610145.1. Lineage (NCBI taxonomy): Eukaryota > Metazoa > Arthropoda > Insecta > Diptera > Syrphidae > Eristalis > Eristalis arbustorum. The sequence continues at coordinate 21,392,508 of OU744319.1, forward strand.
ATTGCTTTACGTTTACGCGGTCGACCTTGACGTCATGCTGTCGTCAAGAAAGGATACCCAACATCGGACAGAACGTCAACGTAAGCTGTTATAATTTTGCGGTTGTCAAGCACCTCGTCTATCCCGACTCCGCGGTAAATACTGCAAACAAGATCAGTACCGAGATCAAATGCAGAATAACTCTTGCATACAATTTATTTACAGAGCACTCTCTAGGAGGACCAAGCTAAATCTGTAAGACCTTCATCATGTCCGTCCACTGTACAGAGGTGTCGACTGTATCCAAAAGGGGATAAAGTGGTTCTTGGTCTTTTTCAGAAAAGAGTTCTGCGGTCTATCGTCCGTCTAGTTTGGTTTGACGAGATATGGAGTTTCAACGATGATCTGTATGGGCTTTACACCGACATGAGTCTAGGCAAGCGCATACGGATCCAAGGCCTAAGATTTACAGCTTATCTACTGCTCGTAGACTCTCCTATTCTGAGTTTGTGTGAGAACGCAAGAGATGACGTCCACGGAGGTGCACAGAAGTCAAGAAGGACCTCAGTCGGCTCGGTGGTAGAAACTGACGATATCTGGCGATAGAGGACGGAGAGGCATTTTAGATGAAGTCCAGGTTCACCTCAGACTCTAGCGTCCCATGAATATACACAATCTGTCACATTTCCCATGAGAAGAGGACGCCGTATGTTAGGTTAGGTAGTAGTGGCTGACTGCTGCAGAGCAGTCACACTTAGGCCAGAGTAGGCCCATTGTGATACCACGAGGATTGATTTCTCCAGTTGGTGCTGCTGATGAACCGATTTAGTTGGCCAATGCTGGTACTTTTTAGCTCGTTACGGCCGCTGAAGTAGTAGGCTCCTAGGTGCAGGAACCTACGACTGCAGGAGCAGAGAAGCTGATGAGTATTTTCTTCCTCTTCTTCATCCATGCAGCTTCTGCAAAAATCATTATATGGAGCACCCATCCTGCGAGCATGAGTGCCAATTACACAGTGCCCGGTTATGACTCCTATGAGGGTCCTTAATGAGGGCTTGCTGAGTCCAAGTAGACTAAGTGACCGTTTTAGGTTAAGTGATGGCCAGATCTTTTATTTTAAGGCAGGTGGTGCCTTCTAGCCATTTGTCATTAGTGGTTTTAGTTTAGCGGTCGGCCTGGAAGGCAGTACCCCTGCTATCGATACCACACCTAGCGAGTTCGTCGGCTTTGCAGTTTCCTAGTATGTCACAGTGTCCCGGCAACCACAAGATGTGAATGTTGAAATGCTGGGCCATCTCGTTAAGGGACAGCCTGCAATTTAGGGATGTTTTAGAGTAGAACATGACATTGTCCAAGGATTTTATGGCGGCCTGACTATCGGAACAGATGGTGATATCCCTTTTTGATATCACATTGTTTTTAAGCGAGAGAGAAGAAGGGATATTGCACGAGCTTTCTGCCAACAGTTAAAAAACTCAGTAAGTTGTCGCGGAGTAGGTTGGTGCGGTGCTCACAATGTATGGGTAAGCTTCGGTCTTTCCGAAGCGTTCATCTATCTCGAAACATTTGACCTAATATAGGATTCACATACTTGCATACTCTTTCCTTATCAATCGACAATCGATATTCGCAATAAGGCAACATTCATAAGGAGCATAAGAAGCTATAAAAAATAGATTGAATTCACAAAAAAATATGGTCAATGCTTTTGACTTAGTTTCGTTAAGTTTCGTCCATTTTTTACATTCTTTAGTGATATCAATGTCAATGAGAGTTACGGTTTTGTTTGCAATTTTTCAGAAGCATATATGGACAAGCTAAGTCAGAGATGCTTCTGTCTATTTTCCGTTCGGTTCTGACTTGAGCCAGAGATCTTCTAAGCCGCTGCATGGATACGCCTATATCCCCGGATGTAATAGCTTACCAACTTGAGGGAAAGTGATTGGAATCTGTATTCGGTCCTAAAAATGTTCGTATCTACATGCAGAATTGTGAATGAGTATCGGGCTTCAATTATGTTTGGTCAATCTATGGGACAGAAAACTGATGAGAGCGTCGTCCATTTTCGTTATTGATGTTGCAATGAAAGTGCCGCGAACTCGTTATTACAAGATGGCTCGAGGTTAAAACATATCCAGAGGACGTTGAGGATTAAGCCTTCTGTTCGTTTCTATAGCTTAAGCTTGAACTTGCTCTAAGCAAGGCGATGAAATCTACTAGACCTACCTTCAGTGAGAACTTCCTGAAAAATACACAATAGACCGTAGGAGATAGTATACAGAACGCCATACGAGAGCTACCCCGGTGCTCAATGGTTGGAAGTCACTCATTAAAAAAAAACAGCTTCCCCAGGAACCACCCACAACCCACTATCCAACCCCGGGTCAATAAAGTCCCTCTCACGGAACAGACGACTATTTGCGCCTGAGCCCACTTCAGAAAACTCTACCAAAGAAATGATTTGATTGTCCTTTAAAAAAGCCATTTACATTCGAACACAACTGCAAGTGCACTTCACACTCTAGCCGATAAGCTCACGTGCTCAAGTGACAATTAAACACCGTCAATGAACTTGAAAACCATCGAGCGCCGCGCCACGAACTGCATTTCCACAAGGGAAAACCCACTCGTCGCCGGCGTCGCCATCGCTGCCACCGCAAACCACTGCGGCTCAAGTAGGCCGTCATTAATTAACTTCATCAGAGCCCCCTCTCGAAAGGGATTACTAAATATTTTCCCGCAACAGCATGCCACCGCTCATTTGGACAGAGTCGCCGTGGTCGGGGCGGGGGACAGCAACACTCGATGGAAAGTGGAAAGAGCAGAAATTTCTAAAAGCTCCTTATTGCCGAAAGCCCTCCTTGTTGTCCCAGGCCCCAGGCACCCGCCGAGGAACGTCTTGAAGACGGCATAATGCTAATTAGCTGCACTTAAACATAATTGCAGCACTAACGTACTTCTGTACGTACTTTGATCCCGGCACTCCTCTCGGCAAATGGTTCCGCATTCGGGAAACTTGGTCCGCGTCAGGAGGCAGGCAGCCAGCCGACAGGTCTCTTTAAGATTCTCCCAATTTACATCGAATTCCATCGAAGTATGCGGCCACTCGAGCACCCACGCGATAGTCGAACTTGCCCTTCTGCCGAAGGACCAGGCAGTCCCGCTCGCTCCTCGAGGTAGACACAAACTGGTGCACCCTTGCAGCCTGTCCCACAGCCCGTCAGCAACCACTACCACTGCATAACAATAATTCGCATCGTAATTGTGTTGTGTTAAAGTTTTGTGAGATTTGTAAGAATTTTGCTCGCTCGAAACCGTTTAACAATGAAGGGATACAAATGCGGCAGCGGCAAGCACACACACAGGGACCGCCAGAGAGAGAGAGAGAGAAATGTGCAACCACGTCGTTGGGTAGAGCCAGGCATTACCATCATCGTCTGGCTCTTGAAGCTTCTAACTTTCTGTGCAGCCACCAGAGTCGGAGCCGTAGCCGTAGTCGTAGTCGGAGCAGGAGCTACCGCCGTTCAAGTGGTTAATGGAAAATTGTGCAATTTTCAACAAGGACTTTATTATAGCGTCCCTACGAAGGAAACTTACCAAATTATTGCCTACAGCCCCTGTGATAGTGGCTGCAGTGGCAGCAGCCGGCACAACAGTCCGCCGTCCCCCTCTCGCAGGGGCCGATATCTCTGCTCTCGGTTTGGCTTTCGCATCCCAGAAGCCAATGGCCACAGACTGTGTCGGGCTGGCGTGTGTGCATGTTTGAGTTCGTTGAAAACCCATCAGTGTCTGGACGAATCCAGTTTTCAAAATTTCACCAGACTCCTCCGGTCGCCATCGCCATCGTCGTTGTCGTCGTCGTTCCTGTCGAAGCATGGGGGGGAGAGGGCATGGATGCATCTGTGCGGTCGTATACACTTTGAAGAACTTTAAAGGTTACTTCAGTTAATGACGATGGCCGGGAATGGCTGAAGACTTCCTCAAAGTTCTTCTCCACTTTAATAAATTGCCATTCATTTTTGTCCCTTCGTGTTGTCGCCACCCCTCCGACCCATCTGGTGGTGGTCCTGCGTACCGCTTTGAGGAGGCGAAATGTTTCAGGATATTACAACACCAAATGACCATGGAAGCTCTTCATTGTTTCGACTATGGGCGAATTTTAACGCTTGAATGTCAATTATTCCATGAGGTAACTTTTAAATTGGATTGTTGTCGGTTAAGTCTGTTTTCCTTTGAAGGATATTTGAGGAGTTTCGCTCAAAGGCATGGGCATAGTTCTGACTATTTGCTTACCTCTTCTGATGTGCGTCTCCTGTCCTGCGTCAGAGTTTGCGGCAGAACGTTGATTCTTGCCTCTGGTGACCTGCAATTGTGTTTTGAAGATTTTATGAATTTTACTCAGACGAGGACTCTTTTAAAATTCACCGGTCTGTCGTGGTAGCCTGTGTGAATGAATTCGGGGAATGCAAAGGCTGACAGTGGAAAATTTCATTTTAGGTACACTCTCTGATGCTAGAGAACAGCTCCCGGACTTTCAACGGATTCCGAGAAGGGTCCGTCCACGGTTCTGTTCCTAGAATAATGAGAGTTCCATACAGAAAGCCACGTAAAAGGACAGGCTATTAATCTCGAATCGGTGCCCGTCGACGGTATCAATGTCGGTGATGAATATTCAGTGATTCCGAGTTGGAATCGAAACTTTTGTCCCTCGAGCCGAATGGAGAAAGTGTTCAGATTGTAATTACCGGGCTTGGGTTCCCAAGCTTGCTCATTGATGGTGACAGAAGCATATAAGCTCCCCTTCATAAACAAGAATAATCAAGACAGGCTTATGACTCCATCATCGTCGCTCAGACTCCTTGCATTGGTCCTTGCAACCCTATGCTTGCTCGAATGACATTGACGTGATTAATCAAAGGCAACGAACTCTCTCTCAGACGTTTGTTAACATTGAAATGGAAGCGGTCAAAATGTAAGCCAATTAGGCTGTGGTTAAGTTGTGGTGCCAGAGATCTTGATCTTGACTATAGGAGAGCAAATAAAAAGGAAATGCTCCAGAGTTTCACCTACTGCTGTTTCCCATCATTTTCCGTCGGAATCCATACAAAAAAAAATCTCAGTTATGAGGCGCACGCTCCATTCCGACATCTGGTTTCTGTATTAAGACTGACTCTACTTCAGAACACTCTCCGATCTGACGACAGTCGACTAAGACTTATACATACATTACAGACCTAGTCTATGAGCAAAATCATCCACCACACACAGACATGTCATAATAAAGGGCTCTCAAGGACAAACATACCTCACATACCTGGTCGGACGAATGTCAAACACATCAATGTCGTTAAAGTTCCCATGAACAAACAAGGTGTCCCAGATGTAGGCCCAAATCCATGCCGGATTAACTGTCTAGCGACGTCCAATTTAGTTCATCGGAGTTGGACAGATATCTCTTAGGACTACATCGGTTGTCTTTCCACAATCTCTGTTTGTTTGGTGCTTAAGCTCCAAAAGTATGCACTCGGGCTCAAACTTTTTTACGATGCGACAAAATGCTTGCACACTTAGGTCATCATGCCCCACTTTAATATAAAATTATGCTTACTAACTATGGCTTCCGAGTTCGAGCTAAAACTCAAGCTTATTATCCTTAGCTGCTACTAACTTTCTTGACACATTCATCAAAAGCTACATAAGTGTCAATCTTGCTTGTGGCGACACAATCGCCACAAACGACACAGTCATCAAGGGCGACAATACCGCCAGGAGTGATACAATCGCCGGAAGCGATAGAATGGCCAAGAGCGATACAATCGCCCGAAGCGACATATTCGCTAAGAACTAACCAATCGACAAGAGTGAAAAAATCGGTTCAAATTCGATCGAACTAGACTTGAACCTGGTCACCGGCATTCAAAACTGCGAACTTATGTCATATGATGCCTATTCCATCGATGTGCATCTGATTTTTTTTTTCGCAGGTGATCACTCTCGATCAATGCAGTATTTAACGTCTGGTTTTTTGCCAGTCGACCCAAGTCTGAAGGAGCCAGCATCCCAGACAAGACAAGACAAGTAAACATAGAGCTCTGTCTGGATTCCTTCTCCAATCTTAAAGCCGCATCAACGACACAGACTAACATTCAACGAACAAAGAAACCCAAGCGTTCCTGCCAATAATCTCCCAGTTCAACGGCTTGCATTTTAGTTCACCAACACTGTGTGTCGGCTTTGAAAAAAGTGACTGGATTAAAAAATAGCATCCCCAGACTTTTGCTACATTCTAGACTACAGCATCCAGCAATTAAAACAAAGGCCTGTAAGAGGCAAAAGAATGTACTGCAGTCTGGCCAATTCACGTGCTTTGCGCGCAAAGGACACCCACCCATCCGATTGCGTGGACATAAAATAATTTCAGTCTTCATGGCGTTTTGGAAAGAATTTATATGATTTCGAATTTGTCTAGTTCGGACTAGTGATGGGAACTATCGAATAAAAACTATCTAGTTATTCGATAGTTGCAAACTATTCATTTATTCGATAGTCGAAAACCATTCATTCATCAAATTGAATAAAAAAAATATTCAATAGTTTTTACTTTTTTTCTTTTACACACACTAATTTGTACAGCAAGTTTCACCTTTCTGCCTAAAAAATGGAAATGCTTGCTGTCAATTTTAGTTCGTGTAAAAGGGGCCTTGTATGGCTGGTTGGACTGAGTCAAATGGTCGGCATGGCAGCTTCTCTGAGAGAGAATTTTGTGTATTCATACACACATTTGGTTCGAGCCGATAGTTCGACTCAGTTAAGAGACGAGTTCGAATTCGTTCATTTGTATGATGGAAAAATGTTCAAATGGTTTTAGTTGAATGAATGGTATTTTCGTTCGCTTGGACTTTAGACTATCGAGTCGAATGAATGGTTTTAGTTGAATGAATAGTTTTTTCGTACGTTTGGACTTTGGACTTTCGGCTGCTATGAACGATTCGTTCAGTTGTATGATGCAAAAATGTTTGAATGGATTTAGTTGTTTGAAGAAGAAATCGCCTGAAGGGAGAAAAATTGAATCAAATAGTCTTCCTTAATAGCAATTCTTTCTGAAAGACGATGGAAGAATAGCCAAACACCGGAATGAGGGATGTAATTAGTTAGTATGTTAGTACTATGTAATGAACTTTGTATTTTATGAATGAAATGAATTAAGTACAAATGATGTATTTATGTATGCATTAAATAAAATAAGATTGGTATTTGATTTTGTAGTTCGTTGTGAGAGGCAAAGGGAACTCACATGAAAAAGCACCCTTAGGGTTAGAGACGGGGAAGACGGTTTTGATTTATTTTTTGTGATAATTATATATATCGAGGATTAGGCCTCCTAAGGAAACCTCAGAAAAAAAAACGGGAGCCCCATCCCCACTCTTCAACCATGGCGTGTATTGTTTTAACAACCCAGTCGGTGAATGAATGAATGAATAAAATCATTCGATAGTTGAAATTATTCAGTTACTAACTATCGATAGTGCAATTCATTCGATAGTTCCCATCACTAGTTCGGACTATACTAAAATCATCAATCGTGGCAATCGGATAACAGAGACCTTCCTCGAAAAATCTTATCTTTGTTCCAGAAATTTTTCATTCATTCAGACAGCAAGAGACGCCATCTTTTTAGGGGGAAAAGTTCTGAGTGCGATTTTGAGTTGATAGCACCTGAAAAAGGTATATGCAACCACGAGCCAGTCACATATACAACTCGCCTGTAGATGAATAGTCTTAGACTTCGAGCCAGTGGCATAAAGTCATAGAGGTTCCCCACATTTAAGTGAAGTGGTGACTGGAAGATTTTGACGCTCATATCCCAGGAATGTAGTGGCCAAATAAGAGAGGATAAAGTTCTCGTCAGCCTCTCTGGTGGGACATTGTTAAGATTCTTTCTTCTCTCTGACGAATGTGTCAGAAATTAGGTGGACACTGAAACTACTGGTGCTCCAATTATGAGGGACTTGTCCCTTCAGATGGTTACCCATTGCTGACAACATGTGAATTATATTCGTATACCATAAGTTGTGCGACTACTAAACGAAAAAAAATGCTTACATAAACTTGGCCACCATTGTCTTCTGTCTGCTGTTCGCCCTTGGCTCCTGTCGGCACTGATATCCCGGATATCCTCTCAAAATTCCCCAGCTATGGTACGAATTGATATTCAGGAGTGACCAACAAATACAAAGCCAAAATGCAGCTTAATAGCCTGAGCGAGTTCGTCTGGGGTCTGGCCTGATCGAATCAATACGCACTGTGATAGAAAAGATTGTGTGTAACTTTTTAGATGATACTGAATAGCTCAAGATCAGATAAACTTGATTTAAGTGAAATTAAAAATTATCTTAGAACAAAACGAAAGAAGAATAGTTGAATATGATAGTGTCCGTAATTGGTTCTGTTATATAGCCAAGTTTTTCTTTCCAGTTTTCTTGGCGAAACCAATAAAAGTAAAACGGTGTGTCTTTACACAGTAAAAAAAAAAACATAGCATAAGCCGAAAGGCATAGACAAATTTGCGATTAGAATAGCTTAGAGTACCCGTATAGGGTCAGTAGGTCAGGAGTAAGAACATTTCTTATGTTAGTTAAGCTAGTTTTAAGCATTTTTGTCTAGCATGTAAGTTAATGAATTCAAAATAAAACAAAAATGATTAAAAAAAGAAGAGTAATTGGTTCTAAGAACTAATCCAGTTCAGAAGTGATTGCTTCGCTTTTTCTCAAGTAAGCAAAATTGAACGAATCTTAACGAAAGTGAGTACAGTGATTAGTAACTACACAGTGTTGTTGCTTAAATTAATTTCAGCCTCCTTATTTTGATTGCAGTTAAAACTTATTAAAGGAAGGACGGTTTTGTACTGTGACCATGGGCCTGACATGGAAAATATTTGTATACACCTAGAGGAGGTAACTCAGATGGACATTGCGATCTATGAAAGTAAAACTGAGTACATGCTGTCTGTGCAGAACTAGCTATGTGCACCTACAACTTTATCCATAGTTAGAACCAGCAGCTGTTTATGTTAAACAAAACCAGTTGCGTGGGCAATCAACAAGACCATTTGTTAAATGGGAAAGCGTTCAAATCATCCTCTAGTTGGAAACTGACTTGTGGACAATTCATCTGCAGTCATCCATTGAACCTCAACTTGCCTGCCGAACCTATGCAAGCAGAACTGAGCTCATATCCTGTTCGAAGAATGACAACAAATTCCGATGCGTATCTTTGATTGCAGACCTCCCACGCTAGGTTTGCGCGAACGACCTCCGAGAATAAGTACCCTTTGCCCTGCGTCTGTTTCTGACTTAGAAACAGCTTCTTCGAACTGGGTCAAGCACACTAAGCAGCCAAAGCCACCGAGATCCATGCCATCTGTCGCAGGCGCATGGATAAGTTACAAGAGGCCGCTCCTTTCAATCCCGCATCCCTCTTGTAACCACACGCACACAAAGACGAGAAAATCCCCTTAACTTGTACTTCAAACTTTTAATCTCAAGTCATCGTCGTTATCGTCCTTGTTGTCAGCAATTCAAGTGCAAAACATCTCGCACAGACTGAATGCAGCCGGCTTCGGTTCGTCTGTTTTGCATTCATTAACAAATGCTGCCGAACCCGCCCCCTGGATGGAGATTGAAGATTGGAGCAGGCGGCAGCTTGCAGAGAGTGAGCGCCGCACAGCCAGCAAATGTATACACAACAGTTGCAGTTAATTTTAATTTCTTAAGGAAATCCCCGTCGGATATTAGAAAAACAAAACTACCCCCTCCCCAGCCAGCCCCGCTCGGCGACTGTTTGTGATTCAACATTTCTGATAAATAACCAGGAACTGGATGCACTGTGGCGTGCTGTGAGCCCCGCTTATCTCCGCCGGAATGAGAAACTCTTCATCATTAGGCGAACTATTTATTTCCTTGTTAAGGATGTTTCTCTGGTCTCTGGTGATGTAAGTGGCGGTGGGTGGTCTGCGGTCGGTTGATACAATTTTTACGTCATTTTGTCTTTTATTCAAAAGTCTGATATTTATCTTGTGTGCACTGCTGCAGATACAGACGTCTGGGCCGGCAATCACCCGATCTACCTGCCGTCGGGATGGTTGCGGTGGCATGCGGAAGAAATCGCACGGTAAACTTGTGCTTCGGTTGTTTATTTTCCGAGAGGTTTATTCTCTTTGAATTGCATTCGCTTCGTTTTGCTTCGGTCGGCGACGTACAATATATATTAAAAACGACGAGGTGAGGGGTTGACTGGAGCTTCTTGAGCTTCGGAGCACCGCTCGTGCCGGAGGAGCAGGACGACGACGACGACGATTGGAGACGTGCACGAAGAATGCGAGGCGAAGTGCAAATAGCTTTCCTTGTACCATTGTTGCGCGTCGGTGGCTTGGATGGTTGGCTGTTTCCATTTGTCTTCGAGAAGCTTACACATTGTGACAATTAACAATAGCCATTGTGCAAAGTAATAAACTTGGACTGTTGTGTTGTGTTTTGTGTTTTGAGTTTAATTTCAGTTTCAAGAAAAATCGACACTCACAATGGCAACTTTTAATTACATTATGGCGAGGGAGCGGCAGCGGTGCCGGACGAGCGGCGGATGCTGAACGGAGCAGATGCGATTTGCCAAGGAAGTCCCGAGATATGCTCGCTTAGCTCGCTGCGTTGGTATGATAAACTTCTCCGTTTCCTTCTGTTTTTCCTTTTTTTTGCTTTTTTGAATTTAAAAAGTTGTTAAGCAATTTATTTTGATGATGAATTGCTTGTGCCGAGGACTGGAGGTGAGTTGATGTTTATCTTGAGGATACATCACTTCTAGTTACAATGTGCAAGAGGTGGACTGATTGCACACGAACTTCAGGTGCAGCAGCTCAGCAAATGATTGACTCTGTGCAGGGCGGTGTTTGATGGGAATGACCTTAGGTCTGTGTGGACGAGTGAGACCTCAGGATATGGTTTATTCAAATGACGCACCCTCCGTAACGAAGGCAAACAAGTCAGTGGGTTAGGATAATTAGAGTGTCGGCACAAGTTAACTTCAAAATTTCGACCAACAATGGGAGTTCTGTGTGTTGTGCACATGGAGTGATTAGCTGTGAGTCCCAATGGATATTTTTCAGCTTAATTTGTACGCAACTTGGACGTAGCGTCTACCGAAAACATAGCCATTGTCTAGAAGTATGTGCACGATAACTCGAAGTATTCAGGATCGTCATGCAGACATCCCCATAACATAACATGGGTGGCGCTGCAGCCCGTAGAGGGCCAGGACCTAGCTGATCAGCAACCACTCGTGTTGTGCGTGCTATTGTTCTCTCACGAGTGGAAGGCACCTACAGTTTTATGCCGACTCCGAACGGCCAAGTTTGAGAAGATTTTTCTAGACAGGAAATACTCTTTGAGCATTGTCAGTGACTCGGAAGAGGTGGAGCCGTGAAAATTACTTTTGTCGCACAGAGCAGGAATCGAACCTACGACGTCGAGGTTGGGGTCGACGAACATACCCACAGCGCCACGGGCCACCACCTCGCAGACATCCACATGCCGATTTTTTCTTCGCGACTCGGATCAAATTCTCTACTAAATCGAGCTGATCAAGCAGCAACAAGAAAGCAGGCAGTATGTCCTCCAACTGAGTTGCCAAACAATTGAAAGCCAGTGCTACAAACCGCAACGAGGGCGCCTCCACATATCGAGCAAGAACTCGGTTACAACTTTACGATCCCCATTTTAAAACGTGGTGTATTTGCGGATTAAGCCTTGCAGGTACGTAGAAGTGCTGCATCGGGCACTATATGAAGTTTTATCGCCAAAGCTCTAGTGTCTTCTTCTTGAGATAAGGACATAAATTTCTTAATATCCTTCGCAGAAATATTACCCAGTGAGATTATGAATCACTCTAAGTCTGGCTCTCTACGGAGAGTTAAAAAGGAACAAATAAGATGGATTAAGGACTCCCTCTCAGTTGTTTTGTTGCATCTGCAACATAGCTGGCAGAAGACAGCGAATGAACTGGCCGTCTAATCATACTCTGGCGGATCCCAAGAACAACGCTAATAAAAGATAAAACTCTCTGTCTCCCCATTTTCGATTACGATGGAATTTGTGATAGGGGTGAAAGTCTCCAACAGGACTTAGTGGGACTCGTCTGCACACACACATTGTATGGCCATTTCGAAGATGGTGCCTTTAGTGTTGGACAGTGAGTCTTGTACGAGTATCTCCAGGATGATATTAAATAAGTCACATGGCAGCGTGTTTCCTTGCCTGAGACTTTTTTTGACATTCAAGGTCTCGGTGAGTTCGTTACCAACCTTGATGGAGCAGCGAGAGTCATCCATAGTTATCATGCAGAAGCTATGGGTGCCGACTGGCAGGAGAAAAATTGTTCGTCATCACGACTTCCGAGGCGAGCCTTGAATGCGTTTTTAACTGGTAAGCGACGTGACGGCTTGATGACGGATGATGACCCAAGATGAAGTAGTTGAATCAACTCTCTTGGTCTCGGTGATGCAATGCTTTTGAGGAGCGGCCTGGATATTTGCCGGCGATCTTTTTTAACACACCCAACCCCCATGTGAACTTCTAAATTAGGGTGAAATCCTGCACAAAATATTGCCTAGTATGAACCAGGTATGCAGACGATATTCAAATATACTCAAGTTATCTACCTGGTTTCTGCTGCTAAGGAACAAGTGCTCTTTTAGAAATATTATGTTCAATCGTATATAAGACCAATATCATCCAGGTCTAAATGGACCTTCCATTTTCAATTTCCCTCCAGTTGAACTGAACCCAAACAACCCGCAGTTGAATATATTGGCTGTGATCTTGGAATAAGGAACTGTGAACTGACGTAGACAAAGCACAAAGCAGAACACCATCATCAGTAAAATAGAAATATATTCTCCCTAGAAATGTAAAATTAAAACCTGACAAAGCACTCATCCTTCTAATCTCGACGTATGACTCTGAGTTGAGCGCTGACCGTGATTATCCTTCTTCTCAAAACTTGATAAGAACTGCGACCTCATGGCTTGTTTGTAATCATAGCAGATTGGATCATGTCTCGGAGAAGCATCGTGGAACTATCCTACAGGTCGTGCACATTACACTCCAAAGTTATTCACCTGTCGATTGATTTGGCATTTTAGATGTTAGAACTCTCCGTTAATATATGCAAGTTAACCAATTTCAAAGTACCCACCACCAAATCTAATACCACACTGGATCTAGAAGAGCTATTGCAGATTTGAATCATGACGTTGACCTGACGGATCACGCACAGTCGAAGACCTTATCGCTAACGAGGGGACACTGGCTGCAGTCGGGACATCATATGAAGTGTTGTATTCCTGCACAGCTAAGAACTTATTATTAAATGTGTGTAGTTAGATAGTAAGAAATATTTGGACATTCGATTTAGTCGAGCTGCCGAGTGAGTCGGTTCAATAAGTCTCCGCCAACGAATGTGCCGTAAAATATATAAAATTCTCTCACTGGAATCAAGTAAGGGGTACCACTCATCACAGGAACGGTCATTGTTTGAATGCAAACAATATTCTGCTCAAAATGTTTTTGTTTTTCTTAAATTTTGTTCTATAATTTCACTCAACGCTTCGATCTGGAACCTATAACACCATACACACCCTGTGCGCGGACATAATCAAGTCTATTTGCTCGACAACAATATCATCGCTCACTCCGAAAAGCGGACGCCCCCCACTCGTTGAACACAGATTATCTTCCTCCCAGCCCAGCACACATTTGTTGCAACCGTTAAATTACAGTCTCCCACTAGAGTCGTCTTGACTACATTCCCCGGCACAGAATGCAAACAAAACCACCACCCAGCTCAAGGGCTGAACAGGCCCACCAGCGTCCGACCACCAATCGCCCAGAAACCGCAAGCAGGCTCGCCACTAAAGTCGCCAAGTACACTCTCAAGACTGTTTGTGGTGTCGTAATTATTTTTGCCTCCCGGTAAATTTATTCAGTGTGTTTGCCTTGGATTTACCGCGCCCTCCCCACTGCAGTGAGTCGACGCGGCGTGTAGTGAATTTTTTCAAAAATAATACCGTCAAATTCAATTTTTTTGCGCCGCCTCTCGTTTGGGCTCCGTCAACAGGCGCAGTGTGGAGCCGCTCGTTGTCACAGCGTGTAATACACGAAACGTTGTTTGTCGGCGCGCTGCGGTGGAGTGGACGGGGAGCGAGTGGGGAGCATGGGCTGAATTTTACGTTGCGTAAACCACGAAATTGATGAAAAGCAAATATATTGATTTTCGCGGCTTTTTAAGGTCGATGAAAGATTTCATCGTTTTTCGTATTTTTTTCAATTTTCCTTCGTATTCCCCCCCGACGCGGGAATTGGACGGGGATGCTGTTGCCTCATGCCAGTCACATGAGACGCAGATTGTCCCCGAAGGTCTGTCCCAGTGGGGAGGGGGAGTGCCGCTCGGCCGAGGTGCGGAGTGCGCTTGATTGAAAACCACTTTAAATTTAAATTGCGTTATTCAGTCTTATTTGTTTTGGAAGATTGCTGTTCGCTGTCGCCTTCATTCGATTTGAGATGCTAGAAATTTGGCATCAATTTGAGTTCTCCCAGTCAATGGGGCATTTATCGGGTCTTATTTGAATTCAATTCCGGAATGATTGGTACTTCCATGGCAATGACATTTGAAACAATCTTGCTTCGTGTACGACGTCATCGATAACCGTGTGTGGTGTGGTGTGTGAGATGATCTGGAGATGAGCTCAAGATGAGCCCACCAACTGGGGCGACTGGAGTAATGGCCTCACTGAATTTAACTCCACAACAGGCAAACTTAAATGCAAACCTCCCCCTCGAGCAGCACGAGCCAAGAACAAGATTGCCTTGGCATTTCACAGCACAGTCACTGCTCGGGCTCGATTTATGTACAAGTTCGTCCGTTAATCCAGACACGTGTGCGTATGCTTGTGCCTGGCCGTTGGGAGGACAGCCATATGACAGCAGTTGTCCCACACACCGCAGCACTGTCACAACTGTGACTGGGACCAGAAGCAGTATTCATTTGAAAAACTATCATCTTCTGGCAAAGGACACACACACGGGTGGCAGCACTCACAAGCAGATACCAAAAGCGAGAACAGAACGACAGAGTGCGAACACAGCCGGAATCCACTTCATTTCCGGTTGTCATTGCTTTTCACACACCCGCAGTTAACATCAAATGAAAAAGTTTAATTTGAGAATTTCGTGGTTTAACACGTATCCTGTCATTCGCATGCATGCCATCCCTGCGTACATACATATCTATATGCTCGCACATGGCTTCAAAGCGAGCGAACGATGTGGTTGTCGCCGGCAAGTGTGCCATGACGTTTTCGAAGCGTTATGTAGTAACTTTTCGAAATGTGGATGATAGATATTATAATTGTTCGTTACAGTGTCCTTTCGTCGAGTGGCTTTTGTCAAGGGGGTTTGGTGCGATGCGGTGCGCTTGAGGAGCTAGTTTTGTGTACAAAATTTGCAGAGGGATGTGAGCTTTATTTACACGGCCCTTCATGGGTTTTGGAGAGTGGATGGTTGGTTGGCGATGAGGGTTTTCTTTGTGCAACATGATGGATTGTGTGCTTTGACTTGTTGTGGGAATTGGACATATTTCCGAGGAATGCTTGCTGTTTGTTGAGCTGGTTATGGAATTCCTTAAAATAGCCGTGGTTAGGGTCAAGTGGGGTTAAGCGTTCGGTGCTCATTGTGCAGTCTGCACCAGATGGACGTGGAAGTTTGCTCCAATTGACTTACCAAGCTGACTGTATTCAAGTAACTGATCCTGGACTGAGAGGAAGTACAGTATGCGATCGTTTGCCGTGTTTGAGTCCATGTACCCCGATTGGAATGCCAACCTTAGGTCAAATCTCACTGAAAAACGTGTGCAATTAAGCCAATAGACAGAAGCGACACGCTGCAGCCATAATACATGCTTCGTTCAGTTTCGTTAAGTTTCGTTGAGTTTCGTTCAATTTTCAATTTAAGTGGCAGCAAAAAGCGCCTCTGCCTACAAACCTAAATAACACATGGTTTTCGAATTTTGCACAACTTATCGGCAGCAATCGTGATCAGTTTGATATGCCGATGCGTCTGCGTAATTTTCTTTCGAGTTTTGGCCAATGCTTCAATTGTCCTCCATCGCTTCTAACACTAACATAACACACTACAAGAAGGTAAATTCCTTATGTCTGAACACTGTTGTATCGAGACTTTCATCTCAATAGCTGTGGGCTTGCTTGTGAAACTATGATTTTTAGAGACCACATGTGCCTTCCATATAGGTGTTGTTCTTGGGTGCTCAACGTTGGTTGCTTTGTCTAAACCATATGTCACTCGATGCCTTGAACTATACGCATTCGTCGACTATACAATGACTAACGCAGATGCAGGAAGTCAAGTCCCCCGAACTGCAAAGCTCAATTTATTCAAGCTGAAGCTAAATCCGGCTCATTCAATATTTCATAAATATTCACATTCATAAATATTTTCAGGGAACCAGATTCCCTCTCCCAAATCGGTGGCGTGCAATTTCCCTCGTTTAGCGTGGTAACTTTCCTTCATCAAGCGCACCCTTGCACCGCCCCCGTCTTCAGATTCCTCCAGTAGGCGTTGGCCCCTCCAACGACGAGCTGGCACAACCAACGAGCAAGGTAAGAATACTTCACATGCTCTTGCCGCAGAGAACATCCCCGATTTTGTCATGCAACATGCTCGACATTGTTTAGCTCCACAACGAAGCCATAACCCAGCCACTGCGGCCCAGCGCCACCGCCCGGCCAAAGGAGTGATTTTATTCTCCAAAAATTCCTAAGGAACCTCACAGTGCATCGTGCACTCGAGGTATCTCCACCTTAACCTAACCTAACCTAACCTAGATCCATTACCATGCGGGGGGGTGGTCGATGCGTGGGCGTGTGTTGGATGAGAACAAGGATATAATAAGAAAATCCACACACACACATGGCCACGTAGTTGGAGGGAAAAATTGTCAACGTTTTTGGAAAAGCTTTGTTGAGCTACGGGACGCAGTGTGAGAGTGGCTTTGTCCTCACTTGGTATTCAGGACATTACATTCCCAATCTGAGAGACAAGCATGCAAAAATCTCATTCTGTCCCCAGTTCCATTTCCAGGAGCGTTTCTGGTTCGCTTTATGGGCGAATTCCGGGCAGAGCATCGCAACATCTTCAAGAAGTCTTTTTCCTTACATATCTCATTGCATTTCTTTTTGCTCGTGTTCCCTTCCATTGTTCGGCTCGTACGGATGTGTACGCTGTTGCAATTGCATTGTGACTGTGACTCGACTCGAGAGAAGAATTGTGCGGAATTCCAGAATCCACTGACGTCGCAGCCCGTCGCTGAAGCGAAGGGAATGCAATATTTGTATGCAAATGCAGTTTGGATGTGCGGAAGAATAAAACAAACATCTCCGGGGCTGGCAAACATGGAATTCGACTGTGGTACGTCAAGATGAATTTAATTCTTCTCTTAATAGAGAGCGATTCGTGGCATCCGCAGCGGCGCGGCTCTGGCGTTGTGTGCGAATGAGGGGCGGCTGGTGTAGGTGGGTGTGAAGTCTCGGTCGGTAGTGTGATCGGGAAGTGGCATCCTTAAGAAACCGACAAGTTGCGGGGATTCTTCCTCAATTCTCGTGCAATGAATTCATTGACAATGCCAAGCGCCTTGAGGATTGCAGCGGTAAGCAACGAAGACATTTGCGAATCTTCAAAACTTGTGCTCGTTGCGATGGATGGGATTTAGTTTGGTTTCTTTTTCGTTTTTCATTGTTTTTATTTGTCTTCTTCAATTCGCTGTTGTGAATGTTAAGCAGCTTTCAGTGTCTGCCCTCGAGATTTGTCTCCGCTCTGAAGGCCGATGCTTTGGCACATGCTAATGGAATCGAACGCTGCTGCTGCCTCGCATGCGAGTGCTGCTCACTCGGACGAACACTCCGGTTCCATTGTCCACAGGATGGAGACAGCTGCGAGACAAATATAGATTGTCAAAATAGTGTTTGCACGAGAGTAGGTGGTTCTCCCTCTAACTGCTGTACTAGTCGCTGTGGGCGATGACAAGAACTAAGCACACCCACAGAATATAAGCAGCGCCCAGTAAAGAGAACATTCACAATTTGTATGTTCTTCCTGACGAAGTTCAATTCGAATTAACCAGAACATGTGGATGATGGCACAGTGGACTGAGTGGGTGCCTAGTGAACAGAGTTCGGGAAGGACAACCATCACAGTTTGTGCGTATATCTGACTAGATTTTGTAAGAAGTCATGTCATTCCACTTATATCCAAGTTCAAACAATCTAAATTCGCTCTTTACATTGCTTTGTCGTAATTGCATTGAATTTCTGTTGCCTGCTGCCTAACGCAACCTTCAAAGCTATGGCTTCACAGATTGCATCAACTTCAGGTCTATAGATCGAAGGCTTGTTGACAAAGTAAGAGTTGAAAGACATTCAAGAACTTGACATTTTCTCTCGACTGTAAGCTAGCTTTGGCTTCCTAAGTGTTGTATACAATTGGAAGGCTGCGAAAATAATCGAAAAAATATCGGCTAGCTATGCGGATCACTGGACAATGCCAGAATCAAACAAGATTCACAGCACATGGCATACTGACGCAGCTTTGATTAACGTGTTACTTGAAAAGTCCTTATTCAGCATACAGATGGCGCCACATATGCATTATATGATAGATTTGTGTGTTCTGTTTCTCTCTTTTTGGAGATGTTCGACAGAGTTACGATTCATTTTACGAAGACACTTACAGATACAGTTTCCTCCTACTTCTGTCTGGCTTCTCCAGTCGTATCAATATCACACTTAACACAGTATTTGCATATAAACTGCTTAAGTTTTTGAATAAACTCACTTGTCACTTGACTTAATAAGTACAGCTTTTAGTTCTGTGCAGCATCCGTCCTCCGTGTGGTATTTTTGACATGGCAGCACAGAGCAAGATGAGAAGCATTCGTTGTCTGATCCTTGCCAGATGGTTCGTTATGCATGCTTAACTCATTTTCTAGCTTACCACTAGACTCGCTAATTTATAAGGACCCAACGAGAGGTATTATTTTAAGCCAATAGAAATTTCTCGGTTTTGTAAGGAAGGGTTACAGTAGACAGTGTGAGATTTGGGCTCAATGAATTATGAGGGTTAATGACTAGCACATCACACACACATTTTAAGATGTAACGAATAGCATTCGACGTCTCGATACCACCAAGGGCTCGATGCATAGTCTAGCAACAGACGGCTGATTTCCGCTCTATATCTCTATACCAAGGTCATCACCCTAATCTCTGGACACTAGTTTTATTCATTCATTAAAACTTAACCTTACTATGCTTTTGTATGTTCAAAGTTGTTAATGTGCTTAGTCTGGCCATATGCTGAAAAGGGCTGTCCAATCCTCAAACCTAGAACAACGGAGAGGATTTCTTGTGTTAGTCGAAGATTTGTGAAGAACAGAGAGAGTGACACAGAGAGAGAGACACAGTTTTTGACCACACTTTCTTTTTTCAACTTTCCCGTGTCTTCTTCTGTTAGCTTTCCTGTCCATAGTTGATCGCCATCTGATTAGAGTATTAAGTTATCTATCTTCATCATCAAAATCATCATTTTCTGACCCGCATGATCCACTAAAGTGATTGCAGGGGTAAAACACGCACTGGAGATCTCCAGGCCACTCGATCCTCCGCCATCGACTCTAACTCATCAGGATTTATGCCCAGGGGCAAGCAGGCGAGTATTTGAATTTGATCCTCGTCTTGGGTCTGCCAAGCGATCGCCTTTTTGGTGGAATCGCATCGGCTAAGCGGACAGCTTCTGTGCCAAGGTAAAGGGCAACAATATGGCGTCAAACTTGGAGCGGTACGTTTTGTGCTGTAACGAATTCGACGTGTTGGGACCATCCATTGGCTCGAGGCATAAGCTTCAAAACAGACGGTCTCCCTGCATCCTGTATTATTCATCTAGTTCTCTTCATTCTTTCAAATTTTAGGGTCCATGCTTGCTTTTGTGGTCAAAGTTGTTAATGGTCTCTATACGGGCAAAGGCTAAACACTCCAGGGACCTCAGATCAAGAGCATTCTTCATCTTTTCCATTTCTTCTTAACTTCTCTTTCCTGTCTTTAACTGTGCGTCCGCATTCTGCATTAGGGTATTAGCTTGTCTACCTCTCCTTCGAAATTAGTTATTTGCAGTATTTTTTTATAACCGGATGGTGAACGAGGGAGGGAACAAGATTCACCGCGTCTAACGAGCTAAGCAGTGCAATCATAGGCGATCTCCTCCACTGAAACTTTCCGCTTAGGATGCTTGAACAGAATATTTTTCAGAAAATAGTCACGTTCAGAGTTCAGAGAAATATTGCCTCTGTTGCAAGACGACTTCTTAACTTAGCTTGCTCGTTAGCTCTTGAATTCCCTGAAATGCTTTACTGTCCTCCAGTAGAGAATTTGAATCATCCGTAGCAGAGCATTTCCGAGCCATACGGCTACTAATAGTGTTTCAAGGGGGTGGCTATCGAATGCAAACTACTCCAGCCATATGGCAGCAGAAGGAGCTTCTTGTGGTGTCCAGAACCAGCAAAATACCATCATTTTGTGTTGAGTCCTCTGTGTAATTGCAATTGGTGTGACTAAACATAACAGAAGTGTCTTTGGTCGAAGAGTGCTCTAGTACTGTGTGCTCAAATATACATTATTGGCAGGGACTAGATTTGAAGATATCCTCTTAGCCTCAGATCAGTAGTTTTGATGATCGCTCTGAGATGGTGATAGTATTTACTAAAGAAAGAGGAAAAAAAAAGAAATAGCATGCAAGTTCAACAAAGCTCTGAAAAAATGACAACGCAGAAAATGTAATAGAGTATAAAAGTAATGAAAGTAAGTAGTAGAATCCAATGTGTGAACAATGTCACATACAATTGCACGCGCGATTATGGACAATTTTGCGATGAACTCTTACAATTTTAACAACTTGATCGCGTATGCATCGATAAGCCTAATAGCCATAAGATGGTCCTTCCACGACCGAAAGCTCGAAATTGATAAGAATCAACATTTCCCTAATCGCCATTCGCCACTCGTCCATCCGTGCAGTAAGTCTCAAATTCAACATCAAACGTTGGATTTTCCACATCAGCAACGAGCCATGGAAGACTCGTACCCATTACTCCATTAGAATAGAGCACGACGATGCCAGCGACTATTGTTGATCTTAAATAATGAGTTCCCCTTCGAAACAAGACCTTGTACGTTCCACATGGGTAAGCCTGTGCGGTGCCCTTTACCCAGTGCTCAGCCAGCAACCATCCCATAAAACCTATTTGGCCCCGCTGTCGGTCTCCCCCCTCGTCGTCGCATCCTGCGCCAGTTCCCTTTGCCATGGCTAACTTTTCGCATTTCTCACAAAGAAGCACACGACAGAACACAATCACATTACCCCGACCGACGCAAACACAATAATTCGCAACATTTATTGCGTCCGTTACGTTGGGGAATATTTTAGAAAATTTTAAAATACCGCCGGGAAAGTTGCCTTTTAGCATTCCGCATTCCACGCCCGCCACTGCTCATGTCTCTAGGCCACGGAGCGGCGGGGTCGCATCGGAAAGAAACCCAGTTCGTCTCGTGTAATCAAATGGAATCTGCAGCAGCACTGGCAGCTGAAGAACGAGCGAAGGACGCGAAAAGTAAAAAATCACGGTAACTTTGCATGCAGAAGAAGAAAAACTCCCAAGAAGGTGGGCGGCCCTAACCACCCGTGAGCCCTCTTTGGTTTCGCGTTCAGCCCGCCCCCGCGCCGCGCCGGGACTGCTTTGCCGTTTTCACCTGCAGCATAAATCGCTCATCTTACTTTGAATTTCGCTCCTTTGACACATTAAGGAAAATGAGCTTTACATGGCAAACATTGTTTTTCCGATTTATCTCAGTCTGGTGGCGGGGTTCGCTGCCGCGTCACATTGCGAAAGTAGCTCCCTTGTCGACGTCGTCATCATCATTGCCGTCGCCATCGGCTGGGATATTTGATGGGGTTGGAGGTTGGGCGGAGCGCAAGATGTTTATGTTCGAAATGTACTCGCACTCGTGTCTGCCGTAATGCAAGGATCAAAATGGTGATAGGGAAACATGCGACGTGTTTGATTTCTTTTTATGCAAACCTAACGACGTAAGGATATGAATTATGAAATCTTTTTTCTGTTCTGTTTTGGCTGTCTTGCCGTGTCGTCTTGTGCAAAATGTCGCGCAGAGTTGTTTTTCGCTAAAAGGTTCGCCCTCGATTCCGGGGAATTTCTCAACTGTCAAATGTGTGGATGCGAGTATGATCCTTTGGCAGCTGTCAAGTAGGAACTGTTTGTGAAAAGTTTGTGTGTACTTATGCTCGTTTTTCAAATTAGACGTAATTTGCGACAGGAGGAGAGATGTTGTCTGGATTGGGCGTGGAAGGGAGGCGGGCCGGGATGTCAGCGCAGTGATTAGTTTGTTGATTAGTTTAATAAGGCCCGTAGTACATTTGTGTATGTCGTCCAAGCAGACCAAGAGATTCAAGAGCTGCCTTTCGTGTCGAGGCATTACTAGAGGCAGCTAAGCTGACTGCAAGTAGACTCAACGGACTGGCAGTTTGTCATGTGCTTCTGAGGGTTGTAGGGCCTTATGTTGTAGACTTATGTTGCACTGTTACTAGGACTGTTTTGCTTAGAAAGTTCTTCCGCAAACCAATTTACTATTCCAGCACGAGTAGATCATTGATTTAAATGCAAAATTCAGAACAGATCAGGCTTTCAAAGCCGGTATACTAATTCATTGTAAGTGTTGCCGTTGTTTTTTTTTTCTAACAATCATTGATCAATATTTGCAATGAGTGTATCAATATTCCTCTTTTTTGGCAACTTGACTTCAGTTAAATCTCAAGAAATGGCTTCAAGACATTCCCTCTACTTCGAGAATCTAATCAAAAGCGCCCAGAGCAACGAGATAAAAAATTGCATACGCTTTCCACCATTTTGACCGCCCTAACATAGTACGTAAAGTAGTCTCCTTCTCCTGAAAGTCATTTGAATTCAATCTCCGACCCCAGCATAAATTACACCACAGTCCCTCGTTCAAGCCACTAACACTGCTTACAAAGTGTGTCTTTTTAGAAAAAGCTTCTGACGCAAAGTCAACTTTCGCACTTGGCATCAATCCAAAAAAACTCGTACTCTTCACCATAACATGCACAATATCCCCCTTTTACCTCAATAGCCCTACCCCTACGCAGTCTCTTAACCTAAACTGCAAGCCAAGTTTTCAGGGCATGCCTAGCAAAGGCTCTTCTGCGCTGTGCAGCTGTACGAAAGCCATTGGATGCAAATGGGGACTACAGCCTGACAGCGCTTACTGGATTACTCGCTCTACCCAACCGAGTGCAAGTGCCCTGGAAGTGTATCAGCGAGCCGTTGAAAATTACTTTGGCTGATGCACTTAACAAACTCCTCCACTTTCCTCAACTGGAACTGTTTTGTTAACAAGTAGCATCCAGCGGAGCCCTCAGACTTGAGACAGTGCGACTGTGGATCGAAGTCATTACCGGTCACTCAACAATTCTTATAGAGTTCAAATTTCTTTTCAATGACAACGCCTACTACGGCAACGCTCTATCCCCAGCATATCAACACAGACGGATCGAGAACGAACGAAGGCGTGGATGTAGGTGGCTGCTCGCAAGACATCAATATTACTCTATCACTGTAGCTCCCTGGTCGCTGCTGCGAATTTTAAGCTGAAACTATTGCGGTAAAGGGACACAGTCCTGGCTCAAGAAGAATGTAATATACAAAAGAGATAATTCAATTCGCAATTAAATCCTGGACAATATCAGCTTCAGTTCAGAAACTTCCCTCTCATCCCATCAAAGAAAGGGTTGAGCATTTTTATATACACCTCATGTGGGACGTTGTGGAACACCAGGCAATTGTAAGCCCGATGAACTCAGAAAGTGTTACTTAGCTTTCTCTGTAAGACCAGGTGGATAGAGCGCCTTCTATGCCGACCACTTCAGTCTTACACGATCACTCTGTCTCATCAGTCTCCGTCTACCAGAATTGCACTCAGGACGCTTATCGATATCATAAGCGAACACTGCGCAATTGGCATAGGCACTCGTGTTGTGTGCGTCTAACGCCTCCTGCAGAAGCTGCACGGACGAAGAGGAGGTTAAGACCACAAATCACCTTCTCTGTTCATACAATGTACATC
Source organism: Eristalis arbustorum (assembly GCA_916610145.1). Classification (NCBI taxonomy): domain Eukaryota; kingdom Metazoa; phylum Arthropoda; class Insecta; order Diptera; family Syrphidae; genus Eristalis; species Eristalis arbustorum. The sequence goes on from OU744319.1 coordinate 21,416,812, forward strand.
TTTTATCAATCGGGTACGCAAAAATAAAACTTCTAGGGTGAAGCCACAACTAGACCTTATATATATATAATAATATGCGTGGCGCTACAGTCCGTAGAGGGCCAGGGTCTAGCTTCTCAGCAACCACTCGTGTTGAACGTGCTATTGTTCTGTCACGAGTGGAAGGAACCTACAGTTTTATGCCGACTCCGAACGGCGAAGTTTGAGAAGCTTTTTCTAGACAGAAGTACTCTTTGAGCATTGTCAGTGACTCGAAAGAGATGGGGCCGTGAAAATTATTTTTTTTCGCACAAGCTAGGGGGTTGGGGTCGACGCACATAACGACAACGCCAAGTGCCCCACACAAGTATGGGGTCTATAACTTATTTCGTGCTGTTTTGTTTTTAAATTTGAACGTTTAGTTAAGAAAAACTTGCACAGTATTCAAAGTATTGCCCATCTGAAGCTATGACTTTTTCAATGACAACTTTTAACAATGACAGTACTTTTCCAAAACATTTTCGAGCATATTGCCTGGTATCACTATAAATACATGTGTAATGTCGTCCAATCAAACAATGTCGATGCACTTTTGTCTTTCAAAACAAATATAGCTGCAGGTCCCATTCAAAACAATTAATTTTAGAAAATATGTATGCAGCATTAAATTCGCTGAAAAATACGCAAATTTTATAAAACTTCCCACATTGAGCTAAAGGTACAACGAAATGACTCATCAACAAGCAGCAACCGTTCTTCTTGCCAGGTTCTCATGTTTGAAGAAAAAACAATAACATGCCACTTTGGACATTTTTTCTCACTGTTGGACCATTGTGCGACGGCTCCTGTGAAGCTGGAACCTTACATGGAAATTGCCCCCATCGTTTGTCAGAACCTTTAAAGTAACATCCCGAACACCCCGAGCTCATGTGTCATTTTAAGCGTAGGTAAAACATCACGAATTCATTTCCTAACCCACCCCAACAAAAAAGAAACCAAACGATTCACACACGGGACAAATCACACGAGATCACGAGAGAGAACTTTTTGCCCAATCACCTCGCCTCGATCTGACCTCAAAATCTCGGCGGCGTACAGCCTACCCTCGAGACATGCATGCAAAGCGGCCTCCCGTTCAAGGACCCCATCACAAAACGAGCAGTTTCCCTAGTCATTTGGGCCGCAGAAGTACGCCTCAAACCGCGTCCCCAACCATACCTGGGACGACTTCAAAATTCGCACACAGCTTGTGCGTATCATTATGCAAAGCTCTCTTGACGCAGCCATCACAGTACATAACCACAGTCAACCTTTCAACCGACACGTTCCGCTCACCGACATCAAAGGTCCTGCGCCGCCGTCGAGATCATCTTCATCTTCGCCACAATAATTACTCGTGTAGCCGTGTCCTCCTAATAAAGCCATTTGTGATCTTTATTCCAAGACTGAACATTTTTGAATTCCTTTCACGTACACCCTGCCACAGCACGAAATATGCAGATGGCCCCCCACTGTCGAGGATGAGCACGGCGAAAACCGCTCACACACACGCGCGCGCCCCCGTGGATACCGCGCGAGTATTTGTGCGCTAAATGCCGAAGAAATTTCCATTAACTTCAATGGAATTCTTTTCAGCATTCATGACAGAATAAAAAAGGAAAACCCCGAAGAGAGCATCAGCAGCGCCCCCACTGCCTTGCTGCGCAGTCAAAACCGAGCAGCGACATCCAGGGGCACGAACGAAGCCATCAGCAGCAGCGAAGGAAGAAAACAAAAAAACTAAAAAAAACGTAGAAACCATGTCAAGGATCCTAAGCCATAACAAATTAAAACAACTTTACAAGCCTGATAGACATGGAAGGTGGCACATGGGGATGTGTGGTTGCTCCCCAAAGCCACCGGTTAACACGCCCCAGCAGGACCACGAGCCAGCCACCAGCCATCGCTGGAATAGTTTTAATATGCGTGAAAGTTTTGAATGAAGAAAAATGAAGTTGTCCTCGAAAGGATATGAAAAATGCAGAACGATTTTTCCTGCTTTTCACCGCCACCTCCGGCGGCATCACGAGCGGAAAAGAAGGATGATGTCGGCTCGTCTCTGGTGGCAGGACTGCCGTCATTTATTAGTATTTCGCCGCAAGGACCGCGACGACGGCGCACACACCGACCGTCAGTCTCACACGCCGCCGCCTCTAATGCAGTTCCGGTGTTTTTTTTTGTTCCATTCTTTTCTCCTGCTCGCCGTCACTGCTCCTGCTCCAGGCGCAGCTCCAGTCAGCCTTTCTTTGAAATAATGAAGTTTAAGGGATTCGATGGCAAACTTATCTGCAAGAATGTTCTTGTGCCACACGAAGACGCCAAACACTGGCAACATCCAAGCACTGCCTGGTAATGAGATGCAGCGATGGCAGAGCACTGGCGTCCTCCCTTCCTCATTCCATTACGTTTTCATCCAATTACAGTTTGATGGATACGCCATGACGTATTGCGATGCATGCTACGCCCCTGGCCCGGTGTTTAATAATAGAAAATGCTGAAAAGCAGCTATCTGGTGACAGGTGAAGTCCTTACTGCTGGAGGACAGCATTCATCTTAACGTGCACATTATCAGGCATTATGACGTGGGCGTGGGCGACGAGAAGGGTCTGCGCGAGATTAGGAGTGAGCCAAGGTTTATTAAAAATATTTTGATGGATTTTGTGGTCACGTAGCGAGTGAATTAGATGCGAGACGCGTCTGGCAAACGTAAAACATCCTCCGCATCGCCACCGCAGACGAACAGATGTTGTTGCGCTCGGCGGTGGGACGTTGGTGTGTTATTTTCAGCGTCGAACGTCGATGGCGGTGTTGATGCCGGAATCCGGATCGACTGGGAGAATGGATGAACGTGTTCCCGTAGACACATCATTCACGGGAGAGCGCTCCTTAGAGGCAAACATATGTTTCCTTGGTGATTTAGTATTTTCTCCTCATAGACAAGCTAATTATAGACGCATAGTGATTGCGAGGTTGTGGGGAGACGGGTGATAAGCTTGTGTGATTATGGAGCATTTTCTCAGATTTTGATTCAAACGAGATTATTATTAGTGTGTTCGGTGGCGACTGTGGGAGTTGCTGCTCTGTAATGCGTCACTTAGGTGGCAGTCGGTGCTTTCTGCGAGGATTATGATGAGTCGGAAACGTCATCGTTAAGGTGGTTAATCCTCAGCGGAACTACTAGAAGGTGCTTGAATGGCGGAGTCACCGGGGTATGGTTATATTGTTGAAGTCTATCTTGTATGAACATTCGAGAGGCTTTCTTGTGGAATATCTGTTGTATTTGGATTCGCATATCTTCGAAACCTTGTATGTGCTTCTTCGTATTGTCTGCCGTCTCCAGATTGATTCTGAGGTTGCTCTTAGAGATTCCAGAAATAAATCAAAGGGCAAAGCAATCCTCTGTCGACTGTCAGTGTAAGTTGAATTCCATACATTCAATTCCCACGCTCATTTACAATGACATCCCAGCTGTCAGCTCTTTGGACAAAGCCAATCTGCTTGCGGCGCATTTTGCAGCCAGCTCAACACTGCCAGATTGTTACTTGTCCCCACCTGTACTCGAGAGCGTTGGTTTTACCATGGGACAAATTCACTTCCGCACTCGTACAGTTGCAAGAGTTCTTAAAGATCTTGACGTGCACAAATCCGCTAGCCCGGATGGTATTCCCCCAATACTTCTGAAGAGGTGTTCTTCTTCGCTGGCAAAACCACTGCGTAATCTATCCTACTCTTCAGGTCTCTTTCCGAGTAGATGGAAAACAGCATTTGTCCAGCCCGTCCCTAAAAAGGGCGAATCTTCGTCACCCACCTCGTACCGACCCATAGCACTTACGTCCCATCTTTCTAAGGTCATGGAAACGCTGATAAATCGTCAGCTTTTGAAATATCTTGAATCGCGGAAGCTTCTTAATGACCGACAGTATGGCTTCCGCAGCAACAGGTCCACTGGTGATTTGATAGCTTATCTCACCGAAAAGTGGAACCAATCATTGCACAATGCAGGCGAAAGCAAGATAGATGCGCTTGATATTTCTAAAGCATTTGACTAAGTTTGGCATCAAGCTCTTTTGTCGAAAATGCGTGCCTATGGTGTTGATGAATCTCTGCTTCTATGGATTAGAAACTACCTTTCGAACCGTTCAATCCAAGTTGTTTTCGATGGGTTCAAGTCTGATATCCACAAAATAAATGCTGGTGTCCCCCAAGGCTCTTCTGTATTCGACACTCTTTCTCATTTTTATAAATGATCTCCTGTTTGCCACTTCTAATCCAATCCACTCCTTCGCTGATGACAGCACCCTCAGCTTTTCATATTCGTTCCAAAATGCACGACCCTGCCCTTCGGACGTAATATTGGAACGGCAGCGTATGTCAAGCACATTGAATTCCGATCTGGACAGCATAATTAACTGGGGGTAAGAACAACAGAGTGGAATTCAATGCTGTCTGCTGTCTCTAAGACAAACCCCTGAAAATCAGCCATAATCCATGCATGGCGCTTGTATCGACGAAACCGGAAAACTTTCCATCCTCGGTATGCACATCAACACAACACTTAGTTGGAACCATCACATATTCGAGGTCGTCAAAAAAGCTGCGAAATGTTTAGGTTTCCTTAATCGATGCAAGAAATACTTCACCTCCTCTGATTTGGCTTAAATCCATAAGGCGTATATTTACCTTGAGTATAACGCTCATATCTGGTCTGTTGCCCCCAAGACCACCCTGCGCCTACTAGATAGCATCCAAAAGCGAGCGATAAAACTTATAAGAGACAACGATATCGCGGGTTCATTAGACTCGCTTAAACATCGACGTACCGTGTCTTCTTTGTCCGTGTTTTATCGTCATTTTAACAAACGATGCTCAAGTGAGCTAGCCAACTGCATTCCTCCTCTCCTTGAATTCACCCGCAATACACGTCTCGCCAGGAATGCACATCAGTTTACCCTTAAGCCTGCTTTCGGACGCACAGTGAAATTTAGAGACTCGTATTTTAGCCGCACCACACGTATATGGAATGCTCTTCCCAGCTCAATATTCCCCATTGATTACAATCCGCAGATGTTTAAGACCAATGTGCACAGGTACCTCCTCTCTCTCTCTCTCTCTATTCCTTCGGCACGTGCTGTGTCTTGACCCCGGACAATTAAGGGGGTTTAACCCCTTGAGCACGCGCAAATTATAAAAAAAAAAAATACATCAACGCTGCTTAAGTGTCACTGCGCTGATACACTGATTATGCCCGAGTGGTGTTCACAAAGTAAACTCTTTTTGGAAAAAAGTAGTTTCTGAATAATGGGCAATGGAATCGAGTTTCTCTTCTTCTTTTCCCGGACTTCAGTTCGGCTCAACCAAAAGTCTTTTCAGCTAAAACGAGCCATTAGTCAGATGCTTGCAAACTTTGGTGCTTCCTCTGAAAGGCCTCTCGTGCAAGCTCAACGTATATGAAAGAGTCAGAAAGCGACTTGTGCCGTATAACTGAGTAACAGAAAAATTCAGAGCGGAACCTGATCCCGTAACAATCCTCTTTGCTACGGTTGACAGACTATAATTTCGACAAATGGAGGCTTAGTAAAGAGGTAGATTTTCCTGAAATCCACCAACTTAAAGGGCTTAATAAGAACACGGAGATTTGCATGTGTCGGAGTAATTGCCTCTACTGAGTCCCATTTGAGTCCTACATGCAAGCAACTGCTGTAAGTGGCCATGAGCAGCAATTCACGTTTATACAGTGGATGGATTCTTGAAAGCACATAGGCGGCCATTTTATCCGAATTGCTTAACATACAGAGCTCCGTAGGCATCCCTGACTATAGCTGTGTTTTCCAAACCATAGGCTAATATTACCATTCTGACAGTCAAACGACCATTAAACAAATTTCGGGTATATCTTGCCAGCTGGTCTTATACTGTCGCGAAGAGCTTAAGGTTATTAGCACACATTGCTCGACCATTTTCTGTTTGGCCTCAAATCATATCGAAATAGCCGACACTGAGACAGCGGATGCACATGCCAGTTATGAGGCTGGAGCGGACTCATCGCAGCGACTTCGATGCCCGTAACCCTCTTGCGGATGTGAAAGAAAAAATGGATGATAGAGAAGGCTAATAAAAGTTGGAACTCTGTAACGACTGCTGAGACAGCTCGGAGGCTGTCACCACCCTCACTAGTGCAAAAACCGGCACTCTTCTTCAATTTAAATAGTTGATCAGGATTGTAATTAGAGCACTTACTGGCCGTTATCGTCTGACGTATCATGTGATGATTTCATATACAGAGGCTCTAGTGATTACCTCTACCTTCCCACTGCCCCAGTCACTTAAAGTTCAAATTATAGAGCAGTGGGAGAACTTCTTGCAATACCTTCAGTTTCTAAAATAAATTTCTCTGACCTCTATTTTCAGGATTATTATGATTTCCGAATGGCTGTGCAAAACATTGACGTTAGGGGGAACGAGGAAAATGTTAGGCTGCAAAATACTCCTACGGGCATCAGTCCATTAACACATATGTGAGACCTAACCTAACCTAGGCAGCTGCCTTCAATATCGCACGCTAAGTTAACTGAGGTTCTTCTAGGCGTGATTCGTTTTGTTGTCCTCCTCGAAAAGACTAAAAACTTGACTTGGGACCAAAAATGTGCATTTCCATTGACTGTGGACTTAAGACACAAATCAAAATATATTTATTTCTCAATCATTAGACCCTGCATTAAATGCAATCACCGCTCACGCCCACTGTTAAGAGGGTGAGGGCGAAAAAATGTTGAATTTGAATTCTATCAACAATCGATGGCAGGGCAAACCACGTTCGCGGTTTCACAAGGGACATATAGGACCCAGCCGTAGACACTGCCTGTGGTAACATGAGATAATCAATTTGGACTTGTTTAAGCTGAAAGAGCTAAGGTTTAAGCTCTAATCTATATTTTGTGTCAATTATTTTGTGTTACTGTTGCCAAATGCTCGCGGCTCACCTACCTCCTTCTTCTTTTTGCTTCCAGTTGGGCTGTTTTGGGACTGGACCAAGTGTGGTAGATCTACTCACTTTTTGTGAAATTTTCAAATCTACTACATTTACTACCCACCGCCCAAAATCTACCACTACTACACTTTTCTTCCCATTAATGCCGGTTACTGGTGTTTTTTTGCTTCGTAGCCCCTCTCAGAAATCAGTTTTCAAGTAAAAATTACGACTGTGCTACCAAAATGTGAATACAGAAGAGCGTGAAAAGCTGCTCATTTCGTTTATGAAAGCAAATTAAACGTTGAATGAAAAATTTCTTAGTAACTAAATGAATATGGTAGCCCGTGGCGTTGTGGGTATGTGCGTCGACCCCAACCTCAACGTCGTAGGTTCGATTCCAGCTCTGAGCGACAAAAATAATTTTCACGACCCCACCTCTTTCGAGTCACTGACAATGCTCAAAGAGTATTTTCTGTCTAGAAAAAGCTTCCCAAACTTGGCCGTTCGGAGTCGGCATAAGACTGTAGGTCCCCTCCACTCGTGAGAGAACAATAGCACGCACAACACGAGTGGTTGCTGAGAAGCTAAGCCCTGGCCCTCTGTGGGCTGTAGCGCCACCCACATATATTATATTATTAAATGAATAAACCCGATCTACCACGCTTTTTCAAATCTACCACGGTTTGAAAACTTCCCAACACTGCAATCGGGTTTTTCAGGTACAGCCATTCGGGCTTGAATGCCAAAGGAGAAGGCAAATAAAATTGTTTAAATCAGAAAATTGTGTTCAGTGCTCCGGTATCCTCGTGAAATCGAAACTCAAATTCAAATTATATTGTGTTTTTATTGCTTGTAAAAGCCATCTAACACAATGACATTTGAGTGCTACCAAGACTTTCCTAATGTAGTTGCTAAACAGAGACGTTTAAAATACAGGTGAAACACAATGAACAAGAGTGCCTTCAAATTAGTCAAATTTCACGAGTCTGGCATTTGGCATCACTTGCACCACATTTTCCATGTTTCATGTGATGTCTGTCTGATCGCCCTCAAAACGGAAACTGATTCAAGTTCCAGAAAAACCACCTCACCACCCACTGCAACATGCTTCCACCAATTGAATGCACACATTCCTCCATGTTTGCTCAACCTGCATCGAACTGATGTAGAACAAATTCAAGCGACGAATGCCTTCGACGAAAAGCAGTAAAAATCACTGAATTTCCCTTTGAAACGCATCCACTTCAAGGAGCTTCCGATTAAACTAAATCACTGTTCGAACTATGACAGCACTCGTTACACACTCGCGAAGTGAATTCATCGTCGACGGGCGGCAGCAAACACAGCATCCTCCCAGCGAAGACGACGACATTCAGAGCCAGTGCTGGCTTGCTTGCTTGCTCACTTTGATGGCACATATGAGTGAATGAAATTTCATTGGAAACTGAAGTCACTCGGGTTCGTCGCCGGCTTCCTCCTCCCGAGCAGCGCCGAATGCAAATGCGACATTATATTAAAACACTTTCACATAAAATGCGGTAAAACAAACAATGTGACATTCAATTTAAATTCCTGAAATATCCTCTCCATCGTGTGTGCGTGTGTGCGAGTGCAGAGACCCTTCTTTTTTCCTGTTCGTTCTCCCTGTCACACGGTCGCACATCCTCATGGGAGATGATCCTCCAGCTTCGCCCCGTCCCCGTGGGCGCAGGGGCACTTTAAATGAAAACAATCTGACAGCAATGAAAAGAAACGGATGTATACTTGGCTGTGGTTGCTTCAGAGTGGGGGGGTTGGAGAATGGCTGCAAGGATCGCCCCACCAGCGCGCAATTCAATGCATTTATTGGCAACCGTCAAGAGCCAAACCCCATGTGGATATGCAGGGAGCCGCAGTCAATCTGTGACCCCGATTAATGTGAATCCACGCCACAGATTGGGGACGGCAAAGGTCTAAGGGTTGTGTTCATTTTTTCCCCCCGAATTGCCTCGTTCTAATCCACAGTCAAAGACACTTGTACTCAATCTCGGTGCTCGTAAAATAATCAACAAGGATGGAATATTGGGTTTCTCAATTTGTCTACCGAAAAGGACCCACAATGCGAGTGGATTGCATTGCGATGAATTGGCCTGGAATTAGTTTCCTCACCGCCGCCCGCCGGCGCTACGGCACATCGAATGGAGGGTGCCGATAGGTGGAACAGCGGTTGCTTCCTCTCGGTTTTTTTCTTGTTAGAATGCATCTCGCAAAAAGTAGCTTCAAAGCTCCTTGGCTTAGTTATTTTCATGTTATTTCATCGTTGAGTCCGTTTCTTTTTTCTTTTTTTTTGTCTGCCAGTTGTTGTCCTGGGAATGGATGCAGTTTGTGATTTTGTTCATTCTGACAGAATGGAAATTACTTCAACGAGTCAACGAGATGCAATAAAAACAGATAAAGGACGCTAAGGAATGCTGTGTGCTTCTATGTGGGCCGTGGGGTTGCTGTGGCTGCTGAGGTGGGGATGGTAATGGAAAATGTACGAATATCTGTCAGCTTGGATTGGTTGGGATCTTTGTTTTAAGGTCTTAGTGTACACATCTCCTACCAAGGGGCGCGGGGGAAACAGAATGACTGTGGTTCTATCAATGAGTAATTCGAACGATTTATGCAAATGTCTGTGGCGGAGGGACGTTCCGAGGCTGAGGATGATGGTCTTGTGCGGATTTGTTACTTTGCATTGTTTTGATGGCTGTAAACGCCTTCAGTCGAGTGGTGAATTGTCGATTGGATTTGGCTAAAAGTTGCCCTCCTAATGTACTCTAAGGCAATTCATGGGATTCGGCTGTGTGATGTGCACTGAAAGGAAATGGAAAATTTGAGCCGAAGTGAGGAGATCATAGACCGAGAGGGCAGAGCCGGAATGATTTAAGGTCGGATTATAGGCGAACCTTAAGAGTGCGGAAGTGAATATTTATTTAGACAGACGAAGCACATCCGGGTTTCACTGTGAAGACATAAAATGTTCAATTTTCAGCGAATCAGATGACTTGGATTGGGAAATCTCACTTGACTGAAATTTCACGAATTCAACAGATCTTACTGAAAATGCAGCATTTTTTGGGTCTTATTTATAAGCAGTGAACAGTGACACGGATCTTTGCCGACCGAGTCTCCCAGAAACTCTCTGTAAGTTCGACGCCGCCTGCACAAACCATCGAAGAAGAATGGAGTCGTTGTCAAGAAGCCATCAAAGAAGCTGCCACTGATGTACCGGGGTTTACGACACCACCTAGAAGAAACCCATGGTTTGACGACGAGTGCAGGCAGGCACATGCACCCAAGCAGGAGGCCTACAAGGCAACGCTGCATCGAACAATGAGGGCTGTTCGTGAGTTCTACGAACAGAAGAGAAGGGAAGAGAACCGGCTTCTCAGAAGAAAAAGAAAGAGCATGAGAAGCGAAAGTTTTATCAAAGGGTAAAACAATTATCCAATGGATATAAAACTCGGACAGAAGCCTGTCGGAACGAAGAGGGACAACTCGTAGTAGAGTCGCAGTCGATAGTGAGAATCTGGAAAGATCATTTCTGCAGACTGTTAAACGGCGATGAGGACCAAAATATCGCTGTCAGGCAGAATGTTCCACTCAATCTGGACGATGACAGACGCGAATTCCGTCCCCCGGACTAAGACGAGGTCAAGGTAGCAATATCAAGACTGAAGTCTAACAAAGCTGCTGGAGCGGACGGTTTGTCCGCTGAAATATTTAAGGCAGCTGAAGATGATCTGGTAGGGCGCATGCACCAGCTCATCTGCAAGATATGGTCTGAGGAAAGCATGCCCGACGAGTGGAATCTCAGTATCGTTTGCCCGATCCACAAGAAAGGAGACCCCTTTAACTGCGCCAACTATCGAGGGATCAGCCTTCTTAACATCGCGTATAAGATCTTCTCTGCCGTTTTGTGTACCCTCCTGAAGCCGTTCATTAATAATCTGATAGGTCTATATCAGTGTGGCTTCAGGCCAGGAAAGTCCACAACAGACCAAATCTTCACACTACGGCAGATCCTGGAAAAGGCCCAAGAAATGCAAATCGACACTCACTATCTGTTCGTCGATTTCAAGGCCGCATATGACAGTGTGCATAGAGACGAGCTATACAACGCCATGTCTAGTTTTGACATTCCTGCCAAACTCGTCAGGCTGTGCAGGATGACGATGGAGAACTCTCGCTGCTCCATCAAGGTCGGTAATGAACTCACCGAGACTTTCAATGTCAAAAAAGGTTTTAAACAAGGCAACGCGCTGTCATGTAATTTCTTCAACATCGTCCTGGAGAAGATCGTGCGAAACTCACACGCCAACACTAGAGGCACGATCTTCCAGAAGTCCGTGCAATTGTTAGCATACGCCGATGACATTGACGTGATTGGCAGAACTCAGCGAGCCGTCAGTGAAGCTTTTGCTAACATTGAGACGGAAGCGGCTAAAATGGATCTGGCGGTGAATGAGGGCAAAACGAAGTATATGCTGTCCTCAAAAAAGGACATACAATATCGACGTCTTGGACAGAGCGTCACAATGGGCAGCTATAACTTCGAGGTAGTCAAGGACTTCACTTACCTCGGCTCCGGAGTAAATTGTACAAATAACATCAGTACCGAGATCAAGCGTGGGATAACTCTTGCCAACCGCTGTTTCTTCGGGCTCAAGAGGCAATTGAGTAATAGAGCCCTCTCTCGAAGAACCAAGTTGACTCTATATAAGATCTTGATCCGCCCAGTCCTGCTATACATCGCGGAGGCATTGACAATCTCGAAAGCTGATAGAAAAGTCCTTAGTCACTTTGAGAGAAAAAGTTCTACGTGCGATCCTTGGTCCTGTTTGTGTTGACGGGTTCTGGAGGAGAAGATTCAATCACGAACTGTACGGGATGTACAGCGACCTGAGCCTAGTTAGGCGTCTACGGATCCGGATGGCTAGGTCATGTAGAGCGTATGGACACCACAGCTCCGGCCCGAAGAATCTTCTAATCCGAACCTGTCGGGCAACGCAACAGAGGACGCCCGCGTTAGGGGCTTCTAGGGATACCCTTTGTAGAGCGCTGGCCCAGCCCACGTGCCAGTTGGACAACGTAATAGAGGACGTCCAAGAAACCGATGGCATAAGTGGAAAAGCACATCTTGGCTCGGGTCTATTGAATCAAAAGAAGATGGGCATTGTCATCAACAAGCAAGTGAGCTGCTTGTTGTTAGCAAATTCCTGCTCCTACTTTCTTGGAATGCAGACCCTCTTAATGTTGAGAAGCAAAGCCGCCATGTTTGGTACGGATAGACGCTACTTCACTCTTATAACTCGACCTCATCAGAGAACCAGACACAAGCAATAGCTACGATAGCAACATATACAACATATACAGATACGTCGTTGATGTCCAGCGAATGGGAATCAATGCTCCACTTCGAATCCACATTCAAAGGATGGCGTAGTATAGAAGGACCGCTGATCAAATGGAGCACGACAATCGAAAAGGACCTCGACTATGTACCTTTGCGCGCAAAACTGGAGGCAACAACCTAAGGATAGAGCTGCCTGCAGACGATCGAAGTGTTCCTGTTATCTCACGTCCGCTTCTTTAGATTGACTGAATTTTATTTTATCATTTGGAGCTCACATGACGAATTAAAATTCTGACTAAATTATATGCCATGTGACATGTGAAGGAAGCAAACTACTTTATATACAACCGACCGTCAAACAGCTTTCTCAGTTGATGATCGCAGCGATCTTCAACAAAGAGGGTACTTCGGAGCAAGTTTACGGTTGGCTGGCCCTGCCGATGCATATATGTAAGTGAAATTTCTTAGATTAAACCGCGACACAGGGTAAGATGGACCAAGGCTTCCATCACACAGCCCGATCAGAATATCATGCTCTTCCCCACAGCCGCTCTAGAGGCTTTCATCGATGTTAAACACATTCGTGATTGACAAAGTTGTAGCTTCCAGTTAGTACGCTGGTCAGTCGTCAGCAGTTTTTTTTTTTGTCAAGATATAAGAGGAAGTTGCTTTCTTATAGACGTTAGGAAGCATGCAAGGAGACATGATGAGAAGCCCCACCATCGATAGAAGCTCTAACCAAGGACATGCAGTGTGTTAGAGTGCCTTCTCTGCTCCTTGTCTAGAAAGTTAACCCGCGACCTCTTTTCCCGTAATACGATGATAGCCCGGAAGTCGACGAAATCTTAGACTCAGACTTTAGACGACCATTAAATTCAGAGAAGCCTTTCATACCTGAACTGTTCTAGAAGTGGTTAGCTCTGCAAGCCCTAGTACCTGTTTGACTGTTGCTACAGACACGAATACTTCCATCCTTCCTTGATCTTGGAGCCATCCGTGAAGATTCGTCTACAATCCTTTCCGGAATAAGTTTTTGACCAGAGATAATTCTGAATGCAGAGAAAGTCGACTTAGTATAAACGTCGCTGAATGATTGGTGTCGTCGGATGACATACGACATGATGCCACTTCTTATTAGAACCGTTCAACTTGGGCTGAGTGTGGCCCGTGGCGTTGTGGGTATGTGCGTCGACCCCAACCTCGGCGTCATAGGTTCGATTCCTGCTCTGTGCGACGAAAAACAATTTTCACGTACCACCTCTTTCGAGTCACTGACTATGCTCAAAGAGTATTTCCTGTCTAAAGAAAGCTTCTCAAACAAAGCCGTTCGGATTCGGCATAAAACTGAAGGTCCCTTCCACTCGTGAGAGAACAATAGCACGCACAACACGAGTGGTTACTCAGAAGCTAGGCCCTGGCCCTCTACGGGCTGTAGCGCCACCCATATTATATATATTATAACTTGGGCTGAACCAACGACAATGAATTTCATCGCAAAAGCATCTCCAGTGACGAAGCTCATTTTTGGCTCAATGGGTTCGTCAATAAGCAAAATATGCATTTGGCCCGTATTGGGAGAAGCGGACCTTGACGACGTGTGGTTTGAACAGCATGGTGCCACAAGCCCCACAGTACGTCGATTCATTGAAGAGTAAGTGTGATGAGCGTGTTATCTCGAGAAATGAGCCAGTCCTCGTTCGTGCGATTTATGGTAACGTCGCTAGCGTCGTGCTACGTTGGACGAAGTTGGAGAGCTCTGAGCCAAATTGAAGGCAAAACAGTGGCCGTGTTGGCCGAGTTGTTAAAAACTGGGTTCAACGAATCCACCGCTGCAAACGTGCCCATGTGGCCCATATGAACGAAGTCGAATTCCGTTCATAAATGTGTTGAATGTACTTCAAGCAGATAAAACAGTTTTTGAAATACCTCAAATGGCTTGCGCTTTATTTAAAAAAAAGTTTGTCAAGTCCGTATTGGAACACCCTTATTTCAAAGGAAATTATGTTCAAATCACAAACAGCACGCCACTTTTACTTGGGGGGGCCAACATCCACCGATCGGCCTGAAAGCGCGCCACGCACGCAACAAGTTCAATTGCCTCCCAATCACCAATGGTTTGTGAACACAGCCTCTGTCCATGCTTTCGGTACGAATTTCATAACATACTTCTTCTTCTTCTTCCTGTGGCGCTACAGTCCGGGGTGAAACTGGCCCTCGGTCAACAATCCTCTCCAGCTGGCACGATCTTTAGCCAGCTGCCTCCAATTTCGCACATCAAGTTGGTTCAGGTCCTTCTCCACTTGAGTGCGCCATCGGGTTCGTGGTCGTCTCTATTGCGTTGTCCCACTGGTTCGGAGTCGAAGACTCATCGGGCTGGAGCAGTGTTGTCCATGCGCTCTACATGGCCTAGCCATCTTAGGCGTTGAATCCGTAGACGCCTGACTAGACTCATGTCGCTGTACAGCCCGTACAGTTCGTGGTTGAATCTCCTTCTCCAAGAACCTTCAACGCAAACAGAATCAAAGATCGTACGCAAAACTTTTCTCTCGAGGAGACCAAGTGCGTCTTCTTCAGTACAAGTTTCCGCGCCATACAGCAGGACAGGGATGATCAAGGTCTTATATAACGTGAGCCTGGTCTTTCGAGAGAGGGCTCTACTACTCAATTGCCTCTTGAACCCAAAGAAACAGCGGTTGGCAAGAGTTATTCTGCGTTTAATCTCGGTACTGATGTTGTTTGCACTATTTACTTGGGAGCCAAGGTTGATGAAGTCTTTTACTACCTCGAAGTTGTAGCTGCCTATGGTTACGTTCTGACCGAGTCATCGATGTTGTGTGTCCTTTCTTGATGACAGCATATACTTTTTCAGACTCCGAACTGCTAAGTTTGAGAGGCTTTTTCTAGACGAAATACTCGAACCGGAAATCAAACCTAGACAATGTAGGTCCAAGTCCACGACCCAGCACTTTTAAAGTTACATATACATCATAGTCACTAAAATGACGTTCGAACTTTCGGGACAGTCGAAGAATTGAGCCGTGAAGTAGGGATTATTTCTTAAGTCCATGCGTTTAGCTCGAAAATAGCGTAGCTTCAAGAATAAAACATCAGGCCTTAGGCAGGAGCCATCAGGACTGGCGAGAGGTTAGTCAGCAAGAAACCACCTCTACCAGCAGAAGCCACGAGCACACTGAACGTCTTTATTTTGATTATTACACGCATTGTGCATAACATCGAGCCACCTCCTCCACCTTCAGCGCCCCCACACACAGCAGTGGGATTCGTATTTAGTCAAAGCACCGCATTCCATTTCCGCTTCAGTTGAGTTCATAAATGCGAAGCTAATCAAATGACATCGACTGCTTTGAGAAGTCCTTTCCGCCGCCAACAGTCCTTTGCGTTCGAATTATTCCAGAATTGATGGAAAATCCCGAGGAAAATGAAAAGAAAACAAGCAACAGCTACAAAAAAACCGCTCTCTCTCTCCCAGTGCTGCCATGACGTCTCCAAGGAATTATTGATTCGGTCGCCTTCAATGGAGTATCTCCGATTCAGGCACGAATCCCGGCTCGAGGGGAATAATGAAACAATTTAATTTATTGACTTTTAATGGATCAATTTTGCATTCCCTTTTGCGGGGCGCTTTGTCTCCGATTGGCAGCGTGTGCTCGGTGCCGTTGCCTGGATGGCAGCTTTATGGGCGCCTAAGATGCCCCCAATCCGAGGCGAGGCTTTAAGAGCCGCATTAAAGGACAGCAACCGTGCCGAAGTGGAGCGGCCCAGAGCGAAACACGAAAATATCCCGAATGAAACGCATACCAGCTCACATCATCAAATGGAACGCAACGTATCCCTGGGCATTCTGGCGCTTTCCAAAGACAAGGCGAACCAAAAAAACCGAGCAACAAAGATCCACCCCCACGCCTCGTCGCCCTGGCATGGCATAAAGCTGCTCATGCTTGCGGAAAATCCCGGCTGAGCACATTCTAAATCTCCAACCACGGTGGCTGCCTTTAATGTTGGCAAAAGGGAATTCCTCAAAATTATTCATTGTTTTGAGGCCATTTCGCATTTCGTGTGATGAAAGTAATCCTCCTCCTGCAGCGGATATGCCCGCCCTCCGCCCTGCGGAGAGGATATTTTCTAAACTTTCGGGCTCACATTCTTTGCCAGAGCGATGTGCTTGCTGCTTAGCTGCGCTCGGCTCGGAGGGCGTGAGACACGATACCCATTATCCCTGCAACTATATACTCGCGTTAAATTAATTTCACTTGACCATGGCTGCGGCTGCGGCTGCGACGTCATTCTTTGCGCTCTGTCAATTCTCGTCGGGGCAGAACCTTTGTGAGACTAATTTGATGTTTTGAATTACATTAGGGAACGCACACTCGATGGCTCGGCGCTGGCCGGTCGACGACGTCCTTTTGGGAATAATGAGTTGTATGGCTTTCGAAAGACAGATGACGGTACTGATGATAGCGACAAACCCTCGCATTCCCCCAGGGAGGACGGGAACACTGGTGTCGGCCATGAGAAGGATACCCCTGCAACACCTCAAGTGACAAGAAAGAATGAGGGTACTGGTGGTCGGTCTGGTGTCCTCTAGTTCATCATAATCACATTTTGTGACGCTGGTTGCCTTCGACGTTGTCACTGGTGATATTTTCCATTATCTCATTCCCCGCTTGAGGTGTCTGCGTGTGACTGGGTGCAGCCTTTGTCCTTTGTGCCCGGCTGCTGGCCCACAATCGGGTTTTCTTTTCTCGGCCCAGGGATACGGATCGGATTGTGAGCCTGCAAGTGGAATCATTTTAAGCCTTGTCTGACGTGTGTGTGTGTGTGTTTGGTGTCTGTCATGTCTCCTTCTGGCCGAAGTTCTCTTCGGTTGACACTGATAAACTCTGCGGAATCCTTTGTCAATAAAAATTCAATTTTTCCCCCCTTTGCTGGTTTCAAGTTCTTTTGCTTTGACAGCAAACGCACTCGGAGTGACGAAGGACCTGACGGATGTCTCTTTAGATCGTGTCCAATCGAAGGGGGTGAAGGTAATTTTTCTGTGTTTGTCGGTCGACAGGAGTTAATACTTCTTAGCCACTTCAGACTGACAGCACCAGATTGAGCTCCGTTCGCACTTGTCTGCGCAATCCGAATGTGTGAAGAAAAAATTCTTTATGAAAAAAATGGTCGCAGTGAAAAGATTGAAGATTAAAAAAGAAAGAAGCATATTGCGGTAAGTGACGGCACTTAAATTAATTTGAAGGAATAAATCCAACCTTCAAATAACAAATGTCTTACTGTGTCATCTATCGCACTTTTTTTTAAGGAACAAAAACTAAAAACAAATTGCTTGCCTGTTCAATGCACTCTACATGTGAGTCGCATTGAAACAGATGGAGGAGTTCAAGTACCTCGGGACCGTTTTCACGACTGATGGGAGGAGTAATGCTGAGCTTATCTGTAGGATTGGCCAAGGAAACTTACTTACTTACTTACTTAAGGTGGCGCTGCAGTCCGGGGTGGACCTGGGCCTCAACCAACAAGCGTCTCCAGCCAGCTCGATCTTTAGCTAGCTGTCTCCAGTTTCGCACGCATAGTTGGTTAAGGCCCTTTCCACTTGCGTGCGCCACCTGCGTCGCGGTCTTCCTCTACTGCGCCGTCCCTCGGGGGTGGATTCGAAGACTTTTCGGAAACAGCTTGGAATATTTGTAATCAGAGATGAGATTTCTTCGTGTTGTGGCAGTTACTCGCCGGGATGGGTTGAGAAATACGGCAGGCGCCAGGAACTCAATGCCGAGCAGCTACTTCGCAGCACGGAAAGAGCTATGCCTCGATGGTTTGGACACGTGGCAGCAATGTCCCCATCATCAAGTCTTCCAAGGAATGCCGTAAATGCGATTTTATCAGGAAGATGTCCCATTGGAAGTCCCAGGACGTGGAAGTCCCAGCAACGCGCTTGAGCATATATATCATAATGAGTTAGTGTCGATGGCGGGCGTAGGATCGAGCGGCCTGGAGATCTAGTGCGTTCTTTACCCTCGCGATCCTTTTAGTGGATCATGCAGGTCAGAGAATGATAATGATGAGCTTACTTTTTAAAAACAACAGACATCTCGAAGAACACTAATATTATCCTTGGATTGATCATCACCTTTAGTCTGTCGTTTACGTTGAATATTCTCCCAACAGGTGACATAACGCCGAAGTCAATTTATATTAAATTATAAATATTGTAAAAAGGACACATTGCTTGTGGTCGCTTGCTGTTCAAACTAATTGAGTGACATACTGAAGTTGATGACACTAATTTGCCAACCTTAGACTATTTTATATTTTCTGCAAGTCCAGATAATGTATTGTGCTAAGAGACTACGATCTCTCTTTGTTGTGGTGAGTCTGAGAGTTTGGTGACGATCCGACAACATTGAATTTTTGATCCCAAAAAATCGACAGTGGTTAGTAAGGCTTTTTTTTTGATTTTCTGAGTCATCTTTCGACTGCCACAGCGGTGCTATTAGGCGTAACTATGGCTTCTGTACACCGTTGGTGATGTTATTTTACGTCTATTAGTAACTTGGCCGTTTGGAGTCGGCATATAAATGTAAGTCCATTCCACTCGTAAGATAACAATAGAACGCACAACACGAGTTGTTGATAAGAGCTGCAGTGCCACCGATGTTATGTTGTGGTGGGTCATCTTGGTAATTTTTTAAATTATACATTATTTTAACACTGACAACTGTTTCTCGCTAGAAATCTTGACAGAAAGCTACTACCCATGGTGTAAGGACAATCTTATGTCTTATGTATGCTAGTGGACAACACTCCTGTTCCACGACTTCGTACGGTGAGCACAGATGAGCATATGACTGCTGTGGCCGAGAGTGTGAGGCTCAATTCATAGGACCATTGTTCTCTGAAAATAAGGCTGGGAACTACGTTTCGGTCAACGGTGGACGTTGCAGAGCCATGTTAACCGATTGAAGAGATGGATTTGGGTAATGCTTCATGCTGGACGGCGCTCCATGCCACATAGCCATTCCACAATCTAAATTCCCATGTTATCAGCTTTCTTGGCGGTGTCGAGTGGCTGACTTGGAGCTGCGATTTATCCCCAGCTAGCCGAATGTATCAGCAGACTTGCTTCATCCGGTGATATACAAAGCTTGGGATAACGAACAATTCCGGCAGGAATGGAACAGGGGGATGATCATTAAGCTTCCAAAAAAGGGAAACCTTATGGAATGCTTAAACTGGAGAGGTATTTGCGTTCTTGCAGCAGTATCCAAAATAATAGCTCGAATAGTTCTGGAACGCATCAAAGAGCATTTAAATTCAACTCTCGATGTCGAACTGACGGGTTTCCGCTCTCGATCCTCCTGCATCGACCACATAAAAACCTTAGGGATCATTATTGAACAATGCGTTGAGTACAGGTCTCTTCTATATCTATTGTTTATCGACTTCGAGAAGACTTTAGACAGCTTGAATCGAGATGCTATCTGGTCGGCCTTGCGCAGGCGAGGTATTCCGGAAAAACTAACAGCTATTATAAAGGCAGCATATGAAGGTAGTACGTGTCACGTGTTGCACAAAGGTAAGTTGTCAGAGGAATTTGAATTCAAAAGTGGAGTTCGTCAAGGGTGCATACTGTCACCACTATTGTTTCTGGTGGTTATCAGCGACATACTCCGTGTAGCATTGATGGACGGAAATTATGGCATTCGATGGACTATGACATATTATCTTAAGCACCTTGACTACGCTGATGATGTGTGTCTCCTTTCGCATCGGGTAATGGATCTTCATTTGATGGCTTCACAGAGGCAAACAAACTAGGGCTCAAAATAAACACGGCAGAAACTAAAGCCCTTACTATTTCTGACAACCGCGCCCAACTCAACATTGCCGGACATGAAGTCGAGAAAGTTAACAGCTTTCTATACTTAGGAAGTGTGGCCTCGGCTAATCGCGGTGGCACCGAGCTGGACGTGTGCAACAGAATCGGGAAGGCTAAAGCTGGAAAAGCAATGTCATCAGCTTAAGAACCAAGCTGTGACTGTTCCGCTGCAACGTAGAATCGGTGCTGCTATATGGATGCAGTACCTGGAAAGTGGACACCATTACCACGCGAAAGCTGCAATCTTTCGTAAACAGATGTTTAAGAAACATCCTTAGGATTTTGTGGCCGAATTGTATCTCTAACGAACAATTGTACCTGAGAAAGGGCCAGGAACCTATAAACAAAGCAATACGAAGGAGAAAGTGGCAGTGGATTGGACACACCCTACGGCGCGAAGACAATTCCATTGCGAAGTACGCCATGCAGTGAAATACGCTTACGCAGGCAGGCAGAAGAGCGGGACGCAGAACAGTTGAAAAGGAATCGAATACGTTAGGAATGAGTTGGAGGGAGCTCAAACGCTTTGCAGAAATTCGAAGGAGATGGCGCGCAGACGTGATTGACGCCGTATGCCCCTCGAGGGGTTAAAGGACTTACGTACGTAAGTAGACAGTATGCATCGGTTGCCGCTTGAATCAAACTGCTTCTTCGCAGGACGACGATATCGACGCATTTTTATAAATTTCCAATTTGGCTCGAAAACAACATTCTCGTTTTCATTAATTTGTCTAAGCCTACTTGCAGTCCCATGGAACGGCAAATGTTGTGAATATGGCCTACAGGATGGCTGGAATCAAACCATACAGTGGAAGTCAAGCCAAACGTGGTCCACTGAATGTTGCTCATCTACCACTGAAGGATACACTGCCAGACGGAGCACTCTACAACTCTACAGCAATGCGTAAAACCTGGCTCAAGATTTGTTTGCCGGAAATGTCATCAGTGCCAACAAAATATTTCTTCCATGTAAATACAACTTTTGAACATTTTTGTTGGTAATACGTGCCCGCACTGCCTGATGTCACCTTCCACATACACCAACACAGCACAGCGACCACTATGCGCCACGTTCATCATCGTAAGCTAAAGCTGTCCCCTTCATTGAAAATTGAAATAGATTGATTACACTGGACAGAGTGTCCTTTGCAAATCGAACCCCCCGCCTAGGCGTTCAATTACCCAATCAATCGCGCGTAAATTATGCAGAATCACTTGCACCTTTCCGTGACACGCCCTTCCAATTACGGCCAATTATCCCGCGACGTTTATGTAAACAGGCAATCCCCACCGAGTCAGCGAGTCAGTGTTAATCAAGATGGAGACACCTTCGGACAAGAGCAAGAAACCCCAGGCAAAGCCGTATACTTTCCAAAGCTTCATGAAACCACCAGCGGTGGTGCTCGGTGCAATAGGACTGGTTTTCTGGCCGAATACAGACTACTGGGCCAACAAGACGCACGTGCTGAAATTCTTCATCACCATATTCAGCATCACCACGGCCACCGTGTTTGAGTTTTGGTACGCAATCGAGTTCTTTATCGAGTCGAAGAACATGATCGAGGGAACGGAGCTCATGATTTACCTCTTCTATTCCGGCCTGTCCGAGATCAAGATCCTGTGCATATTCAAGAACCTGAACCGGATCAACAAGCTGATCAGCATCCTAAACGACTTGTTCCCCGTGACGGAGCAGGAGATGATGGCCTTCAACGTGAAGAAGTACCACCGCAAGGTGCTGCTGCTGACCATTCCAGTCACGTTCGTGATGTGGTTCAATGTGTCCCTCTTCAGCGTCATCACGATCATGTACTTTCTGAAGTCGGAACCGGAGAACTTCAGCTCGATTCTTCAATTCTACTTCTGGTACCCGTTCAAGGTCAATACGAAGACGCGATTCTTTGGCGCGTTCGTGCAGCAGGTTCACGCCTCGCAGGTGGTCTCCTTGTGTGTCCTGGGCAGTGACGCCCTCTTGACGTGCATTCTTCTGCAAGTCTGCATGCATCTGGATGAGCTGTCGTCACGGCTGGAGAAGAAGCAATCTGGCCCGAGCGACATCAAGGATTTATCGGCGATAATTCGGCAGCACGACGTTATCCTGCGGTGAGTACGGCCGCGCTTGCACCTAAAACTTGGAGAATCAACTTTGTACATCCGCAGATTGATGGACGAAGTCAATGCGATCTTCGACTCACCGGTGTTCATAACCTTTCTGTCGTCCGCCTTCGTGATGTGCTTCGTCGAATTCCAGGTGGTTATCGGGGCGTCCGGCGTGCACATTCTGAAGTTCGTCCTCTTTCTGATGTACGAGGTGCTGAAAATATTTCAAACCAGCTTCCTTGGCGACATGCTGATGGAAGCCGTAAGTACAAATCGATTTTGCTGAATTCCCCCTGAATTGGCTTGCATACACTTTCAGAGCTTGAACATCGGAGAGGCCGCCTACAGGTCCAATTGGTACGACAACTCGGTGCAGTACCAGAAGGTTATTCTCTTGATCATCTGCCGCGCGCAGAAACAGGCCAATTTGAACGCCGTCACTCTTCACGAAGTTTGCTTGATAACATTCAAGGAGGTTTGTATTTGCTTGCGTGGTTTCTCAGTAAAGTGCGTCTGTCTTCCCCCCAACAGATCATCAGCAAGTCCTACACATTCTTCACTCTTTTGCGTACAATGTACACTACTTGAAGTTGCAGAAAACCACTGCATGGAGCACCTAGACAGCACAGGGCACAGACCCAGATGAACAAGCACTGCACTTCGTTGGGATGCGCCACAGTTTTGGTTGTCTTTTCCCGTAATAAATAAGTTTCAAGCAATGATGTGAAATGCATTTTATTCATTGACTAATGTAATCAGCAAATGGCACAAAAATCACGGCCTTCATTCCCAATTAAAAAATTATTAGTAAGCAGTTTGAAGCATTCTTGTTGGACAAAGTGTTTGTTGAAAGAGTGCGTGCCCAGGACGGACCAGGGCGCATTTAAGTTTTAAGTTGAATTTCACATCACTTAACATCTGCGTACGTTTTAATAAAATATGTAGAACACAGGCACTCTCCAATCACTATTTGCACCGGTTAATTACGATGCATTAATTGAAGGTTGTATCAGCTCCATATACCCCTCCTGAAAAAAGGCGATCCTACCTTCTGCAAGAACTACAGAGATATGTCTCTGCTCAACGTCGCCTACAAGATCCTATCCAGTGTCCTGTGGGAATGCCTAGTTCCGTTTTCCACCACACTAATCGGCACGTAACAGTGACTCTTTCGGCCCTGCAAATCGGTTATAGCCGAAGCTATAGGCAAATCCTGCAGAACACCAACGCGTTTCAAATCGATTCTCTTTTTATCGATTTCAAAATCGCATACGACAGCATGCGAGGCAATGACCAAAAAAATGTATCCGATTGTATTGCACCACGTTACCACAAACACTATGATCCGTGCAGTTGGATTCAAAAACCTCTGAACGGTTTGAAACCTGCAACGGATTTCGGCAAGGAGATTCGCTGTGGTGTAATTGCTTCAACTGTACTGGCGAAGATTTTGTGGCGGGCTGCTGTAAGCACTGATGACACTATCTTCTACAAGTTAGTCCAGCTGTTGGGATAAGCACATGATATCGACACCAATGCGCTATCCCAACACGCCGTAATGGAAACTTCCACGGCAATTGAAGAACAGCGAAACGAGCTGGTCTTATAGTCAACAAGACAAAATATATGCCGTAAGCCAAGAAACGATCCGCCGCACACCATCTTGGCCAAGACATTACAATGGAAAGTAAACATTTTGAGGTAGTGAAGGAGTCTGTCTACTTCGGTCCAAATAATGGCATATTAGTGGCATCTTAGTGGAGATCCGACGTACTATCGCTCTTGGTAACTCATGCTACTGCGGTTTGTCAAAACCTGCTCTACAAAACTCTCATCCTACCAGTGATGATTTATGAAGCCAAATTCTGAACCAAGCAAAACTGCATAGCTGATTTTTATTGTCTTCGAAAGAAAAAATTCTTCTTAAGATATATGTTCCCGTCTGCTCGAAGAGCGAGTGAAGGAGAATATACAACCGCGGGATCTAAGAACTGAACCCGGAAATACATATAGTCGGCTCGACCACATCGAGCGGATGGACAACAACGCTCCTGCAAAGAGGGTATGGTCCGAGGCTCCTAATTCGAGAAGGAGAGGAAGACCGAACCTTCGGTATAAAGACCAAGTCATCGCGGATGGAAGACAGCTTGGTCTTGGTGACTGGAAGTACCCGACCCAGGACCGCCAGCGGTTGCACAGGCTCGGATGCTCCATATTTCGCCCGCCTGATAAGTACGACATAAGTAATCCTATTCCCCAACAGAGACGAGTGACTATCGAACGTCGCTATCAACGACCACAAGGTTGTGTTCTTCAATGAGAATCATTCAGACTCCCTGATATGTGCAGCATCTTCCAACCGGAGATGCTGGCAATAGGAAAAGCAGACGAACACTTACAAAAAACCGATCGGATATCTTATTTGTAGAAACTGCACTGAAGTCAATAGGATCCTCTACAACGAAATCAAAGGCTATCAGATATGTCGCGACTCACTTTATCAGACACCACACAGGTAAAATCTTTTCGGTTCCGCGCCAAAGCGCAACCGTAGAAAACAAAACAGCGGGGGAATATACCAGACAAGGATCTGATAATGATATCACCAAAGTGGACACGTCATTAAGACCACCGATTAGTGCTTTATACCGGATAAAATATCATGCAATGAAGAAGCCAACTGGGCATAGGATGCAAGAATTACCTGTCTGACAATAAGAGCAGTGCGGCCGGAGCTCAATAACAACAATACAAAGAAGCTTCTAATTTTGAACCGAAACTCGATACACATTCCAGGAATGGAACCAGGAATCCAGTAATCTCTGCGGAAGGAAAAACCAAGACTATCCAACATCTGCACTGTGACTGCCCAGAATCCCGTAAATCTCACACAGAGACTGCAGGCGTAGCGAAAGCAGATATATTGGAGGTTCATGACAGCTTACAAGAAATGTGTACTCCACAAATGAAGGTATTCACAATGGTCCCTTTGGCCTCCGAATGGAACTGAACACTCTCCCTCCTCTGCCTAATTTAAAAAGTTGGATGGAGCAGTTGGTTAAGTGGCTCCCTTGTTTATAGGGGTCCCAGGTTCGAATCATCCAATGAAAGCAAAATTAATATGATTCTGTATGTATTTCAAATCTGGTTGTCACCATTTGCCGTTGGGATACAATTTTAGGCAGTGGATACACAGTGGACCAATGGCATTTACGCTGCCAGCCCAATAATATACCGCAACCTAACCTAAGAGAGCCCGTGGTCGTTGTGGGTGTGCGTCGACCCCAACCTCGACGTCGTAGGTTCGATTCCTGCTCTGTGCGACGAAAACAATTTTCACAACTCCACCCCTTTCCAGTTACTGACAATGCTCAAAGAGTATTTCCTGTCTAGAGAAAGCTTCTCCAACAAAGCCTTTCGGATTCGGCATAAAATTGTAGTTCCCTTCCACTCGTGAGAGATCAATAGCACGCACATCACGAGTGGTTACTGAGAACCTAGGCCCTGGCCCCTTACGGGCTTTAGCGCCACCCATATTATTACAATATATAACCTAAGAAAGCCTGCTTTCGGACGCACGTTTTTCGGACCAATATCTCCCCCAGACTACAATCCTCTGATATGTGCAAAGGTTCCTCCTGTTCCTCGCTGCCTCTGTGTCTTGGCCCTCGGACACTTAAGGGATTAGTAATCTCTAAGAACACGCGCAAATTATAAAAAAAGCGACAAGACCTGGTCGCGGTCTTGGAATAGAACTGGAAGAGCAGTTTCCTTCCTCTGAGGTCAGTCTTCTCTTAGTGCCAACGTCGGCGTTCAGAACCTCTGAGAAAGAGGACTAGTCTCCCACATTTTGAGTTGTGCGTGAGGTTAACGCCGTCATTGCGCGTGGGCAACATTGCTCCAGTGGTCGACATATGGACGCGACTAGAGTCCAATCGCCAGTTTTTCGGCCGAATTCGAAGCCGAAGCTGAAGCCAAATGTTCGGTCGGAATCTACACGCAACACGTGAATCGATGAACAAATTCAGAAATGCCTTAAGTGAGCAATTTTACTTCATTTTGGATCGGTGCTTTGACCGGCCAGATGGTACGACACGACAAATCTCCCGTTTATTCCTAAAACTGTGCTCGGAAGAGCTTTCGATTGCCAGTCATTGGGCTAAAGCAGCAGCGAACGCCAGCCGATTAGAAGGCGTACACAGGTGAAGACGGTAGCCGCTACCAAGAGATCGTGATAACTAGAGAAGCTCTTTGGTTGATGGCCCGTTGCATCCAGACCGTATCGTCATACAGAGAATAAGGCTGAGCAATTTCAATCTAGGTACATGGGTTGACTCAAGGGAGTCCAGGTCCATGTGTGCTTGTGCCTCGATTGTAAGTTAATGCCCCTTCTGTTTCGATTCAGCAACTCCTTCATTCCTGGCAGACGCACTTACGCTCCTGTTGCTCAGTCGAGTTATGCTTGCATGTGCCGATCAGTTCTGGTTCAACGGGTGGCACTTAGATTATTAACCTGATTACGACGGATCTTTGACCAGATGGTCACAATCTACCGAAAACGCGTGAACATACGGTGTCGTGCCACAGGAAGGACATGATGAATTAGTCGCTGCCGCCATCACCCAATTGCGACCGCATTTTGAATTTTTTGTTTAAGTAATTATCCGTGTAATTCTCGCAGCCCTCTACAGGATATCTTGAGGAATCGATTTTTAATTTCAGAAAGAATCCCCCCGGCTCCAGGACCATGTGGAAACCTCGCTTTTCGACCGTCGAGAGGGGGAAAAAAGTGAATCACTTAAAGCAACAGGATAAGAGTGAAGAGAGTTTCAAGGATACAAGTGGGTTGATACTCTGAGATGAAAGCGTTTTCCTTTTGCCTTTTTTTCTCTCCATCGCATGTTTTCCTGGTGCCTGCTCCCCCTGGCTGTGTTCGAGTGAGCGAGTGTGTGTGGGTTGGTGTTGGAGGCGCTTCTTAAGTTCTATCATCACCTTTGGCTGGCACTCTCGGGAAGAGACCCAGAAGTGGATAATAACCATATTGAAGTGAGAAGTGATGCAGCACACCACCCGGCGCTACCGTCACCGCTGCCTTTTGTGAAACTCCCAAGGACCCAATTGAAACTCATTGAAGGGTGTTTCCAGTTTCCCAATCTCTCAGTCTCTCTCTCTCTTCTTTGTCACTCTTGCGATCCATACTGTGTGTGTGCACATGCATTGGGTACTAGAGATTTTCCTCAGGATCTACTGAACCAGATAAAATGCCTTAAAAGCTTTTCCTATATAATCGTCTTTATGATAATCATATCTTTGTGCATTTGCTGTGTGTTCTAGTACGTTCGACTGGTTTGCCTGCACGGGATGTGGCTCGTAATTCAAGTGAGCAGGCTAAATGGGGAAAATTGTGGGCTCGAGAGGGGGCACGTCGGCTCGACTCGACGCCAGGAATTGTTCCATAATTGGTTTAATTATGAAGTGAAGCAAATAATGCATTTTGCACTGGAAATAAGACTTACTGATTGCATTGTTTTGCCGGCAAGTACTCTTGGGCTTTTGGGAATCCTTAAAGTCTTCGAATTCGAATGCAAACAATTCGTAATTTGATTGAATGAGAGATGAAATTTGAAGGGATTTGTCTGAGAAGTTCGACTGGAGGTCGAAATCCTGCTGCGATGTCTCTACGGATCAGATAAGGGGCTTCGACGGGGGTTGGGTTACCCACCGTAGACTCACTGTATTCCCACATACATATGGGGGCAGGGGCGATGTTACTGTACAACTTTGCTAGGTCTGCCATGGGGGAATAGAAATAGAAACAGTGTAGTAATGAACGCTCAGACCAAACCCATTACGTTACATCGTCGGTGATAGTTATGTCGGAGTACAGTTGAGACATCCTACTTATGGATACTGACTGATTTTGAGGCATAATGATCAAATTTCGTACCACCTCCACGCTATTGGTAATAAAACCTCCTATCTGCATGCATTGAGCATAATTTGCATGTACATTGCATATTTTAAAATACATACCAGGTGTACCGTTTTTTGAAAATAAAACACTAATTATTAACGGAAAAGTAAAAACATTTTATTCAAAGTATTGGCCATTGTTTTCTAAACATTTTGACCACCTTTCTGGCAATTTATGAATACCACGCCAATAAAATTGTTCGTCTTTTAAAGCAAACCAATCAGACGCCCGATTTTCGACTTCTTCGTATGAATCGAAGTGCTGCTCAGCCAATGCGTGTCCCATCGATGAAAACAATTGGTAGTCGGAAGGAGCCAAGTCTGGTGAATACGGCGGGTGGGGTAGCTGCTCCCAGCCAAGTGTTTTGATTGTATCCTGACCCGGTTTTGCTTTGTGTGCAGGTGCATTGTCATGGAGCAAAGTTACCTTGCCGTGTCTTCTGGCCAATTCTGGTCGTTTCTCCATCAATGCATGGTTCAAATTGATTATTTGTTGTCGGTAGCGATCAGTATTAACGGTTTCACCAGGTGTTAGGAGCTCGTGGTACGTGGTACACCACACCTTCTTTTTGCCGATTCGATCTGGTTTCGCAGTCGATGTTGATGGTTGTCCCGGATTAACCTATGATTTTTTCCGTTTAGGATTCTTAAAATAAATCCATTTTTCATCGCCAGTAACAATCCGATGCAAAACCAAATTTCTTACTTGTCTTTGAAGCAAAATTTCACAAGTGTTTTTTCGGTTTTCCATCTGTCTTTCATTCAATTCATGTGGCACCCATTTTGCACACTTTTGGATCTTTCCCATAGCTTTCCCATTTAAACGGTCAGAAATTGTTTGTTGTGCAAAATTTAACATTGCTGCCAGTTGCTTTTGATAAATATTTTTCACAGATGTCATAGCAAACTTACTTACATACTTACTTAAGGTGGCGCTACAGTCCGGGGTGGACCTGGGCCTCAACCAACCAGCGTCTCCAGCTCGATCTTTAGCTAGCTGTCTCCAGTTTCGCACGCATAGTTGGTTGAGGTCCCTTTCCACTTGCGTGCGCCATCTGAGTCGCGGTCTTCCTCTACTGCGCCGTCCCTCGTGGGTGGATTCGAAGGCTTTTCGGGCCGGAGCATTGCCATAGCAAAACAAAAAAAATAAGAGCTCGTTCACAACAAATGTTCCCTATCGAGACATTTGTATCTTAACGCTCACTTCATACTGGTACACCTGGTATATACAGATTCTTCTTCTTTGATTGGCACTACAGCCGGAGGTGGACCCAGGCTTCAACCAACATGCCTCCTCCTCCAGCCAACACGTTCTTTCGCCAGCTGCCTTCAGCTGCTCACACCGAGTTGGTTGAGGTTCTTTGCCACTTGTGTGCGCCAACTCGTTCGAGGACGTCCTCTGCTGCGTTATCCCAATGGCTTCGTATTGAAGACTCTGCAGGCCGGAGCTGTGGTGTCCACCCGCTCTACATGACCTAGCCATCTTAAGACTTGGATCCGAAGACACACACAACTAGGTGAATGCCGCTGCACAGCCCGTATAGTTCGTGGTTGAATCTTCTCCTCTCTCCAGACATGGCGCAAAAAGGACCCAAGATCGAACGTAGAACTTTTCTCTCAAAACGACCAAAAGCTTCTTCATCCGCTTTCAATAGCGTCCATGTCTCTGCGCCATAGAGCAGAGCAGGGAGGATCAGAGTGATGTATAAAGTCAGCTTGGTGTTTTGAGAGATGGCTCTGTTACTCAACTGCCCCTTGAGCCCAACGAAGCAGTGATTGGCAAGAATACTTCTGCGCTTGATCTCGGTACTGGTTTTATTGTTCCTATTTACTCCAGAGAAGTAGACGAAGTCATTGACTACCTTAAGGTCTTGCCCTTTATGACGCTCTGCCCGAGACGCCGATGTTGTGCGTCCTTTCGTGACTGTCGTCGTTGCTTTGGTAGATACTTTTTTTCGTTAATTAAAAAATGAAAAGGTGAGGCTGTTTGACGGGGGCATTTTGGTGGATGTTCTCTGTCAAATAGGGGAAATGATGCGAAAGGTCATTTAAAAAACATTTACATTTTCTTGGGGCTTGATGGACAAGAAAGTTGAAGGAAAGGAAAGACTTGTTTAATGGCCAAATTTTGAATCCCATCGAAAATATGCGATGAATGTACAAGTAGACAGTAGGACCTACAAATGCTTTAAAGCAGCAACAGACGTTGTCGTTTGA
Source organism: Eristalis arbustorum (assembly GCA_916610145.1). Lineage (NCBI taxonomy): Eukaryota > Metazoa > Arthropoda > Insecta > Diptera > Syrphidae > Eristalis > Eristalis arbustorum. The sequence goes on from OU744319.1 coordinate 21,447,364, forward strand.
CTTTCTACTCTGGTTGACCGCTAAACCCATATTTGCCGATTCCGATTCAATGCCAGTAAACGCCTCATGACGGCTCCCTGTGTTCGTCTAATCATTTCAATGTCGAACATCGTCCCTCTGGTGTAGACGTTTGACTTCCGCACTATCTTCTCAAGTTAAATGTTCAAGAAGTCACGGTGAGTTCGTTACCGACCTTGATGGAGTAGCGAGAGTTCTCCATCCACACACAAGGCTTACGACTGCTATAAAACTACCACCTAGATGTTTGAGTCAGCCATAATTTGCGCCCGAGAAACTAGCATCCAATCCGCTGCGAGGCAGAGACCAATTGCGCCTTATAATGGTGTAGGCAGTACCCAGTCTATAGGAGTTCCTTCACTACCAAGACACCAGGGCTTTCGTTGTTGTAAAGCAACATCCCGCACATCCCACACATCCCGACTCAAGACCGCTGTACTGAAGGGGAGCAAGAACTTCCCAGCTCGTTGTGCGGCGGAACGGTCGTGCTTGAATCGTCCATGAAAAATGAGCAGTAGCGCATTCATATTTTGTAACAGGCCGTGGTTGTCTAAATGAAGAAACGTCTATTGGCGGACGAAGCCACTGTGACGTTCTTTTCCGTGGTATTCTGTATTGGTGTCGTAAGCCACAGAGATGAGGTTATTAGCCGAGTTCATCGCTCTGGCAGTATGACCTCTAATCAACTTCAACAGGAAATTGTCCATACGTTTCAGGTTGGCCCAGTTGTAAGAACGTCGTTAGAGTAAAATTTCCTGTATTAGGATTCTGGTGTTCTGTTAAGACGAGGGCAAGCCCTAAAACAAGCCCTCTCAAACACAGCAATCTTTTCCATCTTGCAATCACGTTGAACCACTGTAAGAATTGGCGGGATGACTGCCATTGTGTTGTGTAGGCTGTCGTAAAACAGTCTCCTGAACATGCTGCTCTGACCATTGCCCGAGGCGCTTGTGCTCTTACAAAGATACTGTTTTACTGGTAGCTCAGCAATGACCCCTGAGACCCGCATTGCCTGATCGCTGTGCTCGTTGTGGCCGTGGCTTACCCAAAATCGCTGGCAGAATTGGCGATATATCTTGTAGGTCTGAGGGTTAATCTTGCCTATGAAGGCTGTGTGCTGTTGCGAGTCTGAGTCGTGAAATGTATCGATCCAAGTCTGTGTGGAGTTGCAAATAAACCAACTGGGTACTATGCTACGATCCAAAGAGTAACTGTGGTGTTAGATGGGCATCATCGTCCTACCAAGGTGGAGAAATGAGTGCATAAACTTAATTCTAAGCTTGGTACTTGAGATTCCTTCTGAAGGCTTCTGGGCCAACGTCGAAAAAAGTCCCAAAAGAGTAAGAGCCTTCTTGATATAAGCCTTATAATAAGACTCCTGTAGAGCATGATTTTGGCCCTTCGGATCAGGAGTTTTGATCCTAGTTGGTTCGACAGACAGAAGTAACATCCGTTGCCAAAGGCCGTTCTACTTCGGATCTCCACTGTGATGTCATTTGTGGAGTTTACGTATGTCCCTAGGTATGGACAAACTTGAAATATTTTGTCAAATGTGGAGTGGGACGAACCAGTGTTGCCACAGGGACTCTATAGAGTCAAAAGGGATCATCTGTTTTAGCTTGACTCGGGGATTCATAATTTTTTAATTTGATTCATTTTTTTAAGAACAAAATTACCTAAACACCTAACATGATCTAATTTCACATTTCCATTTTCATAAATTTGAAAGGTGTGAACTACGCTTTCTGAGTTCTGAGTTCTTCTAAGTTTAGAACTCAGCGAGCCGTCAGTGAGGCTTTTGCTAACATTAAGACGGAAGCGGCTAAAATGGGTCTGGCGGTGAATGAGGGCAAAACGAAGTATATGCTGTCCTCAAAAAAGGACATACAACATCGACGTCTTGGACAGAGCGTCACAATGGGCAGCTATAACTTCGAGGTAGTCAAGGACTTCACTTACCTCGGCTCCGGAGTAAATTGTACAAATAACATCAGTACCGAGATCAAGCGTAGGATAACTCTTGCCAACCGCTGTTTCTTCGGGCTCAAGAGGCAATTGTGTAATTGTTCTCGAAGAACCAAGTTGACTCTATATAAGACCTTGATCAGCCCAGTCCTGCTATACATTGCGGAGGCATTGACGCATCTCGAAGCATCTCGAAAGCTGATAGAAAAGTCCTTGGTCACTTTGAGAGAAAAGTTCTACGCACGATCTTTGGTCCTGTTTGTGTTTACGAGTTGTGGAGGAGAAGATTCAATCACGAACTGTACGGGCTGTACAGCGACATGAGCCTAGTTAGGCGTCTACGGATCCAACGCCTACGCCTGGCTAGGTCATGTAGAGCGTATGGACACCACTGCTCCGGCCCGAAGAATCTTCGAATTCGAACCTGTCGGGCAACGCAACAGAGGACGCCCGCGTTTAAGGTGGCGCACCCAAGTGGAGAAGGACCTCAACCAACTTGGTGTGCGAAACTGGAGACAGCTAGCCAGGGATCGCGCTAGTTGGAGAGGAATGTTGGTTGAGGCCCAGGTCCACCCCGGACTGTAGCGCCACACAAAGAAGAAGAAGAAGAAGAACTACGCTTTAATATTTCCTGAACGCTTTCATTTAAAATGCCTGAGCACATACTAGTACTGCATTCATTAATGGCTCTGGCCAGACTTCGAGCCAGGAAAGGAATGTAGTGGTATCTTCATCGATCGCTCCAGAACCTATGAAGGGACCGCTGCTTTCGTGGAAGGCGACAATATTAGACTGTACACCTCATTAAGTATTAGTTTTCTAAGCGGTAACTTATGCGCAACTATATTTGAAAAACGTGGGGGTGATGGTTGGACCACTCGAGAGGACTATCGCAGAGCATGGCTCTCCAGCATTTGCTTCCAATTCTGCGGCATTTTTGTTGTCCCTTGACAGAAAAGACTGCAGACGACTTACCAGTGTAATAATGAGCCACTACACCTCTGCGATGCATATGGAGAGAACAGCTACACGGCAGAGCACCTCCTCTGTCACTGTTCCGTCATTGATCTTCGGCACTAATGCGGCTACAGCTGATTCTATATGCCATTCACCACAGAAGCGCCTGCTGATCTTCCGAAGGAATTGAACGATGCCACCTGGTAGTACAATGGACCAGTCTTGAGTCTTAGTGCTCCAGTGTAGTATCAAAACCTCAAAAAAAACATCATACTGGTTTCTTCTGTTTTTTAGTCCTCACATAAGGAGGCATTGTGTTATTAAAAACCTTTGTTGGGACTCATTTATTTCCAAAATTACTCGTTTTTTAAGCTTCTGGGATTCATAAATAATTTGACCTGTGGTAACGCTGGACGGAACGTTTCTTTGTCGACCAACTCGATTCGCTTCTTGATCGATTGCCAGGACTATGTCTATGGAAACTGCCTTCCGGGAATATTTATGCCCGCTGCACTACTTTCTTTACCCAGTACCAAATTGAGAGCGCATAACCTTTTCAAAATCCGAGGCAGGTTTCAAACGCCCTTGAGCCGAGCTGCCCGGTTGTTCGCGTTGTGGGACACAACAACCACTTCCCTTTTTTTTTCCGTGATCCAGAATTCGACCCTAGCTTCGAATGGGGCTTGAAGCCAGCTAGAAAGTCAGAATTGTAAGCATTTCAAGCACCTTGCCTCTTTTCTTTGAAAATCCAACTGAGGCGCACCAACGACGCAGACAAGAACTTCAAATATACCACATATCACAATCGAAACTAAACTAACCACCCCTAGATGACTCTGTTGAAAATTGTACCAGATTTCTTCTTCTTCTCTACCACTTTAGTACATTCACTGCATTTGACATTTCTGTATCCAACTCTTGTCATCAAATAGACACTTCAGTTTTTTTTTCTTGAACCCAATGTGAAATTCGCTTTTCGAATGTTTAGTGTTTTTATGTAACCTCTAGCAACAATGCAATTCTAAACAAAATCATTCGTGAAACATCAGCCTCCCACGAGTACTTCGCGTTCACCGCTTTCGTGTATAACACCACGAAATGGCTCTATTGACTCGCTTCTCCTCAGCGCCTGGATCACCGAAGGCTTTGCTCCATCTGCAGAATTGCATTAGTTTCCTTTGGCCATCAATTCAGAAGTCCACGCATATCGATGTGATTGATAGTTTCACGGATGAATTGGTTTCGAAGAAAACCAAGAAATGGGAATCGCTGCGAGAGAATTTAATGAAGAAGACCGATTCTCGGAGCAGTTCACCAGTTCCGCCTTTTGGTCAGACTGTTGTTATGGCCAAAAAGGGTGTCCTACAGGATTTGGAATCGATTCGTTCACCTGAATTGGGTTTGGACATCAGATCATTGTCTCAAGCGCAGCTAGACAATCTGCTGCTGTCCACTTTGGAGATTAAGAACAAGTTGGATTTTCTGTACTTGATCAAGCAGTGCATTGTATGGAGATTGTTGCCATCGAAGGTATGTATTGAGTGCGGAGGGGACAGTGACATTTCGAGAGTGACCTTGATATTTATTTGATTGTGACGCTATTTGGGTTTTTAGTGGAGTATTATTCTTTGTTAATTGCTTCGGAACTTGACAAGTGAATCAATAAACAGATGGACTCACGTACGCACTGGTTGTTCTACGTGTTCTCAAATATGATACGACAACAGGTGACTACCGATGGGCGGGCTTGTGCATAAGACATGACAACAAACACACGCAATGACTCAACTGTGTTAACACAACTATTTCCAGATGAAGAGCATTGTTTCATCATTTTCTTGGGCACGCAAGAAAATCATTTTATTTTACGACACTGCCACGAAAGTTCCGTTTTAAATCGTGCTACCGCGAAGGACGAACGCACATGCCACCGCGCCTGCAAGTTTTAGTGACCTTTTAAAGTTCCGCTCCTACTGTCATAAATCTCACATGTTGGACACCTCCTTTCAGGACTGGACACGATGATGTTTGAACATTTTTTCTTGTTTTTTTTTCCTCCTTCCCAGGACGTGCTGATCGAATGCCTCAAATACCTAAGCACCCTTCGGAAGACACAGCAGATTGAAGATTTCATTGAAATCTGCAAACTGCAAAAGAATCCTTTGCTCAAAATCTACGCCGGACTGGCGCCCTTCAAGGCGATGGCAATGTGGAGAAGCGGCAGCTCAGACGGTGCCCTACAGACACTCGCTCAAGGCTACTTCAATTGCAAGGACGATCAGGGGCGTCGTATGATCAGAATTGCATTCAAGACCATCTCTGAAGAGACCTTGGAATCGAAAAGCGATGCTGTTTTGGTTGGCCTCACGCAGCTGGCGAAGAGAATATACGACGAACAGAAGGATATTTTCGGCCTGGCCTGCGTTTGGAAGAGTTGCTTCGCAAGCGAATGGTTCTCCGATCAGAAGTGCGCATCCCAGCTGTTCGATGACTACGAGGAGCTGCAGGGATTAATTGGAAAAAGGTTAGTCACTCAAACCTCGGGTGTTTCTTTTTTAACATCTCCCTCTCTTTACAGATCTCAATCACTTTGCTCGTCATTCCTTCGGCAAAATAACGTTGATGCTGTGCATCGTCTAATCGAACTTTTCCTTCAGTACAAATACCGCGAGGCGTGCAACATTTGCCTTGGTCTTTTGTTCAACTATCAATGTGAGTGTGAAGTCGCTTTGTAGGGTCCTCCAAGGATTTGATCTTGTGAATTTCCTTTCAGATCACCGAAAGGATCTGCGCGCTTGTGCTGAGATTATAAAGAGTTGCAGTGAGCTCGAGATGCCATTGAGTGAGACCCAAAATGAACAGTTTCTTAGCCTGTTCCTCAACCAAACCGTTCCACCCAAGACTACCAAGAAACCAGTCGCACAGAAGTTTGAATATAAGTTTTAAATATGTACAAACATGCATACATCTATATCAAGACGTAGTCCATTAAAAGTTAGAGCGTTGTTGTGTTTTTCTAGACGCGCATGCAGGTAGACGTTTACATATGCGTGTGCATTAATTTATGTTGTTTCGCACTTAATTAAATGTTGAACTGAATGTTGGTCTTTACTCTTTTTGCAAAGTTGATGTGCGCGTTGTTGATGAGTTTTTGCATCGTCCAATGATCACTGTGATCTCGTGAGTAGGGCTCAACAATCGGATTTCTGAGTCTATGACGTACGCAGAGGTTATATCGTAACCTCGTAACTATCGAGGTCCTACCGAGATGCGATTGCTGCTAGTTGGAAACAAACCCATAACACGCCATGAAGACGTGAGTACCGTCTACGTAAAGTTGTGCAGGATGACATCAAGAAAGAGACCAACCTCCGATGTGACCTCTTCAACATCAGTCTTGAGAAAGTTATGTCTGTGTTGAGAGGATCTTCTGATGGGAGAAGTCACGATTTATGTCCAGCCAGGGGTGCCAGCCCGCAACTTGGAACAATCGAGTTGAGTCGCTACAATCGAACCTGGGTAGCACCAATTTTGATTCAATCGAGTACCGTCGATTGCATCGTCAAAGTAGGCAGCATACAAATTCGAATATGACGTTTGAAACAAAATTTGTTTGTCTATAGAAACAATGACATTTTTAAGTAGAAGTCACAATGAAACTCGACATGTTGCCAGAAAATATTTGCCTCGAGTTGACTGGCGATGAGCAATGCTCGATTGTTTCATGTTATGTGCTGTCACCCCAGACTCCAATTCCAAAGGTGCCTGGATCAAGCAGAGAGCATCGACAACGTGGTCTCTGCCTACAGATTTTTCGACAACAAGTTCGTGGAACAACGAAGCAGAAAACGCATGCGGAATGGCGCTCACAAGTGGACACCACCAGCTCGAAGTAAGCAACCGAATGCAACTAGTCAGAAATCGGGGTATCTGGAGAGACTTGGTGATTGTACCCAGAGATGAGAATGCAGAGCCAAGGAAGTGTAGCAAGTTGGTCCCAAAAACAAAGTAGGTTTACGAAAAGGGGAGCAGATGTAAAAACAAGTATGAAGAAACTTTTTATTGAATACTACTCGCGTAGGTCTCCTCAGGTGACCGCCAAAAGGTCCAAAAATCCTCGCCTCCCCCGTTCCCTTGCATGTGTTTCATTTATGGCACAAGTGGTCCTATGGATGCTTGGCTATAGAAGGTGTTACTAAATGTGGCAGACTTCTTAAGAGGATATATGTACATCTTAGAGCTAGACTTAACAAAGTATGTAGACATATTTTGCTACGTAACAAATGCATGGACATTGATTAATGAAGTTGATCTGCCACACATGAAGTACAATCTCATCGCTGATTGTTGTTCACGTCCACTCTGACCTGTCGATGGAGGAAGCAAACAGTCGCATATATGCGGGTATCTACGGGAAAGTTATAAGTGAACGAAGTATATGCTGTCCTCAAGGAAGGACATTCAACATCTACATATTGGGCAGAGCGTCATAATGGGCATCTACCACGGCTCCGGAGTAAATTGTGCAAATAACATCATAACTCTTGCTTATCGCTGTTTCTTTGGAGTCAAGAAGCAATTGACTAACTGAGCGCTCTCTCGAAGGACCAAGTTGGGTCTTTATAAGATCACTGATCATCCCATTCCTGTAATATGACGCGGATGCATGTACAATCGCAAGAGGATGCATGCTCAATCAAGCCTGGTCAGGCGTCTACAGCTCCAAAGTCAACGATCGCTGGGCCGTAGAGTGTATGGACAACTCGGCTCTGGCCCGAAGTCTTCGAATCCGAACCTATGGGGCAACGCAAAAGAAGACGCCTGAGTTTAACGTGGCTCACCTAAGTGGAGAAGGACTTCATCCAACATGGTGTGTGAAATTGGAGACATCTAGTCAGAGATCGCGCTAGTTGGAGAGGCTTGGTGGCCCAGGTCCACCACGGACTGTAGTGGAAAAAGATGTGACGAGGCCACTGCCACTGCCACTGCCACTCATGGTTAATTCTTAGATAAATATGATGTTAAGATGTAGCGTAGGCAACCATTGACAAATGTGTTCATCTTGCTCGTGTTGTGGTAGTGGTCACCCGCCAGGCACTACTTTCATATAGTAGCACGGAGTCAACGTTGAAAGGGAATAATTATAGCTTGGTGTTGAAAATTGCATCACTTCACCAAACGGCGGATATGCTTCGCCTATGTGGTTTACTATATCAGATTCGGTTCCGCCACCGGTTGCGACAACACTCCCAAGTTATTGAAAACTCTGTTCTTACTCAACCGTTTGTTCAGCAATGAACACACTCGTTGATGAGTTTGGTCTTAGGCTAATAATTTTTGTATTTGCCGAGTTCAGGTTCAACCCAAGAGAGTCTGCTTCACTCCCCACATTTGCTGTCATTTGATGAAGGTCCATTATTCTGTGAGACAAAAGGCATAGGTACATCGTCGGCGTAGTCAAGGTGTTTGCTGATTTGAGTTCAGACATAAGAGTTCATCGATTTCGTCAGGTCTCCTGTGGACCAGGCCGCATTTAGCACATGGTCGGACGGGAGTTTATCACAATCAACCTCGGTATACGCAACACCTCTTCGTATTTTCACTTTGGACATTGCCCTAAGGGTATACGCGATAGATTCTGTTTCCAAATTGGAAATACCCAACTTTAAGAACTTCAGGGTCAGAACCAGAAATAAATGAGGAGAATGAGATTTTGATCAGAACATGTCCAATTGACTACGTGAATGCATCAGTTGCTACTTGTTCTTTTGGCATGACGTCCCCTGTCATTGAACCAAGGACTACCCGCATTCCACGCCGACAATTTTCGAAACATGGAAAACAAAACGGCTCCACATCTCGACACCATTCTTTTCACGACACCCCCACAAATCTTCAAAGAACATAGAACACAAAAAGTAACCTGCACACTTGCATTAGCTCTCAAACCAAAAAGGAAAACCCCCAACAACACCCGATAAAAGTCAATCACAAAAGCAAATGTCAAAATCAGCCCGCATTCTGTCGAAATGGATTCTCTCTCCGGCTCTCCAACACGTTTTTCTTACATGTCATTTCTCGCACTTCGCACTGTTGCTGTCACAAATCTCCCATACCCGAGTTGCACAAAAAAAAAAAAAAACGAAGAAATAAATAATTTCCTTTTATCGGCAGTGAATCACCGAAAGTCCGTCATCTGTCTGGCCAAGATTTCATTCAGAAAACCAACTCCCTCCATCGGCTTTAACCACATCTCGACTGCTGTTATGAAATTTCAGCCACAATCTGCTCCATACCAAGACCATCGCTAACAACCACAACCAGGCAGCAAGGCGTATTACAAGAAAAAAACGAAAAAACAGGTGAGTTGCTCGCTCTCTGCCGTCTGCGGCCAGTTAGCATATCGGCAGTGTGTCTCTTTAGTCTAATCCAAATCAATTTTTTGTGTTAAATTTAGTATTGAACTTCATTTCACATCAGTCGCTCGTGCAAGTCAAACCAAGTCGGTCGTCTACGTTTCGTGGGATTCGCGATTCGGCTAACCGTATACTAAGTCAACCCAGTAGACCAAAGAAAGACCAAATCGCATTTGGGGAAAACCGTGTGTGTGCCTGGCTAATAAACACCTGACATCAAGGGAATTCTCTTCAGCCTCAAGGTGATAACCAACAAACTGAAACCTAGACGGAGGTAATCTGTTACTTAATCGCTCCGACATAGATAAGTCAGCTTAATTTGGACAAAAAAAAAAAAAAAAAATAACCAAGCAGAACGAAGAGGAAACCAACGGTGAAGGAGAAAAACAAAAAGTGAAACGACTTTGTAACAGAAAAACGCACGACGACCTAGTTCGGCCTGAAGAAAAACAGAAGCAGAAGCAACACTTGCACACTGGACAGAGGAACACTGGCGCAAAAGAGAGAAAGTTTTCATCGTTACCATCGTCGTGTGGCCCTAAAGAAAGAGGAAGACACAACAAAAAGGTGAAAGTTTTTTTTTCCCCGAGTTTTCAAAAATATTTCGACTGTCGTCAGACAACCAGTCCCAAAGTTACTTGTGCCTTGAAGAAGTTTTGTTTGAAAAACAAAAAAGAAATGTGGCCGGAAAACGTTGGAATTCTCGCAATCGAAGTGATCTTCCCGTCACAGTATGTGGATCAAACGGAACTGGAGCAGTTCGACGGTGCGTCGAGCGGGAAGTACACCATTGGCCTGGGTCAGAGCAAAATGGGATTCTGCTCGGACCGAGAGGACGTGAACAGCCTGTGCTTGACCGTGGTTAGCCGTCTGCTCGAGAAGCATCATATCAAGACATCGCAGATAGGACGTCTGGAAGTGGGCACCGAGACGATCATCGACAAGTCGAAGTCAGTGAAGAGTGTCCTGATGCAACTGTTCACCGAGCAAGGTGTTACAGACATCGAGGGGATCGACACGACAAACGCTTGCTACGGCGGTACTGCGGCTCTGTTCAATTCGATCAACTGGATTGAATCGTCCAGCTGGGACGGTCGCCTGGCTCTGGCCGTTTGTGCTGACATTGCTGTCTACGCCAAGGGTCCGGCTCGCCCTACTGGAGGAGCTGGCGCAATCGCCATGCTGGTGGGTCCAAATGCGCCGTTGGTCTTCGATCGGGGACTGAGGGCCACGCACATGGAGCACGCCTATGACTTCTACAAGCCCGACTTGAGCTCCGAATATCCTACTGTTGACGGTAAACTGTCAATTCAATGCTACCTCTCGGCGCTGGACACGTGCTACCAGCTGTACCGCAAGAAGTTCGAGGCCAAATACCCCGACGCGCCCAAGGAGGGCCTGGACAACTTCGATGCGCTGCTCTTCCACACGCCATTTTGCAAGCTAGTACAAAAGTCAGTCGCTCGGGTGGTCTTCAACGACTACCTGCTGACGCCAGAAGCAAAGCGCGAGCTCAAATTCCCAGGACTGGAAAAATTCGCCAAATCCACTCTCGCCTCAACGTACTTCGACCGGGACGTGGAGAAGACCTTCATGACCCAGTTTGCCGACGTCTTCAACAAGAAAACCAAAAATTCCCTGCTGCTGGCCAGTCAAGTGGGCAACATGTACACGCCGTCAGTTTATTCGGGACTCGTCTCTCTGCTGGTCAGTGAAAAGCCCGCGGATCTGGTTGGCACACGTATCGGACTCTTCTCATACGGCTCCGGACTGGCCGCCTCGATGTACTCAATTTCAGTGACCAAAAACGCTGAAGAATTCAACAAATTCGTCTCGAACCTGGACTACGTGCTGCCCATGCTGAATTCCCGCGAGAAACTCTCCCCGGAGGACTTCTCCCAGCTGATGGAGATTCGCGAGAAGAACAACCACGCTGCGCCGTACACCCCGACTGGCAGCATCGCCGTGCTCTTCCCCGGCACCTACTACCTCAAGGACGTGGACGAGCTGCATCGAAGGACGTACGAACGTGTGCCTACCATCTCCAATGGCATCCATTAACCAACCGGGCGCGGGTGTCAGCAACTACTGCAAATATTTATTTAAACACAAGAAAGATCTTTATTTTCCTTTAAACTAATTTCTGACAATAATTTATTTAAAAAAGAACCGCTACATTGCAAAGCACACAGTGGGATTTAAGTTTGTTCTCGTTTTCATTTACAAATTGTCGAATGGGTCTGAAGCGAAACCCTTCGGTGGATACACGCGTATGTACATGGAGAGGAGTTTTGATACCTTGTAGTTAGGTAGGAAGTTGTTTACTGTTAAAATATAGGTGGCTATACATAATTGCATATGTATAAGATACAAACAAACAAAATTGAAAATAAAACACAATTGATTTTATTTGATAATCAAATGCAAAAAAAAAAAACAAAAACCCAACAAATTTGTTTCTTCACTCATTAATTTCAGTCGACGAAGAGACATTGGTGGCGGCTGCAACATGGAAAGCCCAAATCTTACTTCTTTGGTAAAGGCAAGGTACGGTAAGGTGTGTGCGCAAAGCAACGGTCTCTAGTCGTGAGATCGTTTCGGAATTTCTTTTTGAAAACTAAATTTCTTCAGGTGTTGGTCGGTGGTGGTGCGCTTGTGGTCGTCGTCGTTTTTGGTTTTCTCTTTCACCTTCTCGATCGATTGTTGATGAAATGCATAACAAATCAAACGTGGATTGTTATCTCTTGGCTGCGATGTTTGTAAACGCTCGAAACTAGGTTGCTGGGCTGTCGCGTGTATGTTGTAAACAAATAACGTTGGAAAGTCTGGTGGGAGCACCAGATATCGCTTCGATATTGATGAAACTTGTTTTTTTGTCTTCTCTTTTTTTTTACTAGCGCAACGATATGGAGATCAGCTCTTTCTGGGGAGCTTACGAGACTAATTATCGATGCTTCATTTTGCCAAGTCGTTTTTTTCTGTTGGTTTTTATTGTTATTTCATCTGACGTTGCATAATGTCATAAGGGTGACTATTATGATGTGTTACTTTGGTTTTATTGAGTTTCGCCTTTTAACTTTCTCACCCGTACGTCGTTTGGATTGGCCTCTTCACACTTTGCACATGATTTGAAGCTGTCCTCCATGATGTGTGTTCGTACTTTCGGACAGACGATGAGAGATGATCTGTTAAATCCAGAAAGTCCCACACTCAGACGTGCTTCTGGCGAGTGGATTTCGCAATTTGACGGAAATTGGTATTTAATTGTTGAACTTTGCGTGCGCGCGTCACATCTGGCGGTTGCCATACGGAGTGGATTCAATTCTGTATTTAGCTGCATGCATAGATTAGTCCAGAAAAGTGATGTAATGCCTTTAAGTGATGGCAGGAAATATAGAAATACCTTAGTTTCAGATTCATGTTAACAATGTGACTCGGCAGTTCATGGAGTCGTTTTGATTTTTTTTTTTATAATTAGAGCATGCTCAAGGAATTATTAATACCCTTAATTGTCCGGGGTCAAGACACAACACAGGCCGTAGGCATAGAGGGAGAGAGAGAGAGGAGGTAAATGTGCACATTGGTCTTAAACATCTGCGGATTATAGTCTATGAGCTGGGAAGAGCATTCCATAGTCGTGTGGTGCGGCTAAAAAACAAGTCTCTAAATTTCACTGTGCGTCCGAAAGTAGGCTTAAGGGTAAGCTGATGTGCATTCCTGGCGAGACGTGTATTGCGGGTGAATTCAAGGAGAGGAGGAACAGAACACAAAAACGACAAAAATATGGTCGGAGGAAAGCATGCCCGACGAGTGGAATCTTAGTATCGTTTGTCTGGTCCACAAGAAAGGAGACCCCTTTGACTACGCCAACTATCGAGGGATCAGCCTACTTAACATCGAGCACAAAATACTCTCTGCCGTTTAGTGTGAACGCCTGAAACCCTTTGTCAACAACCTGATAGGTCCTTATCAGTGCGGTTTCAGCCCAGGAAAGTCCACAATAGACCAAATATTTACACTTCGGCAGATCCTGGGAAAGACTCAAGAGATGCAGATCGACACCCACCACCACCATCGATTTCAAGGCCGCATATGACAGCGTGCATAGAGACGAGCTATACAGCGAAATGTCTAGTTTTGACATTCCTGCCAAACTCGTCAGGCTGTGCAAGATGACGATGGATAACTCTTGCTGCTCCATCAAGGTCGGTAATGAACTCACCGAGACCTTCAATGTCAAAAAAGGTTTTCGGCAAGGCGACACGCTGTCATGTGACTTCTTCAACATTATACTTGAGAAGATCGTGCGAAACTCAAACGTAAACACCCGAGGCACGATTTTCCAAAAGTCCGTTCAACTGCTTGCTTACGCGGACGACATTGACGTGATTGGACGAACACATCGAGCCGTCAATGAGGCGTTTGCTGGCATTGAAGTGGAAGCGGATATAATGGGTCTGCCGGTGAATGAGGGCAAAACAAAGTAAATGCTGTCATCACGGAAGGACGCACAACAACGACGTCTCGGACAGAGCGTCAAATTGGGCAGCAGAAACTTTGAGGTAGTCAAGGACCTCGTCTACCTAGGCTCCGGAGAAAATAGGGACAACAACACCAGTACCGAGATCAAGCGCAGATCAAGAGGCAATTGAGTAACAGAGCCATCTCTCGAAACACCAAAGCTTGTATAAAACCCTGATCATCCCAGTCCTGCTCTATGGCGCAGAGACATGGACGCTTTTGAAAGCGGATGAAGAAGCTCTTGGCTGTTTTGAGAGAAAAGTTCTGCGTACGATCTTTGGTCCTGTTTGCGTTGATGACGTTTGGAGGAGAAGGTTTAACCACGAACTGTGCAGGCTGTACAGCGTACCATGCACCTAGTCTTCGGATCCAACGCTTAAGTTGGCTAGGTCATCATAGAGCGGATGGACACCACAGCTCCGGCCCGAAGAGTCTTCGACACCGAGCCATTGGGACAGCGCAACAGAGGACGTCCTCGCACTAGATGGCGCACACAAGCGAAAAAGGACCTCAACCAACTTTGTGTGCGCAACTGGAGGCAGCTGGCGAAAGATCGTGCTGGCTGGAGAGGCATGTTGATTGAGGCCCAGGTCCACCCCGGACTGTAGCGCCTATCAAAGAAAGAAGAAAAAGGAACAGAACAGAAATAAGTGTTTTACGTTTTTTTTTTTACTACGCTGGACCCGACGCCTTCAGTAGGAATCTCAAGTTCCAAGTTTAGAAATAAGCTTATGGACCTACTTTTCCACCTTGGTAGGGTGGCGAGGCCCATCTAATACCACTGCTACTCTTTGGGTCGTAGCACCCGGTTGTTAACTGCAACTCCACATAGACTTGAATCAATACCTTTCACGTCGGACAGTCACAAATGCCCATCGCCGTAATAGACAAGATTAACTCTCCAGCATGCGGATATATCTCCACTTCTCCCCGCGGTTTTGGGTTTTAAACCACAGCCACCACGATGCTCCCACTTGGGGGCCAACCTCAAGTGATCAGGATGAAACCTATGCGACTCTCACGGGCGGAAGCCTGATCTCCCGTGGCACCAGACTATAGCCTCTGGTCAAGCTACCAGTAGGATGCCATAACATCCCAGGACTGGCCGCTATTGTTATAAACCCAAGACTTTATTGTGCAGTATCTATAATAAGATAAAGCACCCCCTTTGTTTGCGAGCTTGAAACCATCATTTTGACAAGCAACGGAGTAGGTTATTTCCTAAACCATTAGCTTTTAGCTCAGGATTTTAGTCGCCTTTTACGACAGGCATGCCTTACCTCGGGTAAATTCTACGACCCCTACCCGAAGGGGCCGAGGAATGCAGTTGGCTAGCTCACTTGGGCATCGTTTGTTAAAATAACGATAAAACACGGACAAAGAAGACTCGGTACGTCGACGTTCAAGCGAGTCTAATGAACCCGCGATATCATTCATAAAGACTCGTAAATCATAAAATTTAATAAAAATCATAAAAGCATAGCCTTGGCGCAAGATTAGGATAAGTTGGAGTGGCTGACTCCAGCTGAGGCTGAGGCCAGCTTCGGTCCACTGTGTCACCACGTGGATCTGTGCTTATTCCGCAACCAGTTTGTGCTTTTGATGAAGCGAAGAAAGTGGTTGATTCTTACATAGCTAAGTTCAGGCGTGTTATTGAAATGGTATGCTTCCAGATGTCTGTATCTTCGGAATGAGAGAGCACTGCAGTTGCATAGCAAGTACACAATGGTTTCTTCCTAATCCTCAAGGTCTATTCTAGAGGTGTGAGTCATAATAGCCTGTTATGACGCCGATGAGGGTTCTAAGATTAGGCCTGCTCATATTGATCGGGCCTTGCCTTTTGGTTCTAGGCAAACCCTTTCTTGAATCTGAATAATGTGTGTGCTACAACATTCCCTAAATGACCAAGGCCTAGCTTCTATAATGTGTTGTGTGTGCTATTGTTCTCTCACGAGTGGAACGGACCTACAGTTTTATGCCGACTTCGAACAGCAAAGTTTGAGAAGATTTTTCTAGAGAGGAATACTCTTTCAGCCTTTTTAGTGACTCGAAACAGGTGGTGCCATGAACATTATTTTGATCCTACCACAACCCTACTATTGACTTACTAGCAACCAATTTATATCGGTACAAACCCATGACTGATGACGTTAGCTGTTTTCGTTCCGTCAATCACAAACGGTTTAGAAACACAAACACTGATTAAACAAAATTGAATTGCTACAAAAACGTATCTACGGAGATTGATCGAAAGCAGAGGACAATGTGCTAAACGTCTCTCCTACTTCATAGGTCGCCACCAATTGTTGCGTGTTTCAGACCGTCAGTCACAGTACGATCACGAAACACGCTACAATACGGCTGTGCGGCATCAAGTCTCATAGACATTCGTGTAAATTGACGGACAGATGAATCTACTTGGGTACTTTGTAATAAAGCAGCAGATTGTCTAGATTGTAAGGAATAGTTTTTAGTTGCTTGTACACTGTTGCAGTAATATCATTAGCAACGTGGGTGATGTCTTAATGGACGGCAAACTGTTAGATTACTGATGGCTCATAACTAGAGTCCGACTGAATATTAGGCTACGGCCGAAAAATTGGCCTTGAGGCGGAGTCTCTTCATAAGACACACTGCAAGTAATAACTCGGCATAACCAGAATTATTTCCTGTGCTCATATCCTGCGCTTGCCAGGTCAAGAAAACGGACTCTAGGCAAACCCTTTCTTGAATCTGTCAGCGAGATTTCCAGAACGAACCTCAAAGAATTAATTTTGTTTCAGTACTCCGCGCGATGGTTATACCAGGTGTACCGGTATGAAATAAAATGTTCGGTCATTCAGTATTGGCCTTTGTTTTCTACACATTTTGACCACCTTTCTGTCAATTTGTGAATACAACGCCAATAAAATTGTTCGTCTTTTAAAGCAAACCAATCAGACACCCAATTTTCGACTTCTTCGTAGGAATCGAAGTGCTGCTCAGCCAATGCGTGTCCCATCGATGAAAACAAATGCTAGTCGGAAGGAGCCAAGTCTGGTGAATACGGCGGGTGGGCCAGCTGCTCCCAGCCAAGTGTTTTGATTGTATCCTGAACCGGTTTTGCTTTGTGTGCAGGTGCATTGTCATGGAGCAAAGTTACCTTGCCGTGTCTTCTGGCCAATTCTGGTCGTTTCTCCATCAATGCATGGTTCAAATTGATCATTTGTTGTCGGTAGCGATCAGTATTAACGGTTTCACCAGGTTTTAGGAGCTCGTGGTACACCACACCTTTCTGGTCCCACCAAACACACAGCATTGTCTTTTTGCCGAATCGATCTGGTTTCGCAGTCGATGTTGATGGTTGTCCCGGATTAACCCATGATTTTTTCCGTTTAGGATTCTTAAAATAAATCCATTATTCATCGCCAGTAACAATCCGATGCAAAACCGATTTTCTTTCGTGTCTTTGAACCAACATTTCACAAGTGTTTTTTCGGTTTTCCATGTCTTTCATTCAATTCATGTGGCACCCATTTTCCACACTTTTGGATCTTTCCCATAGCTTTTAAACGGTCAGAAATTGTTTGTTGTGCAACATTTAACATTGCTGCCATTTGCTTTTGATTCAAAGTGTCATCTCCATCCAATATCGTTTGCAATTCGGCGTCTTCAAACTTTTTTGGTGGTCTTCCACGTTCTTCATTTCTCACATCAAAATCATTATTTCTGAACCGTTGAAACCATCTTTTGCATGTTACTTCTGATAGAGCATGATCACCATATGCCTCGACAAGCATTCGATGCGACTCTGCAGCACTTTTCTTTAAATGAAAACAAAAAATTAATGCTTTCCGCAAATCATCACTTTCTGGTACAAAATTCGACATTTTCAACACGATGAAAAATGTGATTTTGTCTGTTCAATGCAAGCTTCAATCATGTTCAATCAATGCAAGATGTATACTAAATATTTTTCACAGATGTCATGGCAAACAAACCAAAAAAAATAAGGCGTCGTTCACAACAAATGTTCCCTATCGAGACATTTGTATCTTGACGCTCACTTCATAGCGGTATACCTGGTAAATACACACCAGCTTTTATCTTTTAGAGCTGTGGTTTCACAACGACACTCAGCGCTAATTAGGTTCTCTACAAACCACCACTTCACATAGTTTCTTAAAGGTCCACTAGTGAACTAACCTTGAACTAGAACTAGAGCATGGCGGTTAGTTTCGGCAAAAGGCCAAAACTCGTAGGATCCGTTACATGCAGTGCGTTTGTTACAACGTGTTTCCTTACCCAACGATCACAGCAATCTTTCAAAAGTGCGACAACTCAACAATTCCAATGTTCTGGGAACATTGACATGCAACGCGATGATAAAGTTATTTTCATTGCTAAATAAAGGAACAAAATGTAAGTAAGTTCTTAGACATCACAAACTCTTCGTTTTTCCACAAATGTGTACCCCAATGACAATCCGTCATTCTTCTTACAAGCTTTCTGTAAAAGAGCCCACGCATTTCATAGTTACCACCTGAAGACGTTCACAATGCCTGTGACGCGAACTGATCCATTTTATAGCGATCCAGTGTTCAGCTTTCACCTTGCTTGTGCTTGGTGTGATTAAATTTGTTTTATGTAGTACTAAAGTTGATGAGAAGATGATAAGACGTCTTCATTGGGTATTTCTCGTTTGCCTTTCTTCTGATGAGACCCACTATTATTAGCCACTTTATTTTTATGTGCTGTTTAATGCGACCGTGTGCTGTTAGATGAATCGCATCACACTTGACCACTATTGACATAAGGCAGGAAATTTGAGTGCAGGGCACTTGAACAAGACCAATGCCATAACAAGAATCGGGTAATAATCCAAGAAGTTTGGGTTCTGAAAAAGAAATAAAGCAATTTATCAAAATGATAAGCCGTTGCAAAGTGATAAGAGAACTGAAAATAAGTAATCAATATAAGCTAATGAACAATGCGATTATAATTGATATAATATACGAATGGTTGTATTGGATTTATAAAAAAATTGTCTTTATTTTAGTCTTTTTATGGCGAGATTATTTTTAGCACTTTTTAATTTCTAATTAGCTAGTCTGGAGGAGTATAGACTATGTATTACGACGCTAATGAAGAAAAACTCTGGTTAGGCAACGAGTACTGCAGAGTGCAGTACATAGACTGGCAGCGCTGCTAAAAGACTCACAATTGATTCCGAAAATTTGGCTAAAACACTTCGGGCGATGAGGGTGCCAGTAAGCGGTGTTAAGGAGAATGCTCCACTTAATCTAGACGCCGATCGACTTCGATTCCGTCTCTCGTCGTCATACTGCTACCTGTACTCTTTACGTCTTAGGGGAACATAAAGCCTCAACAATGAACTTTAAGCTAATTGTGTTCCGCCATGTCTTAGCTAGCTCCCAGGATATCTAGAACGCTGTGAGTTCTAGCGGAGAGTCTATGTTACTATTTAATTACCTTACTTTGTGGCGGAGCCAGTGACATTTGCTGCGTTTTATCTCATACGATACTTGTAGTTGCTCACTGCGTGCCTCTAAGTTATTGTAAGAAATTATTTGAAGCCATCAAATTCACAGAAATCTTCATAAACATATATTTACGAAAACCTAAGTCAGAGATTGTATGTTGGACCTTTCTTTCCAAGTCTCGCACCCGTAAAAGAGGATATACTTTATATTTTAGCTGAATATGCGTAGTTTTGTTTTTTCCCGCGTAGACGCGGTAATAAGAGCAATCTCAAGACTGAAGTCGAACCAGTCTCCAGGGTTGTCTTCTAAAATGTCCAAATCATCTGTGAGATATAGTCGGAGACTTACATGCCCATCGTTTGCAATCTTTGTAACTAATGTCACTCCTGCACTCATGAATACGGGATGCCGAATGCGTGTCAGAATAAAATAAGCAACAAAAAAACATGCACGTGGATGCATAGCTATAATATCCTTCACCTAACCTACAAGAAAGTAGAGCTCTTTGAGCGTGCCAACCTATGAGGTCTTTTTACGCACACACTATCGATTCTTTCCTCTTCCATGCCGGCATGAAGGCAATGCAAATCTACAATATACACACTCCGGGATAACATTAAAAATACAGGTAAACACCATTTTTTCGTCAATTTCAAGCGACCATAATGATGAACTCTATTCTGGTCGAATTTCGCCTTCCCAAACTTGCCAAGTTGGACAGGTTAATTGTAAAGAACTTTCGCTTCTCCATTAATGCCGATAGCGAAATCATCAAACATTTTAATGCCAAAAACCGAGCAATTCGCTGCCATGCGGCTTCTGCTCTAGAATAACCATCTTTTAGAAGTAAGTACAAATGTATTTATCCAATCCAGCAAAGCGAATAGTCTATAAGACGTCTGATAGCATTAAGCCAAATTTGGCATGAAGGTGTATGAGGGATAAGTAATGTACGAGTAAGAAATGGCAACATAGACGTATTGTCAATTGTCAGTGCGTCAGGGCTATAACTTCAATGCTGTTAGGGACGTCGTCCTCCTAAGATCTGCAGTGAAGGATAACTAGAGCATAAGTACCGAGATGAAAGAAAGATTGACACTTGTCAATTTTTGTTTGGGATGAAAATTTCAGATTTTATACTAGGCATTGAAGCAATTTCACTTAGCAACCTCGGGATCGGAAAGCCCCTAGTGGCCTTCATTCATCAGCTACTCACCAGCAGAGTAATACACTCTCAGATGGGAGACGCTAAGATCCATAGAGGAGTTAATAGGGGCACCCCACAAGGAGGTGTTCTCTCACCCCTTCTTTGGAACGTAGCGGTAAATGAACTGCTACTAATACTGGAAGAGGTAGGGTGCAAAGTTATTGCGTATGCGGATGATATTGCCATAGCGGCATCGGGCAAATTCGTCTCATGCAGAATGCCTTTGACAAGCTAGAGGCATGGACACAAACATGCGGACTTGGCGTCAACCCACAAAAAACGGATATCGTACTCTTCACCAAAAGATACAAAATCCCCCAATTCGACCCCCCACTGCTGTGCCGCACCATATTACAGCTAACCACCAGTGCGAAATTTCTGGGTGTCACTCTCGACAGCAAGCTAAACTGGCAGCTCAATATCCAGGAAAGGGTAAAAAAAGCCTCTTCTGCACTTTTTTGCTGCAAAAAGGCCATTGGATGCAAATGGGGCCTACAACCTCGCATCGCTCACTGGATTTACACCTCTATTGTCAGACCGACACTTTTGTATGGTGTCTCAGTTTGGTGGACAGCACTAAACAAGGCTATAAACTGCAATGCACTCAACCGAGTACAAAGACTGGCCTGCCTGTGTATCAGCGGGGCACTGAGAAGTACTCCGTCAGACGCACTGAATATTTTCCTCCATCTCCCACCTCTGGAAATATTCGGGAAACAAGCAGCAGCAAGTACAGCCATGAGACTAAAAACACTTCGATTGTGGTCCGAACTCAACACTGGCCACTCAACCATTCTCAAGGAATTCAATTTCCTTCCTAGCGACACCGACCGCCTACTACCCCAGGCCATCTTTGAAAAGAAATTCTCAATCAGTATTCCCTCCAGATCGGACTGGATGACTGACACGCAAACACTGAAAGATCCCCTGCGCATCTTGACGGATGGATCAAAGACAAAACAAGGGGTGGGTGCGGGTGTCTATTCACAAGACCTCAACATTGCTATCTCCGTGAAGCTCCCTGATCACTGTAGCGTTTTTCAGGCAAAAACCATAGCGATTAAAGAGGCGCTGTCCTGGCTTAAAAACAATGTGATATCAAAAAGGGATATCACCATCTGTTCCGATAGTCAGGCCGCCATAAACTCCCTGGACAATGTCATGTTCTACTCTAAAACATCCCTTAATTGCAGGTTGTCTCTTAACGAGATGGCCCAGCATTTCAACATTCACCTCATGTGGGTGCCTGGACATTGTGACATACCAGGAAACTGCAAAGCCGACGAACTCGCTAGGTGTGGTACAACCTCATCCCTATCGATAGAAGGGGTACCACCTTCCATGCCGATCGCTACAGCCTATCATCTTTTAAAGATTCATACAATTAAAACCACCAATGACAAATGGCTAGAAGGCACCACCTGCCTTAAAACAAAAGAAATCTGGCCATCACTTAACCTAAAACGGTCACTCAGTTTACTTGGACTCAGCAAGCCCTCAGTAAGGACCCTTATAGGAGTCATAACCGGGCCTGTGTAATTGGCACTCATGCTCGCAGGATGGGTGCTCCATATAATGATTTTTGCAGAAGCTGCATGGATGAAGAGGAGGAAGAGAACACTCATCACCTTCTCTGCTCCTGCAGTGCTCTCGCCAGTCGTAGGTTCCTGCATCTAGGAGCCTACTACTTCAGCGGCCGTAACGAGCTAAAAAGTGCCAGCATTGGCCAACTAAATCGGTTCATCAGCAGCACCAACTGGTTCCAGCGTTAGGAGAAGTCAATCCGCGTGGTATCACAATGGGCCTACTCTGGCCTAAGTGTGACTGCTCTGCAGCAGTCAGCCACTACAACCTAACCTAACCTAACCTAACCTAGGCATTGATCATCCCAGTTCTGAACTATGACGCGGAAGTAAGAAGAATTTAAGAAGTGAGTAAAAAAGTCCGAGTCTTTTCAGGAATTCTGGAAGAGAAGATTCAAACGAACCGAACTATACATCGACATGACCGGAAAGGCTGACCACGACATCTCATTCAAATTTTGTGTAGGCGTAGAGGCAATCTTACTTTCATATCATGCTGGCGACACATGGAGAGTCCGAGCCTGAGCAATTGTTCCTTCTTTTAGGCATTGATATCAGTTATTTTCTTGCATTCAAAGACAGTAAGGCCCTGGTTTTAAGTTTTCATGCCAAACGATGTTTTTGAATATTAGGTTCTCTTTGTAGAGGCTAGTCTTGCCTAAATTTGCTGCTTAACAAACGAAGCGGGATCTTTCAAGTTAATCGATTTTCAAACACAAGCAAAATCAGTGTAATAATGCAGCCATTCAGCCTGCACATAGATAACGCCGATGTAGTGTCGACTCATCAAATACAACTCTTCCAGTAAGCACAGCACCTTAAAGTGCATACTCAACGAAAGATAATCGCTCTCAATGTCAACAACCAGCGGTAATAAACTGCCCAACTTAATCTGCACAATAAACGTGCTCTCCAGTGCTATCAGCTCACACCGCCGAACTTGTGCTGGTCAATGGTCAAAGTTTTCACGGAACACTATTCATATGTACATGCCTTCCGGAATATCGATATCGATAACAGAACCCCTTATCACAAAGCAAGAAAAACCTACAAAATACACAAAGCGGTATGTCGGTTGACTCTAAGTAAACTTTCACCTTTAGTCAAGCCCATTCGAGCCGCAGCGCCGCGCTGCTGTATGCATATGTAAATGGGTTTTACAAAAACTCTCAGATGTGCGCACGTTTTGCAAAAGCACAAAAGCGACAGAGAAACACAACACATCCACTTATAGGGCTCACGGCATGATCGTAACCTCAAGGTTGAAATTCATTCAAATCCAATTCATTTGTTTACACTTTTCTTTGGCGGTTATTTTCTGCTTTTTTTTCTTGTAAATAATGCAAATATGTTTACGTCCATAGTCACTGGGTGAGGTTTTTGTAAAGATTCACACTCGAGTGGGGAAAGACATTAAAGAGTTCCAGTGGAGGGAATCTCCAGGAACTGGTTGCTGAATTGGCAAACGTTCATCGGCGCACACATACCTACGCACGTGTAAACACCGCCCACCGTGCCAGAGGTGATTGTTTTCTCTTTATTTTTGGAAAATTATTTTCGAAAATGAAATTAAGCAGAAAGTGTAAACACACTCGTGGTGTACCGTGGAGGCTTTGCATCACTCTGATCTGAATGTGTTTTGATTCGCCGTCTCCGGCTGACGCATAGTTCTGAAAATCGCTGCGATTATTTGCCAAAACACTGGAATGGAATAAATATGATGTACATTTCAGTAAGTACTTGACCTTGCTCCTCCACTGGGAACAGGTTTTAAGTGTACACATCACAAGTCAGACATCGTCGGGAGCTTCAAAGCAGAGGGAATACCGTTTCGATTGCAAACTTCAGTTACGTCAGAGTGAGGCGTTTATTTTGGTCCACAGACTGCGATCATTTATGGTGTTTTATCTATACAGTCTGATTGATCGAAAGGAAAGTGTTGGTTCAATCGCGACTAGGTGGTGGATAGAAATTAACGAATTAGCCATGACACGATCGATCTTAGGGAGAAACTTCGATTGATTGTTTCGCTCAGTTGCTGACGCAGGAACTGACTCATTACTTCCGCTCTGAGATGGCTTTACTGGCCATCTGCTGAATATCGGTGGCACTGCAGTCTTACACTAACCTTGGTCTTAGCAGCTAAGGCTTAGCTTCTCAAGGGTGTAGTACTGACAAACTTTCCAATTGTTATGCCTCTGTAGCTGTCAATGTTAGCAATTCATCCAGCTGTCGAAATATTCAGCTACGCTGTACATATTTTGATTCGCGGCCGATCCGCTGAATTGAGCTAAATTTGAGTTAGATTTTGATGAATAAAGAAATCTCTCGTAGAACCAAGATATCCGTGTATAAGACCTTGATAATCCCAATCCTGCTGTATGGCGCAGAAGCATGGAGACTAACTAAAGCGGACCAGGATATTCTTGGTCGCTTCGAAATGAAAGTCCTTCGAATTATCTTTGGAAAGACTGGACGACGAGCTGTACAGGCTGTACAGCGACATCGACCTGGTCAAACGAGTTCGAATCTCTCGTCTCAGATGGCTAGGTCACGTCGAGCGAATGGACACCAATGCTCGGGCCCGGAATGTCTTCGATTTTAACCTCGAGGGACAACGCGGTAAAGAAAGACCACGCCTACGGTGGTGCGCGCAGCTAGAAGGGGTCCTGAGTAAGTTGAACGTTCATGGCTGGAAGCAACTAGCACAAGACCGAGCTAGATGGAAAGGCATGTTGGCTGAGGCCGATGGGAAAACAAGAAGAAGACAAGCTGAATTTCCGTTAGTGGACAAAATTATTTTTTCGTTAAGTTTGTAAATCATATCTTCAGACTATAGCAGGACTTCCGACTTCTGAGATACAATTGTGTAGAAGCTTTGAAAACTTCTGGTTGCATGTAACAATTAGAGCTTTTTAGTTTTAGTGTGGAACACGTTGATATTTTCTATAAGATACATCTTCATCTCTTCAAAATTCCACTTCTTCTTCTTTGGATTGCGCTACAGTCCGGGGTGGACCTGGGCTTCAGCCTCTCCATCTAGCTCGGTCTTGTGCCACGCACGATCAGCTTATTCAAGTCCCCTTCTAGTGGTCTTCCCTTACCGCGTTGTGCCTCGGGGTTAGAGTCGAAGACTTTACGGGTCCAGTGACCTAGCCATCTAAGACGAGAGATTCGAACTTGTTTGACCAGGTCGATGTCTCTGTACAGCCTGTACAGCTCGTCGTTCAGTCTCCTCCTCCAAACACCATCCGTACATACGGGACCAAAGATAATTCGAAGGATTTTCACTTCGAAGCGACCAAGAATATCCTCGTCCGCTTAAGTTAGTGCCCATGAGTAAATCGAGGTGAGACTAAAAGAAAAACGAATACCGAGTTAAAACTTGGCAAATTATCTTTGAAGCCAAGCTCGGCCATTCTGATTACAGATCTACGAAGCTGTTTCAAACTCGAGCCAGTTGGGCCAATCCTACTGGAAAGCTCAGTAACAGATTGCATCGCCTTAAAAGAAGGGAAGGGACATACTCGGGTTGACATCGATTTTAGCATAGTAAGCTCGAGCCCAACAGACCAATCAGAGACGTGAATAACTGTCAAGAATTCCTGAGTAACCTTGAAAAATGTCAAAGAGTCTCTCAAATTCGTCGATGGGCAAGCGGTCAATCAGATGTGATCTCTATACAACCTACATACTATACATGTGTAAATAACCGCCGTACTAGTCTATTTCTCGTGTCAGACTCTACTCACTAGAGTCTAGTGTAATTCATATTGTGTTACACCAATCGCTTACTGTTTTATTGAAGTCGGTAACGATCACACACGGAAGATGTTCACGTGTTTGGATAAGCACTTTGAGGTATCCATTAAATTTGTATACACACGCTAATACGTTCCCATCGAAACACCACTGTTATTCTGTTCAAATATTTACATTCTCTCTGGCAGTAGCATGGCCTTGGCGTCCCTTAAGTTCAAGTGAAACCTGTAGCACACTAGCACACTTATATGGAATATTCTTACAGATTCCTAATTGTACTAGGTCACATGTGCTTGTATGAGAAAACGGCGAAAGGTGGTCTGTATTGGAATTTGTCACAACTAAGTGGGTTGACTTGTGGTACCCCGTGGCGTTTTCGTTTTTTGCGTCGACCCCAATGCACTTGAATCTTGACGTCGTAGGTTCGATTCTTGGTCTGTACGACGAAAATAAATTTCAGATTGATTTCGAATCACTGGCAATGCTCAAAGAGTCTGTCAGTCTGTCTAGAAAAAGCTTCTCAAACTTGGCCGCTCGGAATCGGCATACAAATGTAGGTCCCTTCCACTCGTGACAGAACAATAGGTCCGGGACCTCCTCGGGCTGTCGTCACACCCGTATTACAATATCATAAGTGGATTGACTTATAGTATGAAACCTTGCATCAATTTAGACAACAAAAATACTGACCCTCTGACTGCTATAAAAGATAATCACGATACGCCCGATTAAAGCCATCAAAAGAAAG
Source organism: Eristalis arbustorum (assembly GCA_916610145.1). NCBI lineage: Eukaryota > Metazoa > Arthropoda > Insecta > Diptera > Syrphidae > Eristalis > Eristalis arbustorum. Next base: position 21,474,024 of record OU744319.1, read on the forward strand.
TTCCATCAACTCTTGATGGTAACGATCGACGATACGGAGGAAAACACAAACTGTTATCACCTATTTAGGCTTCGTTGATTTTTGTTCAATAAACTCCCATCAACTCTTGACAAAACGTCATTAACGTTTCCACTTTGTGGGTTGTTTAGAATGAAGTCAATGTGTCGCGATCGACGATGCGGAGGAAATAAACACACAGACTATTATCACTTTTGTAGGCTTCGTTGAGTTTCGTTCAATATTGATAAATTAAAGGGGAGCAGTTTTGGACTGGGCGTCGTTTGCGGTGTACCTCAGGACGCTGACGGCCCATTCACCTAGTCCGATTAGCCGATTGACCTTGCACTGATCCTTAGATAATCTAAAAGTGTATCAAATTACATGTTTGTTGTTCCTCCACGCTGCATCTACTCCGAAAGAGCATTTGAATCTTCCATAAATCACTCTCTCAATTTGAACTCTCCGTGCTAACTCCAGTATGAGTAATCATCTGGGTTTTCATTGTGGAATGACGCAAAATGTACATATTCTCTTCTACTTATGAATACTAAGCATTGTATCATCTTCCTTCCGACTGAACCTCTTACTTTTTTTAAGTGATTTGGAGAATTTGCATGACATATCAATGGTTCAATAAAAATATTTGTCCAAAGACACTTGCCAATCTCATTTCTACCATAAATTGGCCCGGACAAGTCCTCTTTTCTGGAATGTTGAGTGTTCAAAATTATTAGGCAAGGTCAACAGCAGCCATAAACTAAATTTCGTCTAATCAACGTGTTTCCCAGCTGAGACAGTGATCTGAAAACAAGAAAATTCTGCCTGCCACCCATGTCTCCTCCCTCAAAATGAGATGCACGTGAACACGTTCTCCCTCAGTCTACGCATTGCATTGTTCACATGAATCATTTCTGAATAAATTCTCCATTCCGAGCTTAGACTTAATTATCGTTTGCATTAAAATGAAACACTTATGCGATCCATATTGTTTTACACGGCCGCATGACACTTTATTACAACTCACAATTTACCTGTCGAGTGCTATACATACCCAAGCAAGCATCGCTTTGCAATTGAGCCACGCTTCTTCATAAATCAAATAGTTATTCACATTCTTTTCGTTTTTTCTTTTTTGCAACTCAAACTATTTCCGAATATGCAAAGTGACTAGCAATTGACTGAGAAATGAGAATATGGGTGCGCTCAAGCCAGGCGACACCAGCGCGAGCGCACGCATAGAAGTGGGAATTATGACATGCCATTGTACCTGCTTTCAGTGGGCCCTGTTAGTCTGTTAATCTGCTGGACAAACATAAATAGACCTCGACAGTCGACAGAGATTCTCAAATCTTTTGATTATTTAGCAAGTTCACTGCTCCAAAAATTGATTAGAATGGGCCGCTTGATAACAAAGGTTTATTGTTAAATTTTTAACTCAGCCAACATGTGTGTGTGTGACGTGAGATGCGAGTATTTATAAGTAATTTGCCTTGGTATTCCGATACGACAGTAGACAGTGGTGTTGAGATGTTTGTGAACGGTTGACTTAATCGCTTTCTTAAAACTGGTTAAAATTCGTAGGAGGTGGATTGGGATACAAATTCATTTTGAATTGCTTATAATGTTGATTTGTGGTGCGAACAAACGTACAACAAACGTCGTTGAAAAGACGTAACGTTCCTTTTTAGGTGATGGTGACGGTGACGTAACACGTATACAAAAAGTGGGCTAGGCTTTACCTGTATCACAGTGCTCTCTAAGAAGTGATTGTCTGTGTGCACAACTCTGAGTGGATCTAGTCATCAACTAATTAGCTAACCCAAATGTCAAGATGTCCTAGTGTTGAAATCCATGCTCATTTCTTCCGTCGCGTTTGATTTGACATAAGTCGGTAAAGGTTTGTTGAATGAATGCCTTCAAGTTTTCGTTTGAAAGGCTCATAAGTGACACACTGAGTGGCGCATCCAAAAGGTTTAATAAACTCTGGCGAATAAGTCTACTGAATTTGACTAACCCATGCAGGTTATATTTGCTGTTTAAAAAGGAGTCTTTATTTCAATTAAATAATTAATTCAGGGAATTACACGCGTGAGACATAACCAAAAAATTTAGAACCCAAGAAAGAAAAAAAAGGAAAAGTACAATTCAAGGTTATTAAAAAAAAAACTATCTGTCATTGACAGATCAAAAACTGTCAAGCACTTGATCTGCTGTCAAGCCTTCGTTGAGCGACAGGGTGATGCTGAATCCGAAACATCCTGCCCGGTCGAATCGGTGGATTCGAAACGTATGTCCTTATCGTCCTCTGACTCCAATATCCGGCACAGCTTCTGCACTGCCCGGGTGCACAGACCATTAGCGGTACGGAGGGTAACATTCCGAATCAACCCATCGGTGCCCGGATGAATCTCGATCACTCGGCCCAGCCGCCAATACGTTGGAGGTAGATTTTCGTTGCGAACCAGGACAATATCTCCAACCGTAACATTTTCCTCACGTCGCTGCCATTTGTTGCGAATTTGTAAAGTGGAAAGGTACTCCTCACTCCAACGTTGCCAGAAGTGTTGATGTACGCGTCGCAACCACTGCCACTGCTTGAGCCGATTGATGGGGACATCCAGGAGGGTAGGTTCTGGAACAGCAATTAGTGGAGCTCCAATCAGGAAATCGCCTGGAGTTAGAGCATACTTTTCTTCGGGGTCGTCATGTAAGGGTATGAGCGGGCGCGAATTGAGGCATGCTTCTATGCGGACTGCCAACGTTTGCAGCTGGTTGTACCATAGGCTCTGGCTTCCAACAAGGCGAACCAAATGCCTCTTCGCAGATTTAATAGCCGCCTCCCACAACCCACCTTGATGAGGAGCACGAGGAGTAATAAAATGCCATTGAGTTCCCAAATGCGCCAACGATTGCTGAGTGTGTTCGCTTCGCCAAGCCGCCAGATCTTCCTGCAGAATTCTGTTAGCTCCAATAAATGCCGTTCCATTGTCACTATATAAATCTTGGCAGGGTCCACGTCTGCCAGTGAATCTTGAAAATGCCTCCAAGAAAGCCTGTGACGACAAGTCTTCAACCACTTCAATATGGACGGCCTTTGTAGCCATACAAATAAAGAGAGCCAGGTAGGTTTTAACTGTTGAGCGAGATCTCTTTGATCCAATGCGCAGCGAGAAGGGACCACAATAATCGACGCCGGAAGCGATGAAAGGTCTAGCAACGTTGACACGATGTTTTGGTAATGATGCCATTTGTTGTTTAAGAGCAGCACTGCGATAGCGACGACAAATGACACAACTATGCACATACGTTCGTATTGATTGTCTTGCGTTAAGGATCCAGTAACGAGCACGAAGCGTTTGCAACATCAACTGCAATCCACCATGTAGGGTATTGTCGTGAGCCTGTTTAATCAGCAACCAAACAAATGCGCTCTTCCTTGGCAATATTATCGGGAAACGATGGTCATGAGGAAGAAGTGCTTTATGAAGGCGTCCACCAACTCGCAAAATTCCGTCTTCATCCAGGTAAGGGTTGAGTGGAAGCAAGGCACTGCCAGTATGAAGCCTGGCATCAGCACGAAGTTGATGGATTTCCGATGAGAACGTTCTGGCTTGTTCCATCCTGATGAGAATCATTAAAGCGGTTTCCAATTCTTCAGCACTAACTATCCGAGTTCGGAACCGTTGCCTTGCCGGAGGCCACCGCAAAATAAAGGCCACAGTCCGCAAAAGACGGGAAAGTACGCTAAAACGTTCAGTGAGTGGGATAACCTCTCCGTCCCGCCTTCGTGTGACCAACTCGTACCTAGGGGAAGTAAGCATTACTCTTACCGATATTTTTTCCTCTGCCTGGATAAGGTCCTGCTCCCTTTGGCTCAGCTGCATGGTCGGTTCTACGTCCAAATTCTCATCCATTAACCAATCCGGTCCACGCAACCACAACTTGTAATCTACCAACTCATCAGCCCCGATGCCTCGACTAGCGCAATCCGCCGGATTCTGGGCCGATCGTATATGATGCCAAAGATCGGGAGACGTCATTTCCTGGATTTGTCGAACGCGGTTCGCAACATATGGTTTAAGTGTAGACCATTCTTTACGAATCCAACAGAGTGCGATGCTCGAATCCGACCATAGGTGGTAAGGCATATCAGTCAAACCCAACGCACTCCGAACATTTTGAAGCGTTAATGCCAAAAGATGAGCTGCACAAAGCTCAAGACGTGGTATAGTAGCACCTTTGATTGGAGCAACCTTTGTGCGAGCCGTTAGCAAAGACACCCGGACCTGCTTGTCCAACCCAATGGTTTTGGTGTAAATTACAGCAGCATAAGCACGTAAGCTCGCATCACAAAAGCCATGAAGAGTTGTTGTTTCTCCATCCACCATTCCCACCCATCGGGGCACTCGAAACCGGTTCAACGCATCAAGTCCATTGCGAAATGTACGCCATTTTGCACAGAGATCGTTCGGGAGGGGAGCATCCCATGTGACACCCTTTGACCAAAGTGTTTGAAGAAAGAGCTTCCCTGTTACCACCACAGGAGCCAGCCACCCAGTGGGGTCAAATAGTTTGGCTACTTCACTGAGAACACGTCGCTTTGTTGGGGCTTTCGGTTCGGGAGTGAGTCTAACTTCAAACAAAAACTCATCTGCAACTGGGTCCCAGCGCAACCCAAGAACGGACGTTGTAGGTGTATTGATGATACGGTTTGACGTCGACATATCTTCATTGGTCAGATGTGTTATGACTCGTTGATCGCTGCAGTGCCATTTCCTCAATTGAAAGTGACCAGCTCGGAGGATTTTGTCCACGTTTGTAGCTAGCAATATTGCATCGTTCACCGTGTTGCAGCTTGTCAAAAAATCGTCCACATAAAACGAGTTCAATATACTCTCTCGCGCCGAGACGGCCTGCTCTTCAGGAACCACTTCTCCATAGTTATCAGCTGCACATTGATTGAGCGACCGTATCGCATTGTATGGACTGCAGGACATGCCATATGTCACTGTTGTTAACCTGTAGATGCCAATAGGATCAGTGGGCCGCTCTCTCCAAATAATTCGCTGGTAGTCCCTGTGTTGTGGTGCTACCAGTACCTGGCGGAACATTTTTTCAACATCGGCTGTGAGCGCAATACGAAAGCGACGGAAACGGAGTATGATATTGAGCAAGGAATCTTGAATCGTAGGGCCTGCTATCTGAATGTCGTTCAATGAAACGCCTGTAGTAGTCTTCGCAGATGCGTTAAAAACAACTCTAAACTTTTCGGTAACGGCGTGATGAGGAATGTAGTAACACTGAGTGTGATCATTTGCTTGATCAATCTTCTCCATGTGGCCAAGCGCAGCATATTCACGTAGGAAAGTTACATACTTCTCACATAGTTCCGGATTGTCTGCGAAACGTCGCTCTAGATGTTGAAATTGACGTAATGCCGATTGATACGAATCCCCAAGGAGTGGGGCATCTCGCCGAAACGGTATGTGCACTACATAACGGCCATCCGCAGTCCGGGAGTGCGTGGAAGAAAATATACGCTCACACTCATTGTCGACAACTTGCTCAACTTGAGTAGGTACCTCTTCTAAGCTCCAAAAGCTCTGTACAAGCTCTTCCAGCCGAGTATCATCACCACTCATCTGCGCGTGGAAGCACTGTTGTTGCATTGGTGTCGTAGGTGTTACTGATGCGGGTCCGAATATAACCCATCCTAGCTCTGTTCGTTGCGCATGAGGCTCATCCTGGTTGCCACCGATTACACCATCTCTGAGAATTTGACCCCACACATCTGAACCAAGAAGCACATCAATCCGACCGGGGGTGCCAAAATGCGGATCGGCTAACTGAAGACCAAGCAAATGATGCCACTGGTTCACGTCAACATGCACCGTTGGTAGAGTTGAGGTTATTGACGGAATGACCAGGGCATTGACCAGTAATACGAATGATGAGTACGCTGATTGAAGTTTTAGATTTACGATCCCCCGTGTATGAGTGTTCGCGAAGGCCCCAATCCCTTCCACTGCGACTGCGTATGGGGTCCTGCGGAGATTCAAAAGATGAGCAAAATTATCTGACACCAAACTTACCTGCGATCCAGGATCGCAGAGGATGCGAGCGAGGCGCTGTTCCGAGTTATCAGCATATGCATAAGCTCTTGCGGTTGCAAGCAAAACAATATTCGGCATTTGAGGACGGCTATTCGAAGATGATAGTCATAAAGATGACGAATTTCCTCTTGACGACAAATCAGTTTGAACGACATGGTGGTCTTCTGGTAATCCAATTGTAGATGCTGGTGTGGAGGGGAGGTGCAACTGCGACGCTCGACAAAATAATGTGTTGTGCTTGCGGCCACATTGTCTGCAGCCACCAGATGGGCACTGTTTCGACGAATGTCCCGGTTTTAAGCAATTGAAACATAGCCGACTATTCTTCAGTGTCTCGAACCGCTTCTCTGGTGTCATTGCCAATAACAATTGACATCGAGATATTCGATGAGGTCCTTGACAGTGAACACACTTTCCGTCCTCAATCGTGACGGCATAGGATCTTAATGAAATCTTCTGCTGCTGACGTGATGACTGCGATTCATTGCGATTCGAAACCTTTACGAGCTCAGTAGCGAGACTGTGAGCCCGTTTTTCCAAAAATTTGAGAAGCTCTGCTAAGCGTGGGATTTTATTGGAAGAACAGGTGAGGCACCATTCGCGCTGGGTAGAAACTGGAAGTTTGGCAATAACAATCGGTACAGCTAGCGCGTCCCAACTATCCACCGGTAACGTCATGACACGTAATGCCCTTAGTGATTCGTGCACTGTATCCACAATGGTGAGAAGATTTTTGGATGTTTCCTCTGGCGCTGGCTTGATGTTTAGGAAACGTGCGACATGTATTTCGGCTAGCAGTTTCGGGTTATCAAATCGCTCCTTCAATGCTTCCCATACTTCCTTGTACCCGCCTGAATACAATCCGCCCATGAGGGGCACCTTAGTTGCGCTCACCGCCTGGCGAAGCTTATTTAGCTTATATGCCTCCGGGTACTCTTGGTCATGGACCAGCGTTTGGAAGGCGTCTTTGAATCCCAACCAGTTGTGTATGGCCCCATCAAATGACGGAATAACCAAAGGATCCAGTTTGAGGTCGAAGTTCTGTGGGGTTGATGTACTGGGTTCTACGGTTCCACGGTCCGCGGTTACCTTGGTTTGCTGCTCTAAATGTCGCAATCATCCCCTCAGAATCGCACAAGTCTCGTTGTAATCCTTTTCTACCTCAGCCCAAAGTTGGTCGTGGGCGTCGAGTTCACTTGCTTCCGCACGGCCAACCAATATCTCGTGGTTCTTCACGAAGCGGGAATAATGTGATGTCACTGAGCTTAATTCCTGCTCAAGCTGTGAGTCGTTGGACTGCTCCAAGGTTGCCCCACGCACGCGCTCGGTAATACGTTTGACGGCGGTTACCGCCGACTGTCGGAGATTTAATTCTGCCATTTCACCAAATTTGTCAAATTTCCTCACAGGAGGCACCAAAAAATGTTTAAAAAGGAGTCTTTATTTCAATTAAATAATTAATTCAGGGAATTACACGCGTGAGACATAACCAAAAAATTTAGAACCCAAGAAAGAAAAAAAAGGAAAAGTACAATTCAAGGTTATTAAAAAAAAAACTATCTGTCATTGACAGATCAAAAACTGTCAAGCACTTGATCTGCTGTCAAGCCTTCGTTGAGCGACAGGGTGATGCTGAATCCGAAACATTTGCAATGAAGGCCGCTGTGGTTTGTGGCTTAATGACGTGTGACTTCAGAAAACCTTACAATCGAACGACCTATGTGGTTAGTTCATATCATAGATACTATAGAACTAATAGAGATATACAACTTCCTCGTCTCTGGCCTTGAACACCTTTTGGACAGCTTGTTGTTTTTGTAGCGTGTGTGAACACATGAGAGCCGTTTGGAACAGCTGAAAGGCTTCTTCTCCAAAATAAAGAGGTGAAAGAGACATGCTTTCGAGTCGATGTTGGCTCGTCTCTTCGTAGGGACGTCCTGTTGAAATCACCTGTAGTTGATATCCATATCATACTATTCAACCCAAAAGATGTTGGTAATAATTAACCTATAGCGCTTGCTGTTGAAGGTGGTGACATGGCCAATGTCCTACTCAAAGAAATATAGAGCGATAATGCCGCCAGAAAAAAATAGAAGAGAAGCATTGAACGCCTTTGCATCTAATATAAATTGGTATTGTCCCTGATTCGATACTTTTGTTTGTTGACTCGGAGTGAATGGTTGAGTCCGCAAAATACTGCCCTAACAGAGGACACAATTGACAACAAAAATTAATGTTAATTTCTATCAGCAATATGGTCGCAACTATCAAAGTTTGGATATTCCTATTGGAACTTTTAAGACCTGCAGTAAAGTGCGCCAATTTTATCTTTTAAGAGCGAATGGATTATAGGTTAATATTTATCGACTAACAAAATAATAAAAAATAATGTTTAGACATTTCCACTGATTGGTTTCTTTGGTTCAATTTAAAACACGAACAAATTTCAAACAATGCACACTAAGTACAACTACCAAATAAAATATCTTCTCAAGATTCACTGTTCGAACCGCCTTCTCTGCTACGATTACCACAACAGAGCACACGACAATTGCTGTAGTCCTGGCGTCCAGGACCTCATCCACTTGTAGCTTCACTCAAGACAGCTTAAACTAAAACATAGTTCTAGCTATGATTTTTCACGGACTATTTTAATAACCAAATCCAACTGGCTGTGTGGCCCCATGTCACGGAGTAAGTAATAAGTGGGTTTGAAGCAAGCGGTGCATGTTAAAGAAGAGGTATTTAAATGCACTTTCTAGGTCGTCTCAAGAATTCATTCATCTGCTTCACAATGACCGTCCATCAGATAAAATGAATGCATAAGGACCTTCTAAAGAACCTCCCGGCGTTTCGGATGAGATGTTATCGATGTGTGTAGCCTGGCATTGTCCAGATGGAACATAATTCCTCTCTTATGTGTCTGAAAGTTGGCCGCTTCTAAGCTATTGATTGCTTCAGTTTATTCAATTGTCAACAATACCGAAGCCGAATTCCGAATTTGGAGTTTAGTCAGCCATCAATTCAGATCTGCCAATCTCAGCAAACACACAGTAAGATGTTTATGACAATCCTGACTTGGCCACCGTTTGCACCGACGTTTCTGTGCGATTCGACCACAATCATTGATGTTGTAGTGAGTTATTCAATTTTCGTCTCCAGACACCATCTGATTTTAAAATGGGTGGATGTACTCGCAGTTCAGGAGTGATTCCCAGATGGAAGTTCGATCAATGAGGTATCTTGGCTTTAATTCGTGTCGTAACCTCCTTCTTGTATCCAGCCTGTGCATAGGCTATATCCTTGGCAATCGAAACAGTGCTAAAGTGAAGGTCAGACATGACGATTTCATAGATTTTATCAACAATTTTGATAATAGACCTGAGCTTGGTGCATTTTTGACGTCGAAATGACCCGAACCGAATCGACGGAATTAAAACTGCACTTGATTGAATTTCTTAGTATGAGGACCAAAACACCTGGTTAACGTTAAAGCCTTTGTCCAAGAAAAACTGCCAAATATGGCGTATTTCGTTTTTTGAAGGTCTCCATTCTTGACGAGCGCTCAAACAAAACTGAAGTCAATCAATCACAAAACTGTCCGCAAGAGCAAACATTTTAAAGCCCATTTTTGTTCCCTTTTTTTCACCAAAGGCAGCTCACAAAAATCTACAGAACCTTATATTCAAACCTTGAACAGTTTACACAGCTATATCAGAAGACTCTACATATCAATCATGAACTTGCATTTTGATGTCCATGCCGAACCATGTCTAAGCAACTTTGCTTAAGAAACGAGAGGGCTATCCGTGAGATAGAGCTACGTAATGGAAGTAATCGATCACGCAATCAACGCCCTAAACAGCACCCTCTACCCGACAAAGAAATAAAATCACTCAACAGAATTTAAGATTATTCAGATAAATATTTTTTGTTCCCTTTTAAATTCACAAAACCAATGATCACAACAATTATTGTCTTATCCTCTATCACCTCGTTGCCCACACGCCATCTCAAATGGCGGTAAATTTGAAGAAGTTCACGCCTAGAAACAAGCACACATTAGTCTCAAATACACTCTCCCCCACTTCACAGTCAACCTCACCCGTTGGATTGATGCGCGTCTCGAAGGCGTCCAATGACTTGAACGTGCCGATCTTCGTGTTGGCCTTGTAGAGATCCTAAAATGCACACATAAACATCAAGTCTCTGCATACGAATGTATTGAAATGTAAACCGAACTCACAGTGACATCGTAACCCTTCAAATTGCGCATTCCGAATTCTTTAAGTGTCAGTTTAATGGAGTAAGGCGCACCATCCGCTCGGCGGCTAACAAAGGCGACCGCATACGAATAGTCACCGGCGTCATTCATGGGGGTCACAGGTCGTGCCCATACCTGTGGTTGAATGGGAATGAAGTCAGAATTCAAATGAGTAAGATTTCGAGATCAAAATTCGATTGTTGAACCTCAATGTTTTTGGTGAATAGAACGCGACGTCCTTGAATGCCGAGAGGGTCTTGATTCACTGCTATGATGTCACTGGAAAAGAATTGGAATTGTCAGCGATGTCAAAATTGAGGGAGGCTTGCATACCGATTGAGGAGGATCTCCTTGATTTCCGGACGAACCGCTCGGAGGTCGTTGGACATGATCAGAGGAGCAGCGAGGATCGCCCATACAGCCATCTGTGTCTTACTCTGTTCGTAGCTCAAGCCATAGTTTCCAAGAATGAGCTGAAGGAGGAGAAAGGTTTAGGGCTTCGTGGGGGACAACGAGTTTCACATGCGTACCATGTCGGGATCATTCCAGTGCCCTGGACCGCCGTGGGGCTGTATTCTGTCCTGGTTCTTCGAGAAGTAATCCATGATTGAAGTAACCGATTCATACGAGTCGTCAATGTCTCCCCAGTTGCGCCAGAGGTTGCAGTTCTCCTTCAGGGCTTCATAGTTTGGCTGAAAGTACACGCATTAGATACGGAGGGAGGCCAATCTTCCACTGGCTTACCAATTTCCCCTCATACTCCTGGTACACAGGCCAACTGCAAGAGTACACCATTGACCTGCCGGTCCTGTTCAGCAGCCTTCCAAACTCCGGGTATCCCTTGTCCATGTCATTGATGTCCGCATAGCATCCGTCAAGCTTCACATAGTCGACGTCCCAGTCGGCGAATGTCTGCGCATCTAGCGCCATGTGATTGATGACTCCTGGATACCCACCACACGTCAGAGTTCCATAGTCTTCATAAAGGCCAAATTTCATGCCTTTACCATGAATCTGGTGAGGAAAAGAGGGTGGATGAGGATGAACACATTCTCTTAGCAAGGTCACTTACGTAGTCGGCCAATGCATTGAGTCCGCTGGGGAAACGTTCCCGGTCCTCTACAAGTTTGTTGGTTACATTGTCTCGTTCACGCTCTAGCCAGCAATCGTCTATGATCACGTATTCGTAGCCAGCTGCTGCGTATCCTTCAGAGACAAGCATGTCTGTTGTGGTTTTAAAGAGATTCTCACTGAAATGTACAAAAAAAGAAGTTTTTATTATTTTTGAGTCTTGTACTTATGGAGGACCAAGATCGATTGGTTAACAAGCCTACATTAGGGGTAGTGCATGATTTCTTGCAGAATTTAAATTGCAACCCGAAAAAAAGTTGACACCGATATATACATGCCTCTTTTGACAGAAGCTAATAGTCAGATTCCAGCAAAGGATTGTTCGCAGATGATTTAAGTACATTTAGTAAATAGAGTATAGCACAAATTTAGTGCAGTACCACTGTCATATGTCCAGGACCCCGGACGAGGGTTGGACCAAGGTCAAAATGTGAGACATAACACCTGATGAGATACTAGTCAATGGCGCAGAATCGAGTCACCTGAAGGTCTCTCGCTCTACTTAAGGCCCCTTGATGATGATCTATGTCTATGTCCTAAAGACATCCTTGTGGGTCCTAGGGCCTTTACAAAGACACGCCATCGATTGCGGTTTCAGGAAATGTGCCTCAGTTCTTCGAAGTTGCCATGCTTCTTCTCCACTTTTCTGCGCCATGTAGTCCTGGGACGGGTTCCATTGCATCACTTGGTCAGCTATGAACCTATCATCCTTTCGAAGAGTGTGACCAATCCACAGCCACTTTCGTCGTTGTATGGCTATGCATACATGTAGGTTCTTAGACCCTTCTTTGATTAAACTGATGATGACCAAATTACTCTAATCCAACAAGTACGAACTTAGAAGCAGAAGATGAGCTCAACTTAATCGAGAACAACAATTCGTTCACATTGAGAATGTACCTAAAGAGCTCTGTTGACTTAATACGACTTTTTTCCTATTTGCATCTATGAAACTGAGTATCTGGGCAAATTTATAACGAAACAGGTGATGACGTTCTTTTAGAATAACCAGAAGGGTATATAATACTCTAAAGTTCATGAAAAATAAAACGACAATGCTAAACTAGCCAAAGAAGTTCTAGAACTTAATAAAGCCGACCTAAGGTTTCTACATGGATCACTAACAGCTCTTTAAAATGGGTTTTGACAGTACAGAAATTTGTAGGCATTCTGACAAGGTGAAGGAAACCATCCTACCTGATAAGCCCTCTCCTAGCCCAAGGAACATTCAAAAAAGTATATAGAACATCCGCAACAAGAAGAGACTTGGAAGAGATCCCATCTAGGAAAGTAGCTAGCTGTCTGAAGGCAGCACTTAAATCCTAGACCAAATGAAGAGGGTACAATAGATATGTATGGTCGCTATATGACAAATTTCAAGTTTTCAACTAAATTCTATTTAAAGGACCGTCCAATACCAAGTGCTCCGTCCGTCCGGTTCCGAAAATAAGAAGGATGTTTGTGATTCTTACATTGAAATTGTAAAGAAACACAACATGCTTGGTATGATTCCACACTGCCTTTTTCATATACATATAACAACTTGGGATTGGCTGCGAAAGAAAGAGTCCTTAGTTCCTTAGCATGTACCTGATTCTATACTCGCCTTTTCATCTAAATATAGCAAATTGGTGTGGATGCCATAAGAGAAAATGTTTGCTTGCGATTGTGTTTGCGTTGGAGATGATGAATCAACCACTCACTGTATAGTCCGTACAGCGGCACATGACACTAGTTTAGTGTCTAATCAGAATACATACAGATGGCTAGAACGTTTACGTTAGAGGTGGAGAAGAATATCAACGGCTAGGCTGAAACTTGTTTCCGCCACCACAACTTGAGGCAACTAGCCAGAAATCGCGTAAGCTTGAGAGGTTTTTTGGTTGAGGCCTTGTTCTTCTTTTGGCATTGTTCAGCAGATTGTATTACGTCTTAAATCAATTTGTCTTTAGTTGCATGTGGACTCACATACTCCTTGAATCCTGCTCGGATCCTGGTTTTCACAACAATTTTTAAAATTTAGAACTGCGGCCTCCCACGAAGCCTTGAACGCTGAAGGCATCTACCAAAGATTGATATCTGTCCATTATTTAGAAGTGATCAAATCTCTGAACCTCTGAATACACACAATTTCAGCACTGAAGGGACTTACGATGGACATTATTCTTTTTTATATCATGGACAATGCAACAGGAAATGACCACAAATGCACTGTTCTATGACAGGCAAGTTTTTACCAAAAGCCGGTAAAAGTCGAGAGAGGACATCCACTTACTTGAAGCTTATGCCTGTATGAAAAGGCATGTCAATGGAGGCCAGCCTAAGGGACAGACTATGGTGAAACCTTAGAGGTTCGGCAATTGACAAATTCAATGTTCAAGTGTAAAGCTTCAACAGCTGAAATTCAAAGACATCCAGTTAGAGGTCCTTAAAGATTGTGAACTGAAGCTTAAAAAAAACATATACTCCATTTGTGTCCTTTGCTGATATTGGGTGCGCCACAGTTCAGTCTAAATGCGCAAGTACGGGAGCAGTCGCGTAACACTAGGGGGCAGAACGGGCAAATCGCAAACAGCATCTTCTATCGCTTATTGAACGTCATTATTAATCAACAGAGATTGCGTTCCTGGGAATGAATGAAATCCATATCAATGCCGGTGCGGTGCAACGAATACGATTAATGCAATCGCAATTTCACAATATTCGTATCGACCATCGTGTTACAACTCTTAGTCCGTAGGACAATGCAGCCGCTGTTGCCCCCATTCAACATTTCACGGGGCATCAACCGGTTATCAAAATCGACGTGTCAAATGATGATATGGGCCGTGGAGAGTTGTATTGAGTTAGGTCTTGGACGGTAGCGTGATATGGTTTGTGAAATGCTGCGTGAAATGACATGGCTTTATCAGACAAGAACACGTTTTAAAAAATGGAACTGCATGCACTCATCTATAACAGCAGGAATTTCAAGAAGCCCCCAAGTACAGCACAATGTTTGCACCACTTTGTTGCAGTCCACCCCGTTTCAGCATGCATTCTTTTAAACACTTAACTATAACCCTCCCTTACCTTATACACTCATCGGGATACTTCTTGCAGTCGGTAATGCACCTATATCTCTCCCAGTGCATCCAGCCCATGGGCGGAGTTCTCGCCAGACCGTTTTCCAGCGCTTCACTCAAGTTCCCCAGAGCGACGACAATCAACACCACCACTGCACTGTATTTCATTGTGTTACACCTTGTCAACTTCACCTGTTCACACTTCACCGATGGTACTGACCGAATGAATCCTTTGTCCCGAATCGCGTTTGTTTTATACACACTTGCTCCCATGGACGGTCTCACGAAACCATATCAAGCACTCACTGATACCGATGTTCGCGCGCGTCTTATTGAGCACAATCACTGGAACACGGGACTACTCTGGTAATCAGCAGTTTGACACTTATGAGTCGGTCCGATGATAACGAGCGCCTACTTGACGAATTCCCATTAAACTAAAGTCACTTATGTATGTATTTTTATTTCTTTTTTTCTTTTTTTTTTGTTGAGTTCCATGTTTATTCACTCGCTGTGTGTCTAAGCTGTGCTCTTCAATAAAAGCGAAACCGTTCCTTATCAGCTCACCCCGTGAAGCCGTGGTGTGAATGAAAGTGCAGCAGGTGGAAGCCGCTCGTTCGGCTGCACACCCTCGATGGGGTACTTGACACAGTTTCGCTAACTGTTCAGATATTTGGAATAAATAGTTCTTGATAGGAGACAATCATCTATACGATGGTCATTGCAGATAGGCGCTCTGTTACACAAAGCTGACCGAGATTGATACTGAAGTGTCGGCACTATCATGGAATCTAGAATGTGGAAGGTGCTATCAGAATGGAAATCAGTCAAGGGAGGGGCTAGGAAAGGGATCCATTTGAGAATCGTCTGCCCTTGTACCTTGTATTAGAGTCTCAATCCTCTTTGCGGTGAGGTGTAAGAAACCCTTACTTTACTTAATTACTTACTTAAGGTGGCGCTACAGTCCGGGGTGGACCTGGGCCTCAAGCTAGGTGTCTCCAGTTTCGCACCCATAGTTGGTTGAGGTCCCTTTCCACTTGCGTGCGCCACCTGGGTCGCGGTCTTCCTCAACTGCGCCGTCCCTCGGGGGTGTATTCGAAGACTTTTCGGGCCGGAGCATTGCTTTCCATCCGCTCTACATGACCTAGCCATCTCAGTCGTTGGATCTTCACTCTTCTGGCTAAATCGATGTCGCTGAACAGCCCGTATAGTTCGTCGTTGTATCTCCTCCTCCACTCACCATCTATGCAGACGGGACCGAAAATCACCCGAAGAATTTTCCTCTCGAAGCAACCAAGAGCTGCTTCATCCGCTTTTGACAGAGTCCATGCCTCCGCGCCATATAGGAGGACTGGAACGATTAAGGTCTTGTAAAGCGTTACCTTGGTTGTTCGAGAGAGGGCTTTGTTTACCAATTGCTTTCTTAGCCCAAAGAAGCACCGATTGGTAAGAGTTATTCTTCGTTTGATTTCAGCGCTGGTGTCGTTGTCTGAGTTGATAGCGGTTCCTAGGTAGACAAAGTTTTTAACTACCTCAAAGTTATATCTGTCTGCCGTCACGTTCTGACCGAGACGTCGGTGTTGGGTGTCCTTTCTCGTTGACAGCATATATTTGGTCTTACCCTCGTTTACCGCTAAACCCATCTTCGCGGCCTCCGTTGCAATACGCACAAAAGCGCCATTGACATCACGCTGCGTTCCTCCGATAATGTCAATATCGTCGGCATATGCGAGTAGTTGGACGGACTTTTGAAAGATTGTTCCTCTGGTGTTGGCGTTCGAGTTTTGAACAATTCTTTCAGGAACGATGTTGAAAAAGTCGCATGACATCGCGTCGCCTTGTCTGAATCCTTTTTTGACATCAAAGGTCTCGGTTAGGTCTTTACCGACCTTGTCCATCGTCATCCTACACAAACGGACGAGTTTGGTAGGGATGCCAAAACTAGACATTGCTCTGTATAGCTCGTCTCTATAAATGCTATCATACGCGGCCTTAAAATCGATGAACAGGTGGTGGGTATCTTTTTGTTGCTCCTGGGTTTTCTCAGATTTTGGAGAAGTGTGAATATTTGGTCGATGGTGGATTTTCCTGGCCTAAAGCCACACTGGTATGGACTGACCAAGTTGTTGACGAATGGCTTTAGGCGTTCACACAGTACGGCAGATAAGATCTTATAGGCGATGTTAAGGAGACTTATCCCCCGATAGTTGGCGCAGTCAAAGGGGTCTCCTTTCTTGTGGATCGGGCAAACAATGCTGAGGTTCCATTCATCGGGCATGTTTTCCTCCGACCATATTTTACAGATGAGTTGATGCATGCTCCTTACCAATCACGCCTGCGGCTTTAAAAAGCTCGGCGGGTAGGCCGTCAGCTCCAGCAGCCTTGATGGATTTCAGTTTAGATATAGCAATCGTCACTTCATCCGGCTCGGGTGGACGGAATTGATGATCTTCATCGTACCTTTCATTGGGGTTGAATGGTTCGTTCTGCCTGACAGCGGAATTTGGTTCTTCGTCGCCGTTATACAGTCTGCAGAAATGGTTTCTCCATATTCTCTGCATCGACTGTGACTCCACTACGATGCTCCCTTGATTATCCTTACAGGCTTCGGTTCGGAATGTATAACCTTGACTGGTTGACTTTACCCTTTGGTAAAACTTCCTTACCCTTACATTGCCTTCGAGAATTCTAAGAATATGTCGGAGCTAGCAGGAGTAGATAGTCCTCCAAATTCTGGTGCTTCTATCAGACGTATATGACAGATGTCAGGGAAATTAGAGAAAGCCCTCGTCTGCGGAGTGCTTGACAGAGTGGAACGTTAGGCTGTGAGAACCGTCTCTGCTAAACGGGCACTCTCCCACAAATTTCGCCAAGGCATATAGCAGTGGTCAATTCGGTTGTAATGAAGGTCACACTGTCAAAACTGTGCCAACAAAATCAGTCTTTAGGGTTGTATCGCCGAACGACGCTAGAAGATCAGTAACTCGGTACAGGGCTGAGCTAGGTAGTTTAGCCCTATACCGAGTATAGATTAGAGTTAGTTTAGGTATAGCTATGAGGTAGGTAGGTTAGTTTAGATGAGTGTTGGCTTAGGTAGCTTAGCTCCGGGAACCCTCTTCTGGTCTCCTTCGTTGATAAAGGCGTGAACACCTCTCCTTTTAAATCTTGTTTATTCCTCCTCTGTCCTATCCTTGTCCGATCGTGGTCTGCATAAGGGTATGAGTCTTTTTATTTCTCTAAACCTTTCTTACTTCTGCCTTAGCTAGTTATAGGCAATGCACTCTTTTGTTTTCAAACGAGAGATATACGAGGAATAGGACGAGAAACTCTCACGAGCTGACCTATGAAACCACAAGTGTGCCGCAACCTAACCTTCGACTCTGAAGCTACTTGCAACTAAATGGCGGACTTGGTTCATCTTGCCATCTTGATAGAAGGAAGCTTGTAATTCATCAACTTTGAGGTGGCAGAACGCAACAGACTACGTCCATGCTGAAGAAAGTACGAATGAATGCGAAAGGATCAGAAACCGTCAAAGAAGTCTCCACTGACATACTGGGTTGTGCGACACAACTGAATGCTTGGCAGTGAGTGCAGCCAGACACCGGCGAAGCAGGATATCTTCAAGGCTGTTACAAACTACATAAAGAAAAAGCGTGAGAAGCGCAAGAGGGAGGAACAATTGAGCGATGCATACAAAGGTCAGACAGAAGCCAGCTGGGATCATGGTGGATGATTGGTGTAGAGCACTGTGAATTTGGATGAATCCAAGTAAGGACATTGACTTTTGTGCGCTAATTTTAATTTTTAAATAAAGTTAGTGCGAGGAAAGCATACTCGATGAGTTTATTCTCAACATAGAGATATTTGAATACTCAAATTACAAGCGAGGGCTTCTGCAAAATGAATAATGTACTTCCATGTGTTCCATATGTTTCTGGGTTGACACAGTTTTTAATGAATGGGTGCTTTGGATGGGCAGAAAAAAGGATGTAATGTACTAAGTTAAAATAAGGAAAGAAGGGCGACATCTGCAATATAAATCCCTTCAACTTATCCTGCAAGGGAAGAAGAACGGTAGGACGACCTAACCTGGGATACTAACTGAAATCTTCCACGAGGAGACACAAGCAAAAATATTTATACATATACCATACAACAATAAATTAAGAATTTGCTTGCAAGAATGACAAGTTCAACGTGGGCAGGGCCTAATATCTGCAAGGCAAAGAAGCTGCCTGCGTTAGACACAAACATCATCCATACGCTCGACAGATCACAGAACACACAATGCTCTGGAAATGGAACCAGGAATCCAGTGATTTAGGAGGATAGGGAGACGATCCAACATCAGCCTTGACACTGCCCAGCTCTCTATAATCGGCGCTTAGCTAATTGGGCCACGTTAGGTGAGTGGGTAGACGCGATGGGGCCACGTCTCACTTAGGTCCTATTGGACCCGTTGTGATTCTCACGGTAGGTCCTACTGCCCTACTCGTTGATAGTCGTGGGATCTTTGAATTATAGATGTTGTGCTGTCCCTTTCATTTAACCGTTGGTCTTGACAAACCTGAAAAAAGAGATTAATAGGATATTTCCTATGCCTTGAAGGTTCTGGAAGAAGAACTATTGGCTGGGCCATAGGTATGTATGTACTTCACAAAATCTGCGGATATAGCGAATGCAGACTGTGTGAAATGAAGTTTAATGAATTGTATATGCACTCCACAATTGAAGGGATTCACAATGGGCGCTTTGGAGAGTGGAACTCATTAACCATAGATTAAGAGCGGACCTTAGCGTAGCCACCAGTCATACAAAATAAAACGGTTAAGGTGGAAATGTGATTATGTGCACATGTGCGTCCATCCACGCACAAGTCCAGGTTGTAGTCACGTTTGGAGTTTTTTCGAACTCCAAACAATCAATGAAGTTAGCTCTCTTATCCAGCACATTTCATACATTTGTTCTTACACTAATCAATGAAACAACTATTATACTTGCTTCTTGATCAGACTAAAATTTGAAAAGAATAAACGCTTTTTGAATCACAACTGTTTTTCATTTCAAAATATACATTTTTAACACTAATTTTTAGTTTTAACAGAAATTTATAACATCCCTCGTGATCCAACGCACCATCGCATCGCAACGCACGCTATCCGTCGAATCCACCTACAAAGCAGACATTCACATCCACAAACGAAACGCACCTCGCTGACAATTCTCGCTGACGGTTCAATGAAAAATAATTCCACAGCCCAGTAGAAGAGAGGCGAAAAAACAGTTGTTTTCTCATCACTTGTCACAGCCGATCAGCGGTTTCTTCCTTTTTAATAAGAAATAAATCACGCGAAGCATTCTTCCACCACAAAGAATTTCTCGCAATTTTCACAAAGCCAATATCATATACAGAATAAATTCCCAATAGACCGTCTCAAAAGGAAAGCTGCCATCATCACCATTAGAACATAGAAGAGAAACAATTCGATTGAGCAAAAGGGCGTAATAAATTTCTAGTAAGTAAAATGAGGAGTGTTCGGCTGGCTCTCTCTTCGCATATTTGACAAGTCTAGTCAGACGTAGTTATTCGTGGTCGTGGTCGTGGTCGTGGTTGGAATTGGAAAGTTAAAAAGTAATTATTTTCATATCTGATTTTAGTTGAATTCGCGTCGACGAAGGAAGAGATGCAAATACCTGCAGCGAAATCTTTCGCCAATCGCATTGTCTGAAAACGGAAAAACAAACAGCAAATTTGTGGAGCCTGTGTCTGTGAGGGGGGAGGAGAGGAAATAGCATCATCAGTGTCAGAGATGAACTGCAAAAGTCTGCATGTTACGTTCGTCGATGCAATCGGTCCGTACCTGAAGATTTGTGGTCAATTGAATCCGGATGCTCTGCGTGTGGTACGCACCAAGATCCAGACGGTGTTGCCAACGTGCTACGCCGCAAAGGCATGCAATTTGCTGCCCGGAGTGGTCGGCCTATGCAAGCGGTATGATGATATCGCCAGGGTGCGGGTGGTAACCGTGCTCCGTGATAACCTGGTCCAAGTGGAGTTCATCGACTATGGATACACGATCATTATCGACAGCAATGAGGTACGCAATTGAAAATGTGCTCTTGTGAGAGGATGTGTGAATGTTTTGTGTGCTGTGTTGCATTCGCTTGTGTTTTATCCGTTGTTTAATTAAACGGAATTTCTCATGTGGGAGGTGGTTACAGTGCGAATTATTCTTCTGATAATTGCCTTGTCTTGCCTTGGTTTGTGGCCTGTCTTTATGACGAAGATTTCGGCATAGCCAGAGTGAGCACTGAAGTCGTCAGTGTCATCTTTAGTGAATCACACACACGCACACTTTAATGGGCGAGTTTTATGTCCCTTGATAAAATACTCATTAGGACGGCAAATGTTGCAGTGTTGGCGCTTTTCCTAATTAGGTGTAGAAGTGGTCAAATGCGTGGTATTATCATCGCTATGTGTGATTGTCAAGAGATTTGGCAAGGTTACATAAGTCTGATGGATGACAGTGGGCGCAGGTGAGTGACTGGTGAGCGAAAAATCGCATCGAAACCCCTCCGTGCGTCGTGTGTTTACTTAGGCGGCGCCAAAAATCTCTGGGGAATCTCTTATTTCAACCTGTTTTCGAGTGTATGAAGTCATGTGTGGTGTGTGTGCGCTGTGTGACACCTGATGGCCCCCGTTTGACGTGTATAATATTTCATCATTCCACCAATGGATCACTAGAGATGCATACATATACGCTGATATCATGGCTCTGATTTCGTCCGGCGAATGTAGCCGAAAGATGTGTCATATTTCTGTGCTTATCTCGTTCTAGGTGTATGTGCCACAATTCAAAGATACTCTGGAACAAATTCCACCCCTGTGCTCGGCTTTCATTATGCTGGGCATTCTCTCCGAATGGACAAAGGAAGATCTGCAGGAAATCTCACGACTAATCGTTAATCAAACACTTGAGATTTCGATTGACATGGAGGTGAGTGGCAATACGCATGCACTTCCGTTATTTTTGTGCTTATCCGCTTCCCACACGACCGCACAGCTCCATCAGTTCAAGTTCATTCAGATGAAGTGGAGGGAATTCAATTTCGCCGAGTACCTCATCCTGCAGAAGAAGATCGGTGCTCCGGTTCAGAATGAGATTCTTCGTGATAACTTCCTGAGAGTGATGAACAATAGACAGTTTCCCGTCGCCGTAATGAGGAACGGTGTGATGATTTGCAATAACAACAACAACAACAACATGTATGACAACAGAGAAATGATGAAGAGGCCCACACCGGCCCGGCAGCTACACCCGATGACAATGGTGAGTCGAAAGAAACCACACACATGTGCTTGTCCCTCAACACAGACCTCGTTAGTTTACTCCTCCCCGATTTCAGAATAATTCCAGATATCCCAATGCATTCGGAAACCTCCACTCCATGGTCCAGGGTAAGTGTCCACTTGTCACCTGAAACAGACTCGTTGGAATGACGTTTTGCTTGCCGCAGGTTTCCAACATCAAAATACACGTATTCCCTATACAGGAACACCCCAGGAGGCGTACACGCCCCGATACATTCGCCCGGTGCCACCAGCTCCACTCGAGTCACAACGTTCGCCAGTCAAACGCGGCCCGGCGACATTCAAGTCGAACACCCTGCTTGTAGGAAGCAGCTACGATGTCTGTTGCAGTTTTGTCGAGAACGGACCGTGTTTGTTCTCGGTGCATCTGATGACCGAGCAGAACAAACTGACAGAGATGATGACTAAAATCGAGACGGTGACACTGAAGCCGTTCTCTGAGAAGCCCATAATCGGGATGGCCTGCATTGCAAGGTATTCGGAAGACGGCCAGCTGTACAGAGCGCTGATCACGTGTGTGCAGCCAACGGTGTGCAAGGTGTGCTACATAGACTACGGCAACTCGGAGATTGTGCAGTTCCGTGATCTGTACGAGATCCCCGAGGAGTATCTGACACACAAAGCGTTTGCCATAAGGTTCACCCTGTCGGGCTACAAGGAACTGGAGCCGATCGACGAGAGTCTCAAGAAGGCCTTCAAGGAAATGGTGCTGTTCAAGAATTGCAACTTGAAGGTGATGCCCCTGGAGGGACCGCCACTCGTGCAGTACTGCGAGCTGCGACTGAACGGAAAGAACGTCTTCGATGTTCTCAAGCAGATCCAGCACTGCCGGCTGGTGTTCCCGAAGGCCGAGAGTCTCGTCACGAACGACACGGTGGAGATTCGGTACATCGACTCGCCGAAGCACTTCTACGTGCAGAAAATCGCCAACATTGGGGACTTCGAACAGATGATGGACGACATGTTCGTTTACTACAACAAAAAACAGGTGGTCCCCAACCACTTGTCCATCGGCACTCCCTGCATGGTGAAGTACGAGAACGAGTGGTATCGTGCCGAGGTGATTCGCGCCGATGGGATGTCAATCATTGTGCGTCACGTTGACTTTGGCTACGAGCAGAAGGTCACCAAGAATCTGCTGAGCACCGTGTCGGAGAAGCACTTGAAGCTGCCGCGGCAGGCCATCCAGTGCTGCTTGAAGGGTTTCGAAAACAATGAAATGACAAGGGACCTGGCCACCACTCAGTTCGAGATGCTGGCCGAGGAGTCGAACCGCACTCGTCGCTCGTTCACGGTGAAAGTTTTCCGAGTTCAGCCGAACGGGGCACATCTAGTCAACCTCTGCACCAAGGACCTGAACGTGATGAAGAAGCTCTACAAACTGAGCATGCCCTTCGATCAGTACATCTCGATGGAGAAAGAGGAGTTCAACAGCTTGTCGAACGGGTACGACAAGAAGCCAGCGCCAGCGCAGCAGAACCACATACAGCACCAGCCCGCCGGGTCACAATTGCACCCCAGTTTGGAGGCAAAGAAGTCGGGCAACCACTACAATTCCACGGCAGACGAGCGGAGTGTGAATCGCAATTCACAGAACAGCTACGTGTCCAGTGAGTGGGACAAAAACAGTTCCAGCTCCCTGGAGAACAGGGACTCCCGGTCGAGTTCGAGTGAGCACAAGACCCGGCGGTACCCGCAGCATCAGCCAGTGCCAATGCGGGGCAACAGAGATCGGGATCAGCGATCGGACAGGTTGAACAAAAGTTCCAGTTCCAGTGATAAACGGTCCAGCTACGATGAGAGCAAGAAGTACGAGAAGACACAATTCAGCAAGAACAAGAATCTTCCGCCGAGGTTGCAGAATGCAAAGGCACCGCAAGAATCTCCAGCCGACAACAGGTAGGAGCTGGAAGACATCTGGAAACAGCGTTTAAGTTTTCGATTTATTTTTCAGGCGCCAGCCGAAGCAGCAGAGCCAGCAGAAGTTCAAGGACCGCCCGCAGTATCCCGTCGACGGGTACTCACAGTCGAGAAAGCCGCAGTCAGTTGCGTCCTCGTCTCAACGCGACTCCAACGAGGAGTGCATTGATCTGACGCAAGCAGAGGAGTACGTCGCCTTGGACAAGCAATTCAGCAAACTCCTCATCGACGTGCCTGCGCGGGAAGACGTCCTCATCTGCTGGTGGATATCCCCCCATCAGTTCTTCACTCAGCTGAAGTCGCGACACCAGGAGTTCGAGAAGCTGATGCGCAACATCCAAGCCTTCTACAGCCAGAAGCCGACGAAGCAGCTCTCCCTGAAGGTGGGCTCCAATGTGATCGCCCGCTACCGCAAGGACAACATCCTGTATCGAGCTCGAATAATCGCGTGCAATCAAATGCTGCGCAAGTACAAGGTGTTCTTCGTGGACTTCGGCAACCAGTCGACCGTGGGCGATCAGGATATTTGGCAGGTGGAGAAGAGGTTCTTCGACTACCCGCAAATGGCTTATCTGTGCTGCTTCGACAGCGTTGTCTCGAACTACGACAACTCGTACATAATTGACCGCATGGACAAGTACTTACCGGCGAGCGCTGGACTTCAGTGCGAGTACATTGAGCGTGAGGACGATCTGTACTATGTGAACGTGAGCGTGAATGGAAACTCACTGAAGGACTCGCTGATCAAGGATGGCCTGCTCTCTGCAGTCAGTCCAGGTAGGTGCAACCCTCCTCTCCCCCGCGAGAACATAGCTCATGTGGCCTCCCCTTGCAGATACTCGCCTTGAGTTGCTGTTAGGACAACAAATTCGTGCCAAGATAACTTCCATTACAAATATGCTCAATTTTAAAATTCAAATCGAAGGCTGTGATGTTAAACTACTATGTTCCTACGACGACATTAGATATGTGAAATCCAATCCAGACATGGCGAAGAAATTCAAAAAGTTCTACGATGGAAAATCATGCGTGCTCAATGTAACGCAAGTGACTGATGACAAAGTGTAAGTGCTGCGATTCAATTGATTTTTTTCCGTCCTTTCTTTCATCTGTAACTGGGTTAAATATGCTGTGGAGTAATCTAATATGCCGACAGATCGATATATTAGCACTGGCCATGCAAGAAGCGGGCCGGTGGAAGGTGATTCTTCTTTAGTGTCTTTCTCTTTTATGATTGAATTGTGGGGCAGGGGCGCTTTACTGGGCTTGGTTGGCGGAAGGTATCACATTTCAAGCGGAACAGCGGATAATTCTTTTCGTTGACATCTGTTTACTACCAGTCCATTGAGAACAAGTATAACCAGCGGGGGTATAGGTCTCTGTGTCCAGTGATGCACATTTTTTCGTCAATTATGAGCAGATTAATAAATTGCTGAGAATACGAGTAATGGCCGGTGACAATCTGTCTTGGAATGGTGCACCCAAAGGAAAAGCACGTGTCAAACCTAACCAAACTTGTTGTTTCCTTCTAATGTCACAAGACCCTGCAGTCATGTCCTAATCATCGTCTGCATCTGATTATGTACCTCTCGCACAATGCTTCCGCACATCCTCCCATCTTCAGTCTCCATAGGCTCCACCCGTTCGCCCGCCCTGTCAAGTCTTTAACAACAACTACCGCTCATATTCCATCCACCCAACACGTGCCTCATTACTTCTCGACCTCGAAAAGAGAAACGACCATTCCGCGATGAGTAATTGTGATCTTTGCTCTGATGTCATTAATTGCCACTATTGCGTAGCCCGCGAAGATGAAATTCTTGCGTACTTCGTTGCCACTAGTGGCCACGGTGGAGTTCTCCTCCATTCTCGATTGTAAACAACCCAATTGAGATTCCACCTTTAGGCAGCCATTTACTTTCGTGGAGCTCCCAGTAAATACACACATTCATATCCAGCCTTTTGCTGTCTCGTATGTCATCCATTTGAAATGAAATCATCCGCGGAGAAATGGGCTAATTTGGGGTGTGTTCCACTTTACGTCATTGAAGCAGGCAAAACACTCTCATGCTTCATTGATTTTCTTCAGTGTGTTCCAAGTCGGCGTTCCTTCTTTTCTTCTATCATCTATCGAATCGGACTCCATCATCCGCGTTTTCTCGAATGTGTGAGAAGCAACCCACCGACGGGGTTATTGAAGTCAAGCAAAATACTAAAAATCAGAGTTACTCAACTCGATGTGAAATGGGGCGTTCGTTTGCCATGTGCGGTTGAAATTGGTGCAGTCGTGTGTCAACCGAGTGACAGCAAACTGTCACCTTTTGGAATTTTTTTAACCTCTTTTGTGCGATGCTGCGATGTCAAGACTTTGGAAGGTTAGCGATTTAAACATAAAAGCAGCCAAAACAAAGCGAGTACAACGATTGCTTATTGGTGGATCACATAATTTTCTTCACTCAAGTTCGTTTGATTTTAGGTTTATCACTGCTGATGCAGTTTTGCAAGGATAAACTCTTGTGATCCGAATCTATGGCAATGTTCCTTCAACACTGGAGTAGATTGAATCTGTAAAAGTAAACATGGAAGCTGTGCGTCTCTGCAACTGCCTGGTTTCTTGGGCGACTGCCTGCATTATATATGGGTTGACCTTGGATCCAGTTGCCTCTAAACTTTTTTACAGACTTTTTGGTCTTCCTTTTTGTGGCGCTAAAGTCCGTGGTGGACCTGGGTCTCAACCAATAACTCTCTCCGACTAGCGCGACCTAGCCACCTGTCTCCAGCTTCCTACGCCAAGTTGGTTAATGTCCCATTTCACATAAGTGCGCCACATTAGACGCGTCCATTCTCTGCTGCGTTGTCCCAAAGGATCGACGTAAAAGACTACGGCTCTACATGGCCCAACCACCTTAGTCGCTATACATCACGTACAGTTCTTTGTTGAATCTTCTCTTCAGAAAATCGTCAACGCAAACATGACCAAAGATGGCATGCAGAACTTTCATCGAAGAAAACAAGGACTTCTTCATTTACTTTTGAGATTGTGTAGGCCTCGGCGTCGTGCTGCAGGACCGGGTATATCAGTGTATTATGTAAAGAAAGCTTGGTCCTTCGAGAGATGGCTCTCGTACTCCATTTCCTCTCTAGCCCATAGAAACAGCAGTTGGCAAGTGACAGAGCTAAGGTCCTTCTTCTTCTTCTTTGTGTGGCGCTACAGTCCGGGGTGGACCTGGGCCTCAACCAACATGCCTCTCCAACTAGCGCGATCTCTCGCTAGCTGTCTCCAGTTGTTGAGGTTGGTTGAGATCTTTCTCCACTTGGGTGCGCCACCTTAAACGCGGGCGTCGTCGACATGTTCGGATTCGAAGATTCTTCGGGCCGGAGCTGTGGTGTCCATACGGATCCGTAGACGCCTAACTAGGCTCAGGTCGCTGTACAGCCCGTACAGTTCGTGATTGAAACTTCTCCTCCAGAACCCGTCAACACAAACAGGACTAAAGATCGTGCGTAGAACTTTTCTCTCAAAGAGACCAAGGACTTCTTCATCCGCTTTCGAGATTGTCCATGCGTCCGCGCCGTATAGCAGGACTGGGATGATCAGGGTCTTATATAGAGTCAACTTGGTTCTTCGAGAGAGGGCTCTATTACTCAATTGCCTCTTGAGCCCGAAGAAACAGCTGTTGGCAAGAGTTATCCTACGTTTGATCTCGGTACTGATGTTATTTGTACAATTTACTTCGGAGCCGAGGTAAGTGAAGTCCTTGACTACCTCGAAGTTATAGCTGCCCATTGTGACGCTCTGTCCAAGACGTCGATGTTGTATGTCCTTTTTTGAAGACAGCATATACTTCGTTTTGCCCTCATTAACCGCCAGACCCATTTTAGCCGCTTCCGTCTCAATGTTAGCAATAGCCTCACTGACGGCTTGCTGAGTTCTGCCAATCACGTCAATGTCATCGGCGTATGCTAATAATTGCACGGACTTCTGGAAGATCGTGCCTCTAGTGTTGGCGTGTGAGTTTCGCACGATCTTCTCCAGGACGATGTTGAAGAAGTCACATGACAGCGCGTCGCCTTGCCTAAAACATTTTTTGACATTGAAGGTCTCGGTGAGTTCGTTACCGACCTTGATGGAGCAGCGGGAGTTCTCCATCGTCATCCTGCACAGCCTGACGAGTTTGGCAGGAATGTCAAAACTAGACATGGCGTTGTATAGCTCGTCTCTATGCACGCTGTCATATGCGGCCTTGAAATCGACGAACAGATGGTGAGTGTCGATTTGCATTTCTTGGGTCTTTTCCAGGATCTGCCGTAGTGTGAAGATTTGGTCTGTTGTGGACTTTCCTGGCCTGAAGCCACACTGATATGGACCTATCCGATTATTAATGAACGGCTTCAGGCGGGTACACAAAACGGCAGAGAAGATCTTATATGCGATGTTAAGAAGACTGATCCCTCGATAGTTGGCGCAGTTGAAGGGGTCTCCTTTCTTGTGGATCGGGCAAACGATACTGAGATTCCACTCGTCGGGCATGCTTTCCTCAGACCATATCTTGCAGATGAGCTGGTGCATGTGGCCTACCAGATCATCTCGACTGGTACTTACAAGAGTCGACTTTATAAACCCTTATTTTCAACATCTTAATAATTAAAGAATCTCCAGATGATGTTAAAGGAAAGAGACAAGCCACTGGTGGATTCGGTTTTATTTCCTCAAAAAATGTCGAGGAATGAACTAAACTGGTGGTCTTCCATATTGCTAGGGTGATTCGTACGTGACGAGTAACAAAAAAAAAAGAGACCATGATTAGCGTAAGCACAATTTAAAAATGGATCTATAAATGGGCTGCGAATCTATTTGGGCCTTGGCCCACTACTTTTTGTGCCCCATGATCATCTTGTTTTGAAGTGGCTTACCTATTTTACTTCTAAAACCACCCGGATCCACAAATGATTCTTAGGCGACTTTTCACTTCAACGCCGC
The DNA here is from genome assembly GCA_916610145.1 of Eristalis arbustorum. NCBI lineage: Eukaryota > Metazoa > Arthropoda > Insecta > Diptera > Syrphidae > Eristalis > Eristalis arbustorum. The sequence goes on from OU744319.1 coordinate 21,502,873, forward strand.
TTACGTTCTCAAGCTCTAAGAAAGAGTCTTTACTCAGACAATACTTCATTATCTTTGCTAGGAACCTATTTTTTCGCAGCCTGTACACATGTCGCTATGCGCTACGTTCAGACGCAAAGGATGTGTGCATATAAAGCTGTGAAATCTAAGAACTCTAATTGGAATGTGCACATCATTGCGATTAAGACCGACCGAAGATGATATGGATATCTCGATGTTGCTCCCGTACTTAGGGTAACGAGCTATGGGTCTATCTAGGGCTTCGTCCAAATGGGCTAAGTCCAACAGATTCACTCTGCAAAATCTCATCGATGTGCTATATCTTTAACGTCCCAGCTATAAAACGATAAACCTTATTTCATGTCATGTCTGCATTTATATAGTTATCAGGCTAAATTGCTGCTTTGGGTACACTGCCTCCAGTCAATAGGACTATATTGTGTTACGTTTGCCAAAAGTCAACAGCACCTCTCTCTATAGGCCACAATAGCTTGGTCTTCTCACTTCACGTTCGGCCTTCACGTTCCTTCTTCTCGAACCAGGATGCTCGGATTCGATGGAGCTCGGTGCAGTTGGAGGATTTCTGCCTTCGGGGCTACTTCTAAATCTTGGTACAGCTTGTAGAGTTCGTTTAAGTGTCTTCTCCTCCAATCTCGCAGACTCCAATCTTCGCAGACGTCATCCGTATATACGTCATCTTTCGAACCTACATTTTATCCAACAATTGTCTGGTGTGACACAATAAACTAAATATTCTGACTGAGAATAACTGGTTGAAATTTATCTGGGTGCCAGGATAATCTGAAATGAACATTACCTCTCCATTTCTATGAGATTAGAAACTCAGATGTACAAAGCATCTCATCAACTGGTCACCAAATGCTGCAACTGAGTATACTATTAGGAGGGTCTTAGAGAATGCAGCCAACTTATAACACTCTCCAAAAAGGACAAAAAAACCTTGGAGCTGAGCACTCACTGATCACCCTTAATGGGACCACCGTCTACTAATTACAGCCTCTATTATTCGAATGTCCAACCCCAGATTAATACAAATTTAATTGCCCAAATAGAACATACATGAAGTTGAACATTTGTAAAAAAAAAGCCCTCAAGTCCTAGATCACAGAGAATGCTGCATAACGCACTCTAACCGCCAAAATTATGTCGCTTACGATACATCTTATTTTCTCTGTAATTTCTAGCTGGAATGCTTTGTTAAAAAACTAGTTTTTCAGAAAGACGCTCAATCGAACAAACTATCGAACTGCATCATTAACGCATTTTTTGCTTAAAATGTCGCTTAAGATAATTTTGTCGTTGGGGCGCGATAATATATCGATCTTTCAGATGGCAGTGCGTGTGTCTTAAACACAGTCCAGTTCCTCCCATCGTGACGCATTTGTATTGGAGATTACAAGATTTTCAGTTGTCATTCTTCTTCTTCTTTGATTGGTGCTACAGTCCGGAATGGACCTGGGCCTCAATCAACATGCCTCTTCAGCCAGCACGATCTTTCGCCAGCTGCCTCCAGTTGCGCACACCAAGTTGGTTGAGGTAAACTTTTCCACTTGTGTGCGCCATCTAGTGCGAGGACCTCCTCTGTTGCGCTGTCCCAATGGCTCGGTGTCGAAGACTCTTCGAGCCGGAGCTGTGGTGTCCATCCGCTCTACATGACCTAGCCATCTTAAGCGTTGGATCCGAAGACGCTTAACTAGGTGCATGCCGCTGTACAGCCCGTATAGTTCTTGGTTGAACCTTCTCCTCCAAACGCCATCAACGCAAACAGGACCAAAGATCGTACTCAGAACTTTTCTCTCAAAACAACCAAGAGCATTCAGTTGCCATGTGGATTGCAATTTTCATTCGAAGCTGCATCCATCTACGTAGTGTAGTGAAGTGCCAACGTAGTGCTGAAAAGCAGGTTATCGTAGATGACCAACTCCCAACAGAACTGGCACCGAAATTCTGTTTAAAAATTCACAAGGCAAAGCCAATAAATATTTGCATTCCCAAGCGGGGTTTTTATGCGTGTTTTGTGTTTAAAAGGAACTCACCACTCTAACGAACTTTTATCTCCCATCAACGTCTGCATTTATAGCCTCATGTTTGCGATCAGCAATTAGGTTGCCTGTTGCCTGGAATGTGTGCCGAAAGAGATTGACTTCGCCTCCCAGTTGTAGATTGCAAAGCGGATCACTATCAAAAGTGTTGAATGTTCTCACGCGTGTTTTGCTTTCTTTTCTTTCCACTTTCAGTTTGATGGTTCGACCGATGCTTCCGTTGCTACAAGACAACATATCGACAATCTACATTTGCCCATATCCATTGATTTGGGAGAAATTTAACATACGTGTTGTATACGTAAGTTCCGTGCATCGACTTTACGGACACCTCATATCAACAGAAGATGAAATCGCTAAACTTCTCGATGACATGTTCTGTTACTACGACAAAAACGGTAAGTCTTCGCCACCGCATCCTGATCAATATTCACAATTATTATCGTTCACAGGTAGCCCATTAGAAAAATACGAAGTTGATAGCGTGTGTGCAGTAAAATCTGACGACGGTAATTGGTATCGTGCCAGGATTTTATCGAAAAAATCTGCCGATAACATAAACGTATTTTACGTAGACTACGGCAATACCGAATTAATCGATAATTCAACGAAAACGAAAATAAAACGACTCGAACAGCGATTCTACGCAGAGGGGCCCAGTGCGTTCGCCCTTGAGGTGAATCTGCCGACGAAGAGTCAAACTGAGGCCAACCAAAAGGCTGTGATGGAAGAGATCAAATCCCTGACGGTTAACTACGAGGTGACCGTGAAAGTGATCGAGATGCGAGGCAACCGTCTGATCGCGGATTTGTGTTCGAATGACCAGGGCATTGTGACCATTTTGAAGGAGAGAGGACTGACCCGTGGCCGCGACATGGGCTACATCCGCAGCGTGGTCGACAAGGAACGACCCAAGGTGTACGAGTACATCGAGACTGTGGATCTGACAATGGAGAACGACGAGGAGATCGCCTCTACACCGAGTGCGAACTCAACTCTATCGGAAAAGTCGAGGCCGCAAACGCCAGCGAAGGCCGCCGAGCCGAAACCGGTGAAGGAGGTTACAAAGACTGCATCGTCTCCGAAGAAGGAGAAGAAATCCGAGAAGCCCGCTGAGGTAGCTGCTGCACCACTACCGGTGGCTGCGACCGAAGTCGAGATACCCGCCGCGCTGGTGGTGGTGAAGGAGGAGATTGTGGAGCTGCCAGAGGACCCCTACAAGAACATGGATTCGGGCATGCTGAGCCACTGCGACAACCCGGGCAGGTTCTTCATCCACCACACCCACAAGTTGGACGAACTGCACCGACTGCAGGAGAACCTGCAAATCGTGGCCAGCTCACTGCCGCCGCTGATGAGGGTGCTGAAGGGTGCCAACTGCATATCCCTGTACTCAGTGGATCACCAGTGGTATCGGGCAAAGATCATGGACAGCGAGCTGATGGTGGTGCAGTTCATTGACTACGGCAACACGGATGCTCTGACCGACACCACGGACATCAAGGAGATGAGTGTGTTCCCGGACATCCAGCCGTTGTGCATTCCCTGCGCGCTGCCCATTAAGCCCAAGGGAACCGCCGACTGGGTTGACGCGGCCAACGCGTTCTTCAATGTTTCCTACAACAAGACCATCTACTTCGAGTACATAACCAGGAGCCCGGCGAAGAACTTCATTCGCCTCTTCATAGACGGGGTGAATGTCGCCGACAAGCTCGTGGCCGACGGTTTCGCCAAGCCGCTGGAGATGGTGCGCTCAGGGGAGACGTGCTTCGTGAGCCACGTGAACAACTTGTCGGACTTCTACATTCAGATGGAGCAGGACGCCAAGGGTCTGGAGCTGATCGAATCGTACTTGGCCGACAACGAGAAGCTGCCGGTGATTGAGACGTTCACGTACGGTTTGATTTGCGCCGCCCTCTTCCCAGACGACGACAATTGGTACCGCGCCAAGTTGATGGCGAAGAAGGAGAACGGATTCGAGGTGCTGTTCATTGACTACGGCAACACGGCCGTCAGTCCGAAGGTGAAGGAAATCTCGCAGGAGATAGCCAGCCTGCCGTTCCTCTCGAAGAAGTGCGCGCTGCAGCTGCCGGAGGACGCCCTCTGCTGGTCCGATGCCGCCGAGGAGAAGTTCTCCGACATTTCCGCCCTGGGAGAGACAGTGTTCGTTGTGGAGCTCAAGGAGCCCAGTGACCATGCCATCGTGCACCTGTGGGTTGACGGGCGCAACATCGTGGAGGACCTCGAGCCTCTGTGTGATCGGAAGCCAAACCTGGACAACGACATGAACACAAGCTTCTACACGACGATGCAATCCTCGATGAGCGAGAGTTGCCGCATCGGCTGCCGGGACGCCATCATTAGCCACGCCAACTCGCCGTGCGACTTCTACATCCAATACAATTCAGACGGCCATAGACTCGATGACATAACGACGACACTGAATGAGATCGGCATGAGCAAGCTGGAGAACCCCGAGGTCGGCATGCTCTGTGCGGCCGTGTTCCCCGACGATGGTGCTCTGTACCGCTCGAAGATCCTGGAGTCCTGCGGCGACGACGGATGGCGGGTGATATTCATCGACTTCGGCAACGAGTCGCTCACCTCGGACATTCGCACTCTGCCGGACGACTTGCGCCTCATCAAGGAGTTCGCAAAGCACTGCACCTTGGAGAATGCCGCCAAGTTCTCGACCATTTCAGCGGCGACCGATGTGTTCAACGTCCTGATCGACGAGTGCGGTGGCATCGTCAAGATCGACGTGGTCGATGCCGAGTCAGATCCAGTGGTGGTCAAATTGTACGGAAACGACGAGAACATCTGCGAGAAACTGAACCGTTTGCTGGGAATCGACGGCGCTCCTGAGACGTCGATGAAGGACGCTTTGGTCAGCCACGTTATATCCCCCAGCGAGTTCTATATCCAGTTGAAAGCCGAAAGAGGAGGTCTTGATAGAATCTCAAAAGCCCTGGAGAAGGCAGGCGCCATGGCAAAGCTTGAGAGTGCCAAGGAGGGCGACCTGTGTGCGGTGTTTTCGAAGGAAGATGAGATCTACAATCGAGGCAAGGTGCTGAGGAAGATTTCCGAAGAGGAGTTCGAGGTGTTCCTCGTCGATTTCGGAAACACAGTGGTTTCTAGCGATTTGAGAGAGATGCCTGCCGAGCTGAAGGATATGCCACTAGTGGCACGCAGATGTCGGCTGCACGAAATCCCAAGTGGCGACGAGAACACTCTGAAGGAGAGATTTGCCTCGGTCCTGGAGGCGCACTTCGGAGAAGTCTTCCAAGTAGAGACGATTTCCAGCGGCGACGACGGCGTGCTAGCCGTTCAGCTGACAATCAGAGACCAGGACATCGCGGAGGAATTGAAGGTATTGATGGAAAATGGGAAGACCGTCTCAGAGGCGGTACCCTTGGACGACTCGCGCAAATGCATCGTGATCCAAGTGACGTCCCCGAACGACTTCTACATTCAGTTCACCGATGATGGGTCTCAGGTAGAAAAAATCACCGAAAGTCTGATGGATGCGGCCAACTTCGAGCCATTGGAAGACCCGCAGGTGGGTGCCATATGTGTGGCTCAGTTCCCCGAGGACGAGGCCTACTACCGAGCGAAGATCCTGTCGGTTCAAGATAAAGACTGCGAGGTGATCTACCTCGACTTTGGCAATACAGCTGTAACAGATCAGGTGCGAAAGATCCCCGAGGAGATGCGTGATATCGAGCCAGCGGGCAAGCACTGCGCACTGGAGAAGCCCGCCGGTGTGGACTTCTGGTCGGACGACGTGAGTTTCCGCTTCAGCGAACTCATCGACTCACGTTTCAGTGAAACATTCCAAGTTGAAGTACTGCGCAAGTCCACCGACCCCTGGTTGGTGCGGCTCTTCCACCAGGAATCGAACATCATGGCGGAACTGTTGAACCCCACGAAGCCCGCCATCAGCGAAAATGGTCTCGACGAGTCCAAAACCAACGACGAATAAACGAGATACACAATTTTTTGAACACTGGGTTTTGGGTAAACACACGCAGACGACGGGTGTGTAAGGTCTTTCTCCGTATCGATGGGGCAGGTTTGCCGTAATTATGTTGTTGCCATTGTCAATTGCTGACCTCTCGATCACTTGAACAGTCTTCAACAGGCGTCACGAAGAATCCCTTGGAATTTTGTTTAGATTAGATTATTCATTTCTTTTTTGTTGTTTATTTCGAGTGAGATGTGCTTGTGTTGGCGCGCACACACACCGTGTTTAGTTCTTTTTTCTTTTAATTTTCAAACAGAGGAGGGCCAACGAGAGAGAGTGTGCAATAAAAGAATGTGCGATTGAAGTCCATGGTGCAGCTTATTTACGTTCGCTTCCAAGCAAGAGCCCACTCATTTACACTATTAATATTTATTATATTATTCAAAAATAAATTAAAAATCTATATTTTTTATACAAACATCGGATCGGTATCGAAAGGTATTTCTAATCCAAAAAAAAGAGAAAAACAAAAAAAAAATCCAACAAAAAAAATCCTTAAATATAAACATTAATATCCGTTAAATTATAAATAAAATGAAAATTAACACTTGTTCTTAAGCAATTATCCGTTACCGTCTACGCATACACAATCTGAAGTATTTGATTTAATTTTGTATTTATTTAGTTTGAATTACTGTCTGTTTTTGCATAAATTCGCGATCGTTTTTTTATTTTCAAAATTAGAGGTTAAAGTCAAAGTGGTGAATCAGAGTGGATAATCTGATAAATTATTGGGAAATAAACAATTGGATGGTACTAATTTTATTTTTTATAAATCAGTTACGTTGTAAATAAAATGTATTAAAAATGAAATTGTTATTCTAATCGGAAGTGAATAAAACTGAAGTAAAACTTGTCTATTTTGCAAGAACCTAATCGCCGAGGGTGTGTTTCATTACATGGGAATGTCTTCAATTTCGCCAATAGAGGTGTGGAAGTGGTTCTAACGCAATCACTCGGTCTTTCGCTGTGTGCTCCGAACAAACTGCCAGTAGTGGCTGACTGAACCTAGAGCATGGTACATCTTTCCCATGTTAGTTCATAAGAAGTCAACTGCGCAACCCAGGCCAAAGCACAGTTCATCATTAAGTCTCTTCATGCACAAAGGATCCAAATTAATTAAATTTTTCTCTCGAAAGGACAAAGAATTTCTTCGTCTGTTTCTGATCGTCTTTTTATAGCGCTACAGTCCGTGGTGGACATGGGCCTCAACCAACAAGCTTCTCCATCTAGCGCAATCCATGGTTAGTCTCCAGTTCGCACACCAAGTTGGTTAAAGGGCTTATCGCGAGTTTCTATTCGCAAAAAGTCTATTCGCTTTTATTCTATTGAGCAAATTCGTGGTATCGCGAAACTGAATAGAATTGAATTTCGAAATAGAAAACGAAAAGCTATTGGGGAGCTTTCGATGTCAAACGTCAAATCAACATCAAATGTGATTATTGTCTTGCAGGGAATAGTTGTTTTTTAATAAATAATGACTTATATTTGGTTAGATTTTTTGATTTCAACAACTCTTTATTAGTATCTTTTTGCAAATGATATATTTTCTTTGTGAAATCGGATGTTGCCCTGTCTTCTTCTTCTTGTGGCGCTACAGTCCGGGGTGAACCTGGGCCTCGGTCAACAATCCTCTCCAGCTAGCACGTTCTTTAGCCAGCTGCTTCCAATTTCGCACTCCAAGTTGGTTGAGGTCCTTCTCCACTTGAGTGCGCGATCGGGTTCGTGGTCGTCCTCTATTGCGTTGTCCCACTGGCTCGGTGTCGAAGACTCTTCGGGCTGGAGCAGTGTTGTCCATGCGCTCTACATGGCCTAGCCATCTTAGGCGTTGAATCCGTAGACGCCTGACTAGACTCATGTCGCTGTACAGCCCGTACAGTTCGTGGTTGAAAATCCTTCTCCAAGAACCTTCAACGCAAACAGGACCGAAGACTGAATGCAGAACTTTTCTCTCGAAGAGACCAAGTGCGTCTTCATCCGCTCTTGAGATAGTCCAAGCTTCCGCGCCATACAGCAGGACAGGGATGATCAAGGTCTTATACAACGTGAGCTTGGTCTTTCGAGAGAGGGCTCGACTACTCAATTGCCTCTTGAGCCCAAAGAAACAGCGGTTGGCAAGAGTTATTCTGCGTTTAATCTCGGTACTGATGTTGTTCGCACTATTTACTTGGGAGCCAAGGTAGATGAAGTCCTTTACTACCTCGAAGTTGTTGCTGCCTATGGTGACGTTCTGACCGAGTCGTCGATGTTGTGTGTCGTTTCTTGATGACAGCATATACTTTGTTTTGCCCTCATTCACCGCTTAACCCATTTTTGCCGCCTCCGTCTCAATACAAGCAAACGCTTCATTGACGGCTCGCTGAGTTCGTCCAATCACGTCAATATCGTCCGCGTATGCTAGCAGTTGAACGGACTTCTGGAAGATCGTGCCTCGGGTGTTTACGTTTGAGTTTCGCACGATCTTCTCAAGTATGATGTTAAAGAAGTCACAAGACAGCGTGTCGCCTTGCCGAAAACCTTTTTTGACATTGAAGGTCTCAGTGAGTTCATTACCGACCTTGATGGAGCAGCGACAGTTCTCCATCGTCATCCAGCACAATCTGACGAGTTTGGCAGGAATGTCAAAACTCGACATGGCGTTGTATAGCTCGTCTCTATGCACACTGTCATATGCGGCCTTAAAGTCGACAAATAGGTGGTGGGTGTCGATCTGCATCTCTTGGGTTTTTTCGAGGATCTGCCGTAATGTGAAAATTTGATCGATAGTGGACTTCCCAGGCCTGAAACCGAACTGATAAGGACCTATCAGGTTGTTGACGAATGGTTTCAGGCGCTCACACAGAACGGCAGAGAAGATTTCGTAGGCGATGTTAAGCAGACTTATCCCCCGATAGTTGGCGCAGTCAAAGGGGTCTCCTTTCTTGTGGTTGGGCAAACGATACTAAGATTCCACTCGTCGGGCATGCTTTCCTCCGACCATATCCTACAAATGAGCTGGTGCATGCGCCCAACCAGATCATCTCCAGCTGCCTTAAACAGTTCCGCGGACAATCCGTCCGCTCCAGCAGCTTTGTTCGACTTCAGTCTCGATATCGCTACCTTGACTTCGTCTAGATCGGGGGGACGGAATTCTCTTCTATCGTCGTCCATTGCGTGGAGTGGAACATTCTGCCTGACAGCGGTATTGGTGTCCTCTTCGCCGTTTAACAGTCTGCAGAAGTGATCCTTCCAGATTCTCAGTATCGACTGCGACTCTACTACGAGTTGTCCCTCTTCGTTCCGACAGGCTTCTGTCCGATGTTTGTACCCTTTGGATAGTTGTTTCACCCGCTGGTAAGACTTTCGGACATTATTTCTGCCGTACCACCTCTCCATTTCCTCGATCGCGCGCTTCTCATGCTCCTTCTTTTTCTTTTTGAGAAGCCGGTGCTCTTCCCTTCTTTTAAGTTCGTAGAGCTCACGAACCGCTCTCGTCCTTCTATCCAGCGTCGCCTTATATGCTGCTAGCTTCGCTGAATGCGCCTGCCGACACTCGTTGTCAAACCATGGGTTTTTTCTAGGTGGCATTTTAAAACCCAGCACATCAGAGGCAGCTTCTCTAATGGCGTTTTGACAACGGTTAAACTGTTCGTCGTCGTTGGACTCTCTGAGAGCTTCAGGGAGACTCGATCGGAGAAGTTCCCAGCGGTCGATTGCGATTGTAGCTTTCCAACGTCAAACTGTTTTGGTCTTGCTCTCCTCCGTCGAACAATCGATATCCGAGTTCTGACCTTGGCTACAGCAAGGATCCGAGTTGATGTTGGCACCTCAGAACGTTCGGACATGGAGGACACAGGAGGGGTGTCTGACGTCGATCGCAATGTGATCAATCTGGTTGACGGTTGATTGATCAGGGGACCGCCAGGTCCCTTTGTGGATGTTGAGGTGAGGGAACCGCGTGCTGGCTACAGTGAGGTTTCGCCCCGTCACGAAGTCCAACAGCCTGAGTCCATTGTCGGACGTGTTGTCGTGTAGGCTGTGTTTTCCGACGAATCTAGCAAAGATATCTTCCTTGGCCAGCTGTGCATTAAAATCTCCTGGAACGATCTTGGTGTCGTAGCTGGGGCATTGATCGTATGTTCTTTCTAGGAGATCATAGAAGTCATTCTTGCTATCATCGTCTTTGTCCTCCGTTGGGGCGTGGGTGTTGCCTTGATGCGGATTGTTGTGAGGCGTTCGCTTATGTATCTAAAGCTTAAGACTTCTTGCCTAAGTCTGCCTCGAACAACAAAACCGCATCCAAACAAGCGCTGCCTTCGCTCTTTGTAGCAATCGCCGTAATATATGTCGCAGTTTTTCATCCTCTTTTTGCCCGGCCCATCCCATCGCACCTCTTGGATGGCGGTGATGTCAGACTTATAGGCTTCTAGGGCCTCCGCAAGTTCATCGGCTGCACGTGGTCTGTTCAGTGACCTCACATTCCACGTGCAGAACCGAAAATCGTTGTCCTTATTTCGTTGTCCATGGTCGTCAGCAGTAGGGTCATCCGTATCCGAGGCTTGTTGCCGTCTCTGAACTATTGCGAGTTTTACACGGTGGGGAAGTTAACCCCACGCGAAACCCCCGAACCTGGAGGACCGTGTCCTCCCCCGGACAAGGGGACGCTGCATACATTGGTTCACCTCTAAGCGGCTGCAGTAGAGGTTATCCAGAGGGCGCCGCGGGGAGGCTGTATGTCAGCTTGACCTGTGCATTTACAGGGATCGTTGCTGGCATCTCGCCAAGTTGAGAGCAATCAACAACTTTGCCCTGGATGCACAGGCCCATACCCTCCGATGTTGCCCTTTGGTATCTTTTAATTGCAGCGATTTCTCTCGTCAGTTCCCAGAAATTCTCTGCATGAACTTCCAAAAGTTTTAGGCGGGCATGTACTGCACTCTCCGATTTAGTTCCACCAAAACTTCGACTGGCGCTTGGAATTGGTTCTCCAATTTTTAGCCTAGACCTTCCAGGACTGAGGTTTGATTGGGATTATTAACTGTAGTTGCACCAATTTCGTCCGCAATCATCAAAGCATCATAATCCTGTGCTTCTGTATTGGCAATGTCTTCTATGGATCTGTCCGTTACATCCAAACCAAACTCACGTCCACAAGGATTGACGCTTTTATGCAGGCTCAGAAACTCTACAACTCGTTCCTCCTGTCCACCACCAGTAGTGCTAATTTCTTTTTTATTTGATATTAATGTTTTTTTAAGCTTTGCCTTCAAATCGTTCCAAACCTACAATACAGCATGAAGTAAGACCGTTTATTTATAAAAGAATGTTACCTTGCTCCATTTTTCATAAGTCTTCATAGGAGGGCCCAGGCTATTGAGCTCTACAGAGAACTTCTTCCAATGATGGTCTGCTTCAGGCTTTTTGCAAATGCCTCTTGCAATTAGTGGATTTTTTTTCCATTAGGCACACTAATCTCCTGTGCATATAACAATAAATATTTAAAATATCACTTCTGAGAGCTTGACAACCACTTTATTACAAAACTGGCATACTTTTTCCGGGTATTTCCCTACCAATTACACTCGGAATTTATATTTTGATGTATAATTTCACAAGTTTAATTTTCTACCAAATTCGAATTTTCAATACAACTTTGTTCCCGCGTATGAGCTGTCAGAATTTTGCCTAAGAACGTAGCTAATCCAAATGAACACCAGACAGCGCTGACTATCGAGGTCGATTCGCCAATAGCGGTATGGAAGAGGTCCTAAGGCAAATACCCGGTTTTTAGCTGTGTGCCCCCAACAAACTGCCTGGCCTGGGCTTTTTGCCACCTGCGCCGTAAGCCTAGAGCATGGTACATCTTTCCCACGTTAGTTCATAAGAAGGCAACTGTGCAACCCAGGTGAATGCTCAGTTCATCCTTAAGGCTCTTTAAACACGAAGGATCCAACTTAGTTAAATTTTTCTCTCGAATTTCTTGGTCTGCTTCTGGTGGACAAGGGGGTCACCCAACAAGCTTCTCTATCTAGCGCGATCCATGGTTAGTCTCTAGTTCGCGCACTGAGTTGGTTGAGGTCCTTCTCCACTTGGGTTCGCCGTCTTAGACGTGAGCGCCGACTGTTGCGTTGTCAGTACAGTTACGGATTCGAAGACCCTTCGGGCCGGAGCTTAGTTGTCCATACGCTCTACAAAGCCAAACCACCTTAGACGTTGGGCCCGTAGACGGATGGCTGGACTCATGTCGCTATATAGCTGTTCCTGGTTAAATCCTCTTCCCCAGATGCCATCATAACAAACAGGACAGGATCGCACGCAGAACATTTCTCTTGAAGAGGCCAAAGACGGGAACAAAGACGCAGTGTAGCAGGACTTGAATGGTCAGTGTCTTATATAAAGTTGGCTTGGTTCTTCTAGAACCAATTGCCTCTTGAACTCATAGAAACAGCAATGGGCAGGAGTTATTTTGCGTTTAATCCTTTACTGATGATGTTCCTACTGCTTACTGCGGACCCGAGGTACGTAGATGAAGGCTTTAACCAGCTCGAACCATTGTGCCGCTCTGTGCAAGACATTGATGCTGTATGTCGTTTCTTGAGGTCAGCGTATATTACTGCCTTCATTCACCGCCCGGCCCATTTCAGCATTTCGGTCATGGCGTCAGCCGGTCGAATGCACTCCCGAGAGACGGCGCAGTAGAGGAAGACCGCGACTCAGGTGGTGCACGCAAGTGGAAAGGGACCTCAACCAACTATGCGTGCGAAACTGGAGACAGCTAGGTAAGATCGACCTGTGGAGACGCTTGTTGGTTGAGGCCCAGGTCCACCCCGGACTGTAGCGCCACCTTAAGTAAGTAAGTAAGTAAGGTCATGGCGTCAGCACTTAGCCTCTGTCAACGAACTCCTACTCTCACCTTCACATGGTATCCGGGAGCCGAGTAACTTCTTCTGTAGATGTGGCACCCAACACCCGTGGGATGTCGCTGGCGGCTGTTAATGGGAGAGGTAGTCTGTACCATCATCTTATCTCACTTTGCGGATGGCGACGTAGGAGCTTATGGTCAGAATAGCCAACGGCGGCATCCAGAGTCATCTGGTGCGAACCCTTTTTGAGCTACTCTGACATATTCGAATCTTAGGTCTAGAAGGTTTCCTCCACGTCAGTTCGGAATCGCTATCCTATAGGGTCAACGGCAGCACTCACAGCCTCAGCGAGGTTGTCTATACCTGATGCAACCGGACACTTCACCCAAGGACCTGATAATGGCGTCTAGTCTCCCAGTTGAGGGTTGTGCGTGTGGCACACTCCCTTACTACGTAAAATAAAAATCGAAATGTTCAGAGACAACCGCATGCCTCGGATATTGACGTCTGCTTCTGATATCATACCACATTTTTGGTGTCCGAGAGAGTGTGCTAATTCTTAACTGTCTTCTACGTCTAAAAACAATTGTTGCCAGTAAATGTGATTTGTCCCTTCCATTTGGATCTTCTACTCGTTAGACGCCTGTTGAAGCAGTGCCAAACAGATGTCAGTCACGTGAAACCAAGTGATGATGAGAAGATTTTTTTTAGAAGCGATTGATGAAGAAACTTTCGAAGTAGAAGAAAAATCCCGAGCCGAGGGCGGTGGTGATGACGATTTCACAAGTACCGAGAAAATGAATGAAAACAGATCAAATTCAATAAAACCTAACCTACTGCAGTTTGTTTGAGCACTTCACATTTTTCCACTGAATACCAAACGTATGTACACGCTGCAACTGTGCGCGATTGTGACCTTAAAGAATACGAGACATGCTTGGTCAGCAAAAGCTTTCAAAACAAAACCACACAGCTCAAGGGAAAATTTTTTCGGAGAATTTTGAATCTCATACGTGTACAATGACAAATACGTTGACACTCAATTGCCAACTGCAAACGTTTCAGTTAGAAGAGCAGATGCAACAGAATTGAAGGGTGGGATCCAAAAAAAAAAAAAAAAAATAAGAAGAGAAGGAACTTTGATTTGGAACGTCGACTCGGATAACTTTCATGCAGTTTTTTTTTTTTCTTCTATAACAACTTACACTATCTTACTGACCCTTCGCGGGTACTCTAAAATAATCTAATCTATGTAACATATAGCATATATTTGCCTTTCGGCGTCTAAACTATTAATTTTGTTTTTTTAGTCCTTAGGACAAGCTTTATTATTTTTTACTTAAAACTTGGCGCTCTAGACATCCTTATTGTTACTTAACCTAAATCTAAACCTAAACCTTACTTCCCTATTAAAAATTAACCCAACAATATATAGCCTAACTTAATCTATGTCCATAACATTACGGACGTTTACACAAAGGCGTGTGTGCTATGTATATGCGTAACATATATAATACACACGCCCTTGTCCACCTCTTTTTTTTCTTGTATTCTTTTTTTTTCCTTAATCTACCTTACAACTAAGTAAGTAACTGGGCCGTTAAAACACTGCAAAAGCTATTATTCTTTTAGTCAGGAGCGGGCCAAGGCGAGGACTGCTTCTGGTGTAGCCACCAAAAGAAGTGCCGCTCCTTATCACTCTCTCTCCGGTCTCGAGCAGGGATCGCTCTACTGAACCGGTGGAGATCCTCGTGTTCGCGGACGACATCCGATTCGTAGTGGAGTCGCCTGTCAACTGTTCGGCGTACCGCGTGGTAGATTTCAGGGCATCCTTCCGTATTCTGGATCAGGCCGATCGAATCCAAATAAAGGAATGCTTCAGGTGGAACAAAGACATTGTGGCGCACCATTTCATGATACACATAATTGGGGTAATAAGCCCCGAAGATCAGACTGTTGGTAGAAGTCTGCAATGTGACTTCTTTGCCCTGTTGTACAAGACCTCGTTAGAATAGTATTTCTTGTACTCAGACTCGGGTGTTCGATACAACCGGAGACAAGTCCTAAGACACCGTCTCTCGAACACCCTCATCTTTTCCATCTGGGAAGGACTCACGTTGAACCACAGGGGACAACAGTACACAATGACTGGCCTAATGAGGGCCATGTAGCAGATTACCTTCACCCTGGTATCAAGTTGGCTGCTGTAAAACAGCTTACTTGCCACAGCAAAGGCTTTTCTAGCATTGGTCAGAGCCTTCTCTATATGTTTGTCAAAATACAGAAAATGATCCAACCTTCCATGCAGCTTTCAAGGTAAAGTGTCCTAGACATTGAGGCACCAGCTGAGTCGATTTGACGATGATGGCTTTTGAATTTGAATTCCTGAGATAATTCTTTAACATTCATATCCAACAAAGCTGCATGAACAAAGTAAAGGAAACAATTAGCTTATGCTAAATAATTACAAGTTCTTGGAGTTCGTAATAACAGGAGTAACCACTTTACTGAACTCAAGCTAGGTAAAAAATGGGATGTTGAATGTATATACGAAACTACATATTTTGAGTGAGAGATACCACAAAATGAAACTAATTCTCAATCACATGCTGTGTTTGGAAACATTTTACAGTCATGAGCCAACTAGCAGTATTGTCTTATCACGCCATGAGATTTGTTTTGCAATTCAATTCATTTTATTTGCACAAAAACTATACAATTGGTCATAGATGCTGAAAGCTTTAGCTACCGAAATGTTGTTGACTCAAACCTATTGGTACAACAGATGTACAATTAGCGATGGGCAATTGCGAATAAAAACAATCGAATAATTCGATTGTTCTAGCAATCGCAATTATTCGAATTCGAACTGAGCGGAGTCGATTGCCAATCGCTGTTTCTTTGGGCTCAAGAGGCAATTGAGTAACAGAGCCATCTCTCGAAACACCAAATTGACTTTGTATAAAACCCTGATCATCCCAGTCCTGCTCTATGGCGCAGAGACATGGACGCTATTGAAAGCGGATGAAGAAGCTCTTGGTTGTTTTGAGAGAAAAGTTCTGCGTACGATCTTTGGTCCTGTTTGCGTTGATGGCGTTTGGAGGAGAAGGTTCAACCACGAACTATACGGGCTGTACAGCGGCATGCACCTAGTTAAGCGTCTTCGGATCCAACGCTTAAGATGGCTAGGTCATGTAGAGCGGATGGACACCACAGCTCCGGCCCGAAGAGTCTTCGACACCGAGCCATTGGGACAGCGCAACAGAGGACGTCCTCGCACTAGATGGCGCACACAAGTGGAAAAGGACCTCAACCAACTTGGTGTGCGCAACTGGAGGCAGCTGGCGAAAGATCGTGCTGGCTGGAGAGGCATGTTGGTTGAGGCCCAGGTCCACCCCGGACTGTAGCGCCAATCGAAGAAGAAGAAGAAGGAGTCGATTGTTGAATTTCGATTCTTGTAGGTCCGATTCTAATCGCCAACGAATGTGTGTATTCGCCGATAGGTACTGAGAATAATCGCTTCGATTCGAATATTATTCGATTGTTTTCTGATGAGACCGAATAAATCGGTAATCGAATTCAAATTTTAACAATTGCCAATCGCTATGTACAATGCTTATTAGGTTTACAATGTTATTTATGATGATTGTTGTAGATCTTTGAGGACGGAGTCTTCAGTTTCGTGTGGCCTTGTTGATCTGCTTAGGGTGGTGGTGTGGCGGCTATATTTGAATGCTCTTACTACTTTGGTGGTGGCCCGTGGCGTTGTGGGTATGTGCGTCGATCCCAACCTCGACGTTGTAGGTTCGATTCCTGCTCTGTGCGACGAAAACAATTTTGACGACCCCACCTCTTTCGAGTCACTGACAATGCTCAAAGAGTATTTCCTGTCTAGAAAAAGCTTCTCAAACAAAGCTGTTCGGATTCGGCATTAATCCCTAGGTCCCTTCCACTCGTGAGAGAACAATAGCACGCACAACACGAGTGGTTGCTGAGATTCTAGGCTCTGGCCCCCTACGGGCTGTAGCGCCACCCATATTATTATTATTATATTACTACTTTGGTAGAAGTGGCAATCAGTGTTACCAAAGGGACTTTATAGAGTCAAATGGACTGATTTTCTTTGGTCTGACTCGGAGACTCATTATTTTTAGATTTGACTCATTTTTTCAAAAACAAAATAATTAACGTAATTTTATTTCACATTTCCATTTTCATAAATTTACAAGGTGTGAACTACGCTTTGTTATTTCCTGATCGCTTTCACCAAAAATATCTGAATACTAGTACTGCACCCCCAGGAATGGCTCTGGCAAGACTTCGAGCCAGGAATGGAATATTGTCGTATCTTCATGAATGGCTCCAAGACCAATGAAGGGTCCTGTGCTATGCAATCCAAATGGCAGTCAAAATTCACTGAAACTCATATGGGTCTCAAGGCACCAAGGAATCGCAGACAAACTTACTACACAAGGATCAGGGGAAACTTTCTCAGGTCTTGAACCTGCGCTCAGACTACCTGCGTCTGTGGTTAGAGCTTCTATTGATGGTTGGACCTCTCGGGAACATAATTGCAGTTGGCATGACTCTCAAGGATGATGAAAAGACCGATCAAGCGGCATTCTTGTTGTCCCTTGACAGAAAATACTGTAGACTAATCTGTGCAATAACGACTCACAACACTTAAATGTGATTGGTATAAGCGAAGACACCCTCTGCGACGCCTCTGCAGAGGACGACGACATGACAGAGCACTTCCTCTGTCGCTGTCCCACCTCTGCTTGGATCAGGTGGCAGGACTTCAGCGCTGGTGCCTTTATCACAGAAGCACTTTCTGGTCTTCCGACGGAATTGTACGTTGCTGCCTGGCAGTACATTGGACCAGTCTTGAGTCTGAGTGATCCAGACAACAACAAAAAATATACCAGTTTCTATTTTCCCATAAGAATGTCATCAAAAACCTTTGTTGGGACTCATTTCTTTTTTTCTTTTTTTTTGCTGAATTACTGGTTTTTTAAGCTTCTGGGACTCATGAATAATTTAACCTCTGGTAACACTGAGTAACATAGTCCTTGCTTGAGTTGCCGTCAGGCGATGAATGAGATCGAATATATTTCATATTGAATTATTTGCTTGGTGTGTTATACGTATGGTTGTAGATGACACTCTTTCCTCCAAAGAAAGTGATGTACAAATACGTTCGAATTCGTTGAAACAATATTTCACAACTGCCAACTTCGCGATTTATTTCTTTAGACTTGAACGAATTTTGTCTTCCATAAGGCAAACGTGCGATCCACTAATGACTTACCATTGAATGTCCGATGTTAATCGGTATTTTAAATCGTGCTCATTCATATTCCAGGGCCCAACGATTATACTTCATCGTCCAAATCGAGTGTAAGGACACGAATGGCTCAACTAAACGGGTGTTCGAATCTTAGTCGCAGAAAGACATTGAACGTCAAGAATAAAAAACAAAAACCAGATTACAAGACCACGAAGACTAGGAGGGTCTCTGTCATCCGACCACTGGGGGCTTGATTTTAAATGAAAGATGATTCCTTACGCATAGTTTCCCACCCCTGGATGGTTTATCAAGAGATCAGAAGATTTCATCATTCTCTTGTCAGAGTTCGATCTGCCCTAGTTGAGGTGGTGGAGGCATTTATTTAGTTGTCGTTGGTTGATGCTGTTTGGACAGAAATTTACACAATTACTCAAGAAGTATCCTAAATGATACCTCAAATGAACATTTGTGCTGCAATCATTGAGTCATCATGACACCCCACTTGTTTGCACTTGTGTATGTACACAGAAGTCGGTACTAATGAGAATTTTCTTATTTACCCAACAATCCATGAGTGGCAGGTGGACAATGAGTGCAGTTTTCTTCAACTGACTGTGATATTGATGGTGTTGAATGAATGGGGATAGTGGAATGCAAGAGATGCAGGTTAAAGAGCTGATGGAGTGACACCTCTTTTGTGTTTCCAATACGGTCAATGTGTCATCTCATTCAAGATCGTTCTTTTGTTGTGATAATTCTTTTTGTGGGAAATTATGATAAGGTGGCCATATATTTTACAGATCCCATCCCTATAACCGATGCACCTGCTGCGCATGGTCTCATACCTGCATTTCTATTCTCAGTGCCATAATCAACACTACAACCTGATGTAGGTACATAGTATTATTCTCAGCATCCTTGACTTATATCAGAGCGTGACATATTATTCTTTCGAAAAATCGAACTTCTATTGCCGCTTTGGAAGAAAGACATACATATAGTCGTTGTCAGCCAACTAGACACGGTAGGATTGTAAGTATTCTGTAAGAGTGTCCATCCTTTTTTTCGCAGTTTTTTTAAACCACTCTGGAACACTCACTCTAAAAAACAAGTTGATGTACTACCAGGCAGCAACCTAAACTTCATGGTGAGCCGGAGGCGCTTCGGTTATTAGGCGCCTACTTCATGAGCTCTCACCTGATCAACACCTAATAACTGCTATCTGATCCGAGCAAAGACTGGAGAAAAGACAGAAGAAGTGCTCTGCAGTGTTATTGTCTTCTCCACAGGCATCGCAGAGGGTTCAAGCCAATTTAGATGCTTGGCGAAGGTGACCTTTTATTATGCCTGTTAGTTGTTTCCAGCCTTTTCCGTCAAAATGTAATTTACGCGGACTTATTAAAGACGTTAGCAAGCTTACGCTGTGCCTGTCTACATCCTGAAGAGTCATGCGACCTCCACTTGGGCCGTAGAGAGATCCAACTATCGATGAAAGCCATAGAAAACCACAAATTGAAAACCTTTGCAGTCTGGTGTGCAGTCTGACGTTGTTGCCCCCACGAAGACGATAACGCCAGATCCTCCGGGAAGATTCGACTGCAATCCTTTAGAGGCTCTGTTTCTTGTCAGATCTCTGAGTGCAGGGAACGTCGATTTTGTGTGTACTTTGCAGCTGGAGTACTAGAGTTAGTGTGGCACACGGCATGTTCATGAAACTAGAGCCAAAGGAAATGTGGTGCAATAAATCATCCAAGCTCCAGTGCAACTTGTACCAAAAACCACTGCTTTTTAAGCGGGAATCGGATGGTTTGGCAGGATCCGAATTAGTTCGTGGAAGCGGTGTTTGCCTTATACAGCGTACTGAATGAACAATGAACAAAGATGTAAGAAAAATGTAATGCATACCCCAAGCATATTGCAAGCCTTACAAGGAATTTTTTGAACGCGACTCCATCAGATGATGAGTGTGCTTCGCTGGCCATAACAAACTCGGATTTGAAGCCTGGAGAATTAATAATACTTGGCTCATGGCTGTCTTTGCATCTACATTTTCTGGACACCAAACATAGCTTAAAATCTTCTTTACAACTATGTTCTACTTTTATTACAAGAGTTAGGAGAGTCCTGCACGTAGAATAATTAACTCAGATTACAAATATGTCACACAAATTGAAATGTAAGGAAAACAAGAACCTATTCTGTGTACTGACCTCGACCTTATATTACGAGATCTCAACACATTACGCATCCACTAAACATCACTAATAAAAAATATGAATTTTTGCAAAAAATAAATTAATAACTTGTCAGAGATAGTGCTAATTGGAGTACAAATAAGTGATAAGAGATTACGTCTCACTGTCAATCAAAAAACATTGCTGGCATGTGGAAAACAGACTTGCCGTTTAAGTTAAAAATAGGAAGAAAATATTGCAACAGTTGAACATGATTTTTGTAGTCGAGGGGGTCGAAAACATACGTAATAAAATACGATCGATCAGTCAAAGGAAATCGAATTGTAATGCTCTTCATCTTTGAGTTGTGTACATACGTGCAAATGGGAATTTCAATTTAAGTATAAGCGCTCCTATTCAACCGGCAGTTCAGACCGTGTAATCATTGCAGAGATGGACGTACAAGTTCAAGACAGCTGCTTGCAGACATTCGTTCAAATATTTGAAAGAGATGTTACAATCCACAGCTATGCTCTTTTTTTTCAGATTTGTGTTTTGGCTACTTAAAGTACATGGCAATACAAAAATATCGTTTGTATAAAGTTATTCAATTTCAACCACGCTCGCGAGTTATCATCGCTTATTGCTCAAAAAGGCGCAGACTTCCTCATATTGACTGCAAACGTCAACAATTTTGTTGGACACATTCCCAAAGCCGCCCTTAATGTTTTGACTTGTTCAAGAAATTTGCTTGATAAAACGCTTAATTTATTGACATTTTTTGACGCATACCGCACATTTTTAACAGACTTCTTCGCTGGTAAAACCACTGCGTAAGCTTTTTCATCTATCCTACTCTTCAGGTCTCTTTCCGAGTAGATGGAAAACAGCATTTGTCCAGCCCGTTCCTAAAAAGGGCGAATCTTCGTCACCCACCTCGTACCGACCCATACCACTTACGTCCCATCTTTCTAAGGTCATGGAAACGCTGATAAATCGTCAGCTTTTGAAATATCTTGAATCGCGGAAGCTTCTTAATGACCGACAGTATGGCTTCCGCAGCAACAGGTCCACTGGTGATTTGATAGCTTATCTCACCGAAAAGTGGAACCAATCTTTGCACAGTGCAGGCGAAAGCAAGATAGTTGCGCTTGATATTTCTAAAGCATTTGACAGAGTTTGGCATCAAGCTCTTTTGTCGAAAATGCTCTGCTTCTATGGATTAGAAACTACCTTTCGAACCGTTCAATCCAAGTTGTTTTGGTTGGTGTCAAGTCTGATATCCACAAAATAAATGATGGTGTCCCCCAAGGCTCTGTTCTGTCTCCGACACTCTTTCTCATTTTTATGATCGTTGGAACGATCACATATTCGAGGTCGCCAAAAATGCGGCGAAATGTTTAGGTTTCCCTAGTCGATGCAAGAAATACTTCACCCCATCTGATTTGACTTTAATCTATAAGGCGTATATTCGCCCTAAGCTTGAGTATGACGCTCATATCTGGTCTGGTGCCCCCAAGACCACCCTGCACCTACCAGATAGCATCCAAAAGCGAGCGATAAAACTTATAGGAGACAACGATATCGCGGGTTCATTAGACTCGCTCGAACATCGACGTACCGTGTCTTCTTTGTCCGTGTTTTATCGTTAGTTTAACAAACGATGCTCAAGTGAGCTAGCCAATTGCATTCTTCATGCCCTTCGGGTACGGGTCGTAGAATATGCCCGAGGTAAGGCATGCCTGTCGTAAAAGGCGACTAAAATCCTGAGCTAAAAGCTAATGGTTTAGGAAATTACCTACTCCGTTGCTTGTCAAAATGATGTTTTCAAGCTCGCAAACAAAGGATTGAACGGTAGGTGCTTTATCTTTTTATAGATACTGCACAATAAAGTCTTGGGTTTATAACAATAGCGGCCAGTCCTGGGATGTTATGGCATCCTACTGGTAGGTTGACCAGAGGCTATAGTCTGGTGCCACGGGAGATCAGGCTTCCGCCCGTGAGACCCGCATAGGTTTCATCCTGATCACTTGAGGTTGGCCCCCAAGTGGGAGCATCGTGGTGGCTGTGGTTTAAAACCCAAAACCGCGGGGAGAAGTGGAGATATACCTGCATGCTGGAGAGTTCTTGTCTATTACGGCGATGGGCATTTGCGACTCTCCGACGTGAAAGGTATTGATTCAAGTCTATGTGGAGTTGCAGTTAACAACCGGGTGCTACGACCCAAAGAGTAGCAGAGGTGTTAGATGGGCCTCGCCACCCCACCAAGGTGGAGAAATAGGTCCATAAGCTTATTTCTAAACTTGGAACTTGAGATTCCTACTGAAGGCGTCTGGTCCAGCGTAGTAAAATGGTCTTAACGATTTAAATGTCTTCGTGATATAAGCCTTACGGCAGGTGATCACGTAAAACACTTATTTCTGTTCTGTTCCTCCTCTCCTTGAACTCACCCGCAATACACGTCTCGCCAGGAATGCACATCAGTTTATCCTTAAGCCTACTTTCGGACGCACAGTCAAATTAAGAGACTCGTTTTTTAGCCGCACCTCACGAATATGGAATGCTCTTCCCAGCTCAATATTCTCCACAGATCACAATCCGCAGATGTTTAAGACCAATGTGCACATGTAAATCCTCTCTCTCTCTCTCCCTCTATACCTTCGGCCCGTGCTGTGTCTTGACCCCGGACAATTAAGGGTATTAATAACCGCTTGAGCACGCGCAAATTATAAAAAAAAGACGTTTCTTTTTGACTGCAAATATAGGTTCAATCGTAATTGCTTTGAGTCAAATTAGATTTATGTCAGTATAGAATGAAAAGGATTTAGAAGCATCTTCTGCATTCACACAGATTCCATAAAATCCAACACCGACTGTATAGAAAAGTTGAAAGTGAACGAAACTGTGACGAATCGATGCCATGTGGTTATTAAAGTCACAGTGTATCATTTCTCTCTCAACTCCCCTTACAGTCACTATGGTTGTGCAGTAGGCCTTAGGTTGGATTTGCCGGGGACCACGTCTGCCTACTAGAAACTTAGACCAAACACCACCATGAGTTTATTAGATTCACATATTTAAGTCCGTTTAGGCACCTTTTTTGTAGGTTCAGTTGCTGTTTCATTGCTGATTATGGCCGTATGACCTGGGACCCAGCATTGTGAGCTAAAAATTGAGCTCTTCGCGGCAATAACCGCTTGCATGTTAATTAGAAAGGGAAGAACAGCCAGTGACGTCCAACATTGATATCATCCTACCGTGCCCGCCTTTCTTGTTGGAAAATATGCAATCTCGAAGTCAGGAAACAAAAATGGTTAGGCCGGTGCTTGTTAATCGTTCACTGCTTTTTTTTTAATTCGAAGTCGTATTTAGCGGTTTAACCATCAAAGTTTTTTTAGGCAAACAACCCTCTATTGGCAGTCATCTAAGGTTATGGATAAGCAAACTCTAGAGCATCGTGCATGCTATGCAGTCCATCGTTCCTGAGTTGTGATGCATTACTTTGATATTTTGAGGTACATTTTAGCTTTTCTACATCAATTTCTCTGATTAACATTTTTGAGACTAGTTGTAACAATTTTCCGAGACAAGCTTGTGAGAATGAATAAACTTGTGTAAACATCAAGTCCACGCAATAACTGCTTTCCATTTCCGACAGTATAGCATGCGCTGCTTCCAGTCACCAAGATCCGAAATTATTTGATCATTATACCAGAGAATCGGTTTTGCACTCCTTACCAAATCATGAGAATCGGATTGAAAATGCTTCTTCTCTGGAACATTGGTGTTCATGTGGTCCATCCGATCGGAGTATATCCACATTTTTGTACAGAGCTTTAAGTTTAGGGATATGTCCTCCTCGGTAGTGATTCGTCTGTCTCAGCCACAAAAAATCAGCTGTGCTCTTTTGGTTATCGTCCAAACCTCTTCTTCATTTGACAGCTTTGTAGACCATAATTTTGGTCCATCGACTCGGACGGAGTTTTAACAGCGGTTGTCTCGACAGACCGAAGTAAACGAAATGATTAGAGTCAACTTTATGAGAACAACAGTTCAACTTGTTCATCAGAAATCATGCACCAGAGACATTCACTGATCACACAGCTGATTGACCCCTTTTCGATCGACGAATTTGAGAGGCTTTTTGACAGATTCACTAGTTTTGGACGCTTATTCACGAATTAATATAAATGACATCTTCCGATTGGTTCGTTCGTTCGGTTTGAGCAAGCGATATAAAATAATGATGCCAAACAAATTTTTAGCGGCAATTTGGCCCGTGGCGTTGTGGGTACGTGCGTCGACCCCAACCTCGACGTCGTAGGTTCGATTCCAGCTCTGAGCGACAGAATTAATTTTCACGGCCCCACCTCTTTCGAGTCACTGACAATGCTCAAAGAGTATTTCCTGTTTAGAAAAAGCTTCTCAAACTTGGCCGTTCGGATTCGGCGTAAAACTGTAGGTCCCTTCCACTCGTGAGAGAACAATAGCACGCACAACACGAGTGGTTGTTGAGAAGCTAGGCCCTGGCCTCCTACGGGCTGTAGCGCCACCCATGTTATTATTATTAATTTGACAAATATAAAACGTGAAATAGATTCCACACCACCACTCGCTATGGAAGGATTGTAGATAGATTGTAGATACCTGGGGATCTGGCTAGATCGGTATCTATATTTTAACAAACATGTAGATGCTGCTCTAGCCAGGGTCCGAGGCGCTTTCGCCCTTACAAAGAGACTGTTTTACAACAGCCAACTCGATGCGAGAGTGAAGGTAATCTGCTACACGACCCTCATACGGCCACCTATGGCTCTCCCGTGTTGTTCAACGTGAGTGTAAGCTTGATGGAAAAGATTCGGGTGTTTGAGAGGGCTTGCCTTCGCCTTTACAGAACACCAGAGTCCCAGCACATAAAATTCTACTCCAATGAGGTCTTATACAACAGGGCGAACCTGATGCGAGTGGACAATTTCCTGGTGAAGTTGATTCGAGGTCACACTGCGAGAGCGATGAACTCGGTTAATAACTTGATCTTCGGGGCTTACTACCCCAACCCACAGTACCACGAAAGGGTACGTCACAGTGGCTTCGTCCCTCCGGAAGCATTTCTCTACTTTGACAAGCACGGCTTAATACAAGACAAGAATGCGGTACCGCTCCTGTTTCACATAGCCAGGTCAACTGTGGATGGGCGACTCAACCACGACCGTTCCGTTGCACAACGAGCTGAGGAGGGCCTCCTCCGGTTCAGTACAGCGGTCTCGAGTAGTGATGTGCGAGATGTTGTATTGCAACATCGTAAGTTCTGGTGGCTGGGGAGCGAAGGAACTCCAGCGTCGAACACTTTAGACCCGGGTTAGAACGGGTAGTGCGTACCCCTTTATGGGGCGCAGTGGGTCTCTGTCTTGCGGTGGATTAGATGGAAATCTAGAAACCGCAACCTATGGCCGACTTCCATATCGTAGGGTAGTTATATAAGCTGTAAATATTTACAAAAAAAAAAAACATTCTTAGTATTACGTCGAAAGACATATAGAATAAGATTAAGTTTAGCTTAGAGTGCCCGCTGAGGGCCAGTAAGTTAGAAGTAAAATTGTACGTCCAACTAGTTTTAAGCATTTTTGTCTAGTATGTAAGCTCATTATGAATTATATAATAAAAATGAATTTAAAATGAAAAATGAACCACTCGCTATGGGGAAACCTTTATATTTGACTTAGATAACACAGATTTCTGATTCGTGAATCGCCAGCCATTAGTGAAACGCCTGAAAGTAAGTTAAGCCTCTGCTTTTGTGGGAACACTGCTTCCGTCCGGCATTTTTTCTGGAGGTGTGATCTGATTTGCAAATGTAAACTCCGCGAATGACATCGTATTGGAGATCCGACGTAGAATCGCCCTTGGCAACCGATGCTACTTCGGTCTGTAAAAACAACTGGGCTCGAAACTCCTGACTCGAAGGACCAAAGTCATGCTCTACAAAACCCTTATCCTGCCAGTCCTACTTTATGGAGCCGAAAGCTGGACATTAAGTAAGGCTGCAGAGCTGATTCGTGGTGCCTTCGAAAGAAAAATTCTACGTCGGATATATGGTCCCGTCTGCGAGGAAGGCGAATGGAGGAGAAGACACAACCGCGAACTCTACGAGCTGTACAAGGATGTGGATGTAGTCCGGAAGGCAAAAATCCGTCGACTACACTGGCTCGGCCACATCGAGCGAATGGACAACAACGCTCCAGCAAAGAGGGTCTTCGAATCCGAGCCTCCTGGTTCGAAAAGGAGAGGAAGACCGAACCTCCGGTACAAAGACCAAGTCATCGCGGATGCAAGACAGCTTGGCCTTGCGGACTGGAAGCAGCGTGCCCAGGACCGTCACCGATGGAAGGCAGCAATTGCTCAGGCTCAGACCCTTCATGGTTCGTCTGCCTGATAAGAAGAAGAAGTGATCTGATTTCAAGACTTGTAAGTAAATCTAAAGTTCATCCTTGGTCTGAGGGCTACAAATGTTCACAAGAAGCGAAAAAGTCTTAAAATGCAAGTGACAAGTGAGACAGATTTCTCTCCATGTCATCAAATTTGATAAACAAAATCATCCCCATTCATCTATCGCCCAAATCTCTATTGAAATGTTCGCCTTCTCGAAAGTAGACTAATTTGACTGTGCTCCAGTTGCAACTTGCTCAACTCTGAAGAGCTGACACAGTCACTAATCAGCTCCTATCAGCCTTAGGTTAAACGGCTGGTCAATGTGTGTCTGATTGCCCACTGGCAGTGTCAGCCGCAATTAGAAAAGATGTCGTTTCCTCAGAAGCATTTCTTCTGGCGGTTGCACACCCGGAACGTACGGGAATGTGTACACTTACCACCCGCTAGCCTATCAGTGCTAACACACAGAAAACCTTATCACACGAGAAATCCCATCAAAATGTTGTTCATTAATTTTTCTTCCCCCAAAATTTCTTGCGACTTATCAAAGAAACAATGCCACACAACGATTGTACTCGTACCAACACCACCAAGCAGGCCCCAAGCCCCATGGGCGCAGCGTATCGCTCATCGGCACAGCAAGGGCCCACTCGCTCACTAGCTCGGCCGCCCGCATCTCACGCGTCACAACACAACGGAGCGGGAGCGACTAAACGATCGGTCTTTTCAATTCATTCGAGAACGCTGAAGAGAATGAGTGCAGCCAGTTGAGCAGCGTTCCGAGCCAAACCGTTGGAAGCACGATCGTTTTGTTGTTTTCCTCCACGGACACGGAGGCACAGCACCAGAGGAAGACTCGTTAAAGACACTTAATTGATTTAAATTGGACGGTCTGTCGACCTATTGGTCGGCACGGGAACGACAGCGAATAGAACAGATCACTGACGGCGCGGCGGTGGTGATCATCATCTCGAGTGTGCGACGGATCACGCATAAGTCACCGTGTTCTCGTGCGGGATTGTTTTTGAAAAATTGTCGCCGATCTTCAACGAGAAACTGACGAGTTTCTGAGCATGTTTAACGTCTGCTACAGTGACAGTGACAGTGACGGGCGGCTTTCCAAGTGATTTCCTGTAACAGTGGTCCTTTTCTCAATTAATTAGCTGTCGACTGAGTAACGAGTGTCTAATGCGTTTCTAAGTGGCGGTGTGTTGAATTTTTGAAAGTTCCTTTCGAGAGAGAGCTGACAGTGTCAACAGAGTCTAGTTACTGATGCTCGATAACGGTAGAGCGAGGATATTTTTGTTCAAAAAGTGAAACTTTCCGTCGGAATTGTATTGGAAGCGTACGCAAGTGCTGACAGATTTTAATTAAGATATTCCGCCAGCCGATCAGCGGGAATTGTTTACTTCGGGGGTTTTATGGATTTAAAGACGTCATGGCCTCATAAATTGGATACACAATAGAGATTGGCAGTTTCCCGACAGCACAGCACAACGAGACCGAGACGTAAGTAAGGGTGGCTAAACTCGAATAAAGGAAAATTGAAAGTACACGTATATCACGCAGAACGTCGTGCGTGGCCATATGGCCGGCATTAAATGGATTCTCAAGGCTTAACAGAGACATCTCGAACCTTTGACTGCGCATATTTATAGAACTCCACCAGGTGAACTTCCAGACTTCTGACATTCGTGCGTGAGTCAGACCTCAGAATGAATTTAATCAAATTTTGGGGCTGAAGTGAATTTTTTTATCAGTTGTTATGATTTGATTTTTGTTTTTTTACCGTCTTTGTTTTTTTTTCTTTCGCCGTCCTTGTTTGCGTCCACTTCCCTTTGAGTCTAAGAACTTAATGGTCAGCCTTGATATTGTCCGGAGGGATAAGACTAATCAGGCGAATGTTAGCACAGCCAAGTTCAAAGCGGCTAATCTTTTCTTTTGTCGCAGCAATTGGTTAAGTGCAGACGTTGATTGTTGTCAGGGTCACCCTCTTGTGCGTTCCAGTGTACTGGCAGTCAAAGGGTTTGGAAGATTGAGGGAAAGAACTTGTGAGTGGAGCAGAGTTGCATTGCTACAGTGTGGGGTTAGTGCGGAAGTAAATAATTAAATCTTTCCTGCTGTCATGGATTTAGCCAAATTCCTTAATGGTCATTAATTCATTTTCAAAGAGAAGGCATGGATTCTTGTAATTGCTTGGATAGTCTTTGATTGTCTTGCTTCCAAGAAATCAGTCAACTGCTGCATCAGTAGTCAAACTGTAGGCATTACTGAGAATGCTGTTTTTTACAGAACATGTGAATAGTAGGCAGCCGAAATCTCCGAGTCCGATTGGGATTGGGTGGAAGAACGCCACCAGCTCAATGGAAAATGGCCGTGGGTGAAAGATGGTTAATTTGGGCGCCACGCAGTTGCCCTTCCGCTCAAACGCTCCCTACTCCTAGAACTGCGACTAGGAGTGGGAATCCAATTTCCGCTAGGACTTGCTCCGGAACCCATAATATTACTGATTGTAGAAATCAGTGTTTAGATTACAGTGATGCCTATTTTAGGCTTATCCCACCAGATTCACTCATCCAAGCGCCAAGCGTCGAACCAACGGCTTTAGTTTGACACTCAAGTCCATGCTAAGTTTATGGACAGTTGCTTTGTTGCTCTGTAGCGGACGGCCAACGAGTCTGAAACCCCTGCTCCTGCTGCTGCTTTTGTAAAAGCACCTGCACCGACATAAACACACAGTATTCAAATCTCAGAGTCGTGCAAGACTAATGTCACTAATGACTAATGACTTGCATGTGCAATCTCCAGCTCCACTTTTCGGTCCAAACCACAGAATCCACGAAGCTCACGACGGTTATTGATGTGCCATACAAATTTAATAATTTTTGTAAGATGCGTGATGTAAAGATTCACCAAGCCTAAGCTAAAAATAAGCCAGCAGGAAATACCCAGTCTTGCCCCGCATCTGTTATTAGGTGCGTTCACATTATACAACCGGGCAGTACGATTAGACGGACGACCAGGTCGTACAAATATGAACGCTCTGTACGACGATCGCATGGAATTTCAAATGTTTCAACTTTTTCTTTCGGTCGTACAGCAGGTAGTACAATGTGAATACACGTGGTACTGATGCATCGGGTCTTAATAAAACAGTTCGCTTTGCAAAGATCGAATCTGTGTGGACTGCAGCTCAAACAGTTGCTGTCAAGTGCCCATTTCGAAGTCAGATCGTGCATGTAACGCAACAGTACAATTCTAGTTTTCACCAGTTTCAATAAATGCTCCTGTTGTGTCATAACCTTGAATCGCCATATTCTTTCAATTAATATCATCGATTTTGCTGCTCTAGAAAGTGGGAATAATTTGTTCCTACTCTTACAATCTTTATCTAAATGCCTTGGCGTTCGCATCAATTGTGTGTACATTCTTAGTGATTAGGAAATATCTGGTGATGATTGTTGAATAATTGTGGACGCCGTCTGCCTCGAGTTTTACGTTGGGTGCCTCGGTTTAATTGTGGAACGTACTACAGGGTCATCTATTAAGTGATCAAGCAACATTTAATGAAACACATTTATGATTAAGATATTGATCACATTTTTCTATTGCTTAAATCCAATACCATGCATCTATGACATTTTCTTACTGAATGGCTTCTCAATAACTCGAACATAGCTTGACGAATATCCTATTTGAAACTGTCAAGATTTAGCATACATAAGATTAAAAATCTGCTGCATAGTCCCGACCACAACATGAAAATGGAATCTATGATGCAAGGAAGGCAAAAAGTGTATACCATAGAGAAGGTTTTGTCAAATTGATCATCCGGTACAAATTGCTTGCTTTGTGCGATAAGACAAATTCTGTGCCTGACTGTCTTCTTTAATACTTCCAGCTGCAGCGGCCATATTTTCTGGACAGTTTGCGGATGACAGATATGCTTTGTCTTTGATGTTGCTTAAAAGTGAGGCTATTGTACGTTTAAAGACACAAGCAAGTCTTTATGGTCGACGGCTCGCATACCTATAAATTTAAATATTGCAGAACGACTATTTTTCTAGTGAGCTTACATTCAGTGATTTTAAACTTCTATTTGTGATTGATGGAGCAATGTCAAATCCAGACGGGATGATGACATTATTTGAATTGAATTCAGAAAATGAGTACTGCATATAACAATCACCTGTACGTCATGTCTTGCTGTAGTACTTTAGCGCTGCCTTGAAGATCTCTGTAAATGAAGCAGTCTGTCCTGTTGAGGTTGTTCTGTTCATTATAATAAATCTGCTTGACCTTTTGTGTGCATTCGACAAGAAGGTCTTACCTTTGATTGACCGCAGTCTACAGTTTTCTGAGCTACTGTTCCCCACTTTGTGATAGTTACTCGCCCGAAAGTGCGCCTACGTCAGGTTTGCTCATTGTTAGGACGTTCTTGGTTCTTCAGGGATAAGAAATGTTTTTTTGGAGTGTGTAAGCCATTCCTGACTCGTGTAGTCTGTGAACGTTGCTAAGTCCATGAAGAGGACAAGGCCCAATTAAAGGAGTTCCTTGTCAGTGCCTTGTTTTTTGCATTTTCACTACCTTTTTGATCTTCATGGCAATATATGAGCGGTTTTTTGTCATTCCCAAAAACTGGTCTTAAAGTACTACTAGACCATCTGGGAATATCGATGTTTTCTGTAAATTTCTATTGTTGATGCAATTTTCTTCTCCGTCTAATGGCGCTACAGTTCTGAGTGAAGCTGGGCCTCAGCAAACAAGCTGGCACTATCCTTAGCCAGCTGCCTCCAATTTCGCACGTCAGGTTGAGGTCTCTCTCCACTTGTGTGCAACATCAGCTTCGTGCTCGTCCTCTTTTGCATTGTCCCACTGGTTCGGAGTCGAAGACTCTTTGGGTAAGAGAAGTGTATTATTAACTTTGGAGCCAAGGTAGATGAAGTCCTTTACCACCTCGAAGTTGTAGCTGCCTATGGTGACGTTCTAACTGGTTCGTTGATGTTGTGCGTCCTCGATGACAGCGTGTGAGGTTTCTACGGCCTTCTCAAGTACGATGTTGAAAACAATCACATGACTGCGTGTCGCCTTGCCTAAAACCTTTTTTTGGCATTCATCGAGAGAATTCGATACCGTCCTTGATGGAGCAACGAGAGTTCTTCATCATCAGCCTGCACAACTTGACGAGCTTGGCAGGAATGCCAAAACTAGACATGGAGCTGTATAGCTCGTCTCTATGCACGCTGTCATATGCGGCTTTCAAATCGACGAAAAGGTAATGGGAGACGATTGTGCACCTCTTGGGTTTTTCCGAGGATCTACCGTAATGTGAAGATTTGATCGATGGTGGACTTCCCAGGCCTATCAGTTTATTGATCTATATATAGTGCATTATCCTGCTTTAGTTGGGGCTTCTCGGCGTATGATGGCCCTCTTTTTTTGGTCCGAACTCGTGAAAAGTTGCAGAAATCAAAATGAAAAGGACGGAGCGCAGTTTCAATTTTTTAATAAGGTATTGAAGAGCATTGCATCCATCACCTTCATCATGTGGGGCTAGTATATTTTACTACAGATCAAATGCTACTCCCTTTCTTTTACAATCGCAAAGAAGATGTTGATGATGCTTGTTTTTCTGCAGACTAAACCTAATCAGATGTCTAAGCCTTAAAAAAACTTCGGCATTCAAAAGAAGCCAAAGAAAATGGTTTTAACTTTTCCAAAGATTGTTTACTTTACATATAAAAACACACTCACTCTAATATCCATAAAGGGCGCTCAAAAGTATGTCAAATTGGATCTAGAACTCATTAATAACGCATCAATTGTATTTTAGGCGGATCACATTCTGACAGCGATTATCCGCAGTGAGTTATGCCCGCCACTTTGAAGATTAGCAAGTCTCAATCAGTCATCATTACTGGCAACGTTTTGCAATGTAAACGAAATGAATAATTGTCTAACGATATTCGCCGTAAATCCGATCGGGATTACCGTCAGATTACACACAGTTGGTGCGAATGTTCATTTCTACTGAAGTGTACTTTGTGCCCAGTTTGTCACCGACTTTCTCATGAACTGACAATTGACTAAATGAAAGTCATCGTGTAACTGCAGATTTCTAATTCTGATCCAACTAAAAAAACATATTTTCTTATCAATTTTGGAGGAATTTCTGTCACCGGTGCTGTTTCAATCAATTTCTTGATAACCTGGCACTAATATTTTTACTATCTGCATCTGATAGACGGCATTTGGGGGACATAGCTAGTTCCAATCGGATCCAATGTGATGCAATGCGTCAAAATCAGACGTAAGTTGGGTTATGTATGTTGAAACTAAAATAGAGAGATATGAAAACCGAAGAGTTACGACTTGATTACTTTCAAATTGTTAATCATATCTCGGCACGTTCTTACTTCGGCGTGGACTGATTAATATGACGACGACGTGTTATTTTGTGTTGGAAACTTGTGTCGATTGCCGCAGTAAATAATTGTTGACAAGGTTGAGGGTAAATGTTTATTGGATCTTGTTTATTGAAATGGGCTTGAGGAGTCTAAATTCCGAGTTTCATTTGTCGCGCTATCGCTGCTGCAAGGAGAGAACGGAGAGAGACTCCACGTGACATTAGCGATCATCCCATGCGTTCTTGTCGACTTCAAGTCATTAACGTGCTCTTCGGAGAGGATGTAAAAGACCTTGAATCTGTTCGTGGCTATTGCTGCAATCCACATTCCACAAGCTCCTAATCAGGGAATCTCCTTCTCTGAGTCCAAGTTTCATGTTGACAGGAACGTAATGCACTTCAACGTAGCCGACGTGTTCATCCATTTAAAGAGACATCCTCTAAAAGCCTCTGGTTTGTTGTCCAAGTGAATCTGCGAGGAGAGACGATATTTTGTAGAAATGGAAGAAAATAGAAGTGATCCTCGCGATGCCTTACATCCATTTTCCCTGACAACTTGAGACACCCTCAACCTGTTGGTGCGAAGCGAAATTAGCCCGCAACTAATGTTTGCCTTGCCCTGCATTCTGAACAAGGATTTAATTATGAAACGAAATTAGCTCTTTTTATTGTCTCACCCTTGTCTTCAACGTCAATGAATCAACGATACTTCTTATACAATTTTACGTCAAATAAGATAAGTTGCAATTAAAATCACGGCGAACAATGAGCACTGATAGGAGTGCTTTGTCATTTATTGAGAAATCTGTTTCTAGTTATTGTCTGAAGATTGACTCATGCCATTTCATAAGGGCTCTTGATTGCAAAAACCCCAACCCACATTCGCCTTCCTTTTCTACTCCAGATTGAAGGAGTATCTCCTCTTGTCATAACTAGATAAATGAATCGGATAGTCGAATATTTATCAAGAAAGTCAAAACTCATTAAAGCCTTTAACAGTGTAAGCTAATTTCTAGCAAAACTCAAAGCGGAACTGAAGGGAAGATGCAAATCTGAAATGAGATGGGCTTAAAAATTAGCACGAATCGACTCAAATCGATTGCAAATAATGAAAGTCTTTTAAACCTTTCGCATGGTTCGCAAATACTTTTGCTAGACTTGACAGCCGAAATCGTTGGTGTTGAGCCTGCATTGTGCTTCAAGGCAATCATACTACGATCTGGCTCTGGTCCGTAGCCTGACTACAACCTCTGTCTACAATTCCAGTGTTTGTACGTTAATTTGATCGCAATGGCAAATGGTGAATGGATTGAATGGCTACGCCATCGGTTAGATCGTCCTCGCCCTTTGGTTCTGCCAGGCTTTCTTGCTGCCTATGCCAGGCTGGCATTCAGTTGCCCCTTTGATTACTTCAGGTTGAAAAATGCTGGGTCCATCTGGCAGCCTGAATCCACGATCTACTTCAGAGTTTAAATGTAACGAAGCAGTCCGTTCATAACTCCTCTTAGGAATCCAAGGTGGCGGCCGCTGTGGATCCGTGAGTCGCCTCATACACACCTAAACCTTGGCGTCTAGGTTTGAAACCTAGTACGACAAAAATACTTTTTTCATTGCACTCGCTATGAAAAATGCTCAAAAGATATATCTGTCTAGAAAAAGTTTCTCAAACTTGGTCGTTCGGAGTCAGTATAAGACCGTAGCTCCCTTCCACTCGTAGAAGAACAATAGCGCACAGAACACGAGTGGTTGCTAGGAAGCAATGTCATGACACTCTACGTGTTGTAATGCCACCCATTTTATTTATATTATGGGTATGCAGGGACTTGGAACCACTATACTATTGTTCAGTTCATTGGCCAGGACTCATGGTGAGATTTACAACGGATTTGTCTGAGATCTAATTGAGTCACCTTCTTCATCTTTGATTGGCGCTACAGTCCGGGGTGGACCTGGGCCTCAACCAACATGCCTCTCCAGCCAGCACGATCTTTCGCCAGCTGCCTCCAGTTGCGCACACCAAGTTGGTTGAGGTCCTTTTCCACTTGTGTGCGCCATCTGTTGCAACTGTTGCGCTGTCCCAATGGCTCGGTGTCGAAGACTCTTCGGTCCGGAGCTGCGGTGTCCATTCGCTCTACACGACCTAGCCATCTTAAGCGTTGGAACCTAAGACGCTTAACTAGGTGCATGCCGCTGTACAGCCCGTACAGTTTGTGGTTGAACCTTCTCCTCCAAACGCCATCAACGCAAACAGGACCAAAGATCGTACGCAGAACTTTTCTCTCAAAACAACCAAGAGCTTCTTCATCCGCTTTCAATAGCGTCCATGTCTCCGCGCCATAGAGCAGGACTGGGATGATCAGTCACCACACCAAAATAAAGAAAGAACCATGAATGTGCTGGTAGTGCTCTCTATGACGGCTTCAATTTCATAAAGCCAAAAGAGAAACTCCACAGCGTAGCCTCTAGGCCTACCAAACCATACTTACGTCAAACTAGCTGTCACAGAAAGCAGTGCTGCCGAGTTTTAAAAACTCTTAGCAGGACATCAAGTTGTAATCAAGATGTTGATAATAGTGAACAACTCGTCGAATGTTTGCTTTCAAGTCAATGTTATGCATTAAATAAGCAGATTATCTCCCATCGCTTGAAAGCTCACCGTTTTCTGTGACGTTTTTGACCATCTTCATTTTGGTCACTGAACTAAGTTAATTAGACCAGTGCTTCCAGTAGTACAGCCAACTTTAACTCAAGGTTAACGAAGATTTGTCACAGAATAAAAGAGCTGTGAATTCCTCAAAAAACACCCTATTCGAGTGCTGGATATTGAAACACATTTTTTATTTTGTTGAAGCATGTACTAAATAAAGCCATGTTCTTTAACATTCTGTGAAAGGTTCAACCCAAAGCGAGAATCTGCATCAGTGGACTCCCTCGAACCACGCATTCCCAATCTCGACCAACACAGCACTGCGACTTCTAGCTTCGGCACTATGTTCCACCATGACTGAAAATACTCTATTCCTCAAAAATATTGACAACGCGGACGTCAGCATCCAGCTACTTTTTGACTAAGACCAACAACTACCTTAGTCCAAAACTTGAACTCTTCACCAGTTATCGTCCCGCCCGAAGATCCGTGCACTCTGATTCTGATGACTCAAAAATGAGCAAAAAATTTAGGTAGTTGTTGAGCTTTTCTCAAGCCAGTTCATTTGACTCTCGAACCTCTGAAGCGGGTTAACGTCACCATCCAGAATAAAATGGGTTACGTCGTCATGGACAGCCTGGTAGCTATCGGAGTCCTGGAGTCCATCTCAATAAACTCAAGAGATGTCTCCAACTGCCGCACATCACTGGATACACACAGCGAAGCAGTATACGTCTCCAATGTGTTGGTACTGGCCCACCAACTGTCAAGCAGGCCTACCAATCGTGTTCCCAGGCTAGCCACCTACTTCGCCACTTGTAAATCAGTTACTAGGGAACTTACAGTCGAACAAATTAACACATAATGGGCTGCACCCACCACGCTTGGAAATGGCACACCTAGGTGAATCTGGCCCAAATTAGGTCTCAAACTCTGAACTAATGAATGTCTCGACTGGATCTCGATCTCACTGACTGATCGGCGGACATGCTCGAAGATTCAAATCAGCCTTACCAACACCACGAGTGCACCTGACGCTAGTAAGGAAACACCAGAATTTGAACCCACTCCAGGAGTATGGATTGAAGCAGGGACTCGAGGGACCGATGTCTAATTGGCCGCTTCCACCATCCTTTTGATCTGACTGGAGGCCTCCGTCCTCATCTTTGAAGACCTCCGCCCTCGTCTCTGAAGGCCTCCGCCCTAGGCTCTAACTGGCTTCTTGATGGAAATCAGATTGATTGACCCACAAATCACTCCGCATGGCAGTCCAATAAGTCGATCGCTAAGCCCCCAGGAGGAGTCAACCTCAGTGACGGATGCTTTCGAGCCATCAATCTAAATTCCGGCGCACTTCCGATCACATTTGATGCCAATCTAATCCACTGCTTGCATACTTCCGTGATGAATGTGACCACCAGGCGACCAGCCCCTCGCACACACATTTCTCAAACGACAATTGTCACGCAGTTAACCTGTCCGGAAAACCACTCAAGCCCGAGCATAAATCACGCGCCAATTTCCCGCAGACCAACAAAATAGATCGACATGAAAGCGAGAAACTGTCATCTTTGTAGCGCCCGAAAATTTCCAAATATTTGACAACTCTCACACCTTCCAGCTCGATGCGCCCCAGACTCGCGATAAATATCCCGCGTGTCACGCTGGAATCCATTTCCCATTGGCGTCCGCCCGCCCGCCGGAGTGCGTCGCATTTAGCCGCCAATAATCTTCGCATAAATCACGCGGCCAGCATCAGAATCAACGATATATCTGTCAAATCGGGACCGGGGCAGCGAGCGGGCCACATAACTTTCGCCGTCAGAACGTCACAAGAAGCGGCCGAGTTTCGTGTCGGAACACCGTCCGCGTGTGCAATTAAGTGGATGTTTCTCTGCGCGACAGGGCTTTCATATTTTTCGATGGAAATTTTAATTTTCTGCATGAGCGCGTCTGGAGAAGGGGTTATCCACTACCATTGCCCAACACCGGCCAGTCCTGACAGCACCGCCGCGCCCGATGCGCCCGCTCTATTAATACCCACCCCCGAGTGCATGCCGTGTTTGTTGATCTATAAATAATATTTGGGATGCCGTTCACTAATTGAAAGAATGCTTTTTTTCGCTTTTTGGTGAAATTTATCGATTCGAAGACGATGGCTTTTTGATTCCGACTCGTTACAGTGCGAGGGATGGCGTGAATCAACAAAAATAATCGCCGATTCGGCGGCGGCGGGGTTGCGGCCGGCGGACATATGGTGATCCGGATGCTATTGTTATATTACAAGCTGTTTCGGTTTTATGAAAAATTGAAAACGCTGCGCGAACGCAAACGAGCGACGAGCAATTGACTTTTAATGGAACCATTGTTCGGGGGATCGATATGTGGGTCGGATTGTTACAACACACGGCGAAATGGGGCAACTTGTTCGTCGTGTTGGTCGGGAATTGCACTTTCAGGCGAACGTGTGATGAACGTGTTTAGCATTTTGCTCTTATTTATAGAAGCACTCTACGGTCTCATAATTCATGATACCGAGGTCCGTAGGGTCGAAGCGGCGCGGCGCGGCGATGTGATGTGTTGATACTTTGATGTAAAGTGATTTCCGGATAAGTAGCACTTTACGCTGAAGAGGCTGAATTCGAATAGACACGCAGCAGACTGTAAACATTGGACTTGTGGGAGGGCAGTGTTTGTCAAAGATTGTAATCATTGGAGGCGCGAACTGTGGAGGGTAGTGCTGTCTAGTCCTGAGAATCTGTTTGGTTTCACATTCCATTTGAGCCAAGGCAGTGCTTCGTTAATGTGCAACGCTTCCGCTTGCAATGCGGTGCAATAGGGAGGAAGACGTAAAAGAAGGACAGTGCAGCATAAAAATGCTGAGCCCATTAAAAAGTTTGAAAATCCGCGACAAAACATGTCAGGGGACAGAAGAGATAGACGGTGAGTAAATCCATTTGGCCGGTCCCTGCTTCAGGCACAGAGTCAGGAGAAGGAGCCGTTTGAATTAGAGGTCACATGTAGGCCAGTATATGCCTGCCTACATAATGGGCTTATACTAGCCTACGTGTGACTGCTTGTTCAAACTCTCCCACGCCGACAGACTTGATCTGGAGATAAAGCGGTTTAGTTGGATTATTCCGATGCCATTCAGTTCGCTCTTAGGTATAAGGTTTCACAACTAGCAGATCTATGGACGAGTAGTGGGGGTTTTATGGTGATCTTTACCTCTTCTTCGGCCACGCAGGCTTTGTAGAAATCATAATATGGACACGCATACTGTGTTATGACATCGCTACGGGTTCTGGGTTATGCTTAGTCTGAGTAGACAGATGGACTGTATAAGATGGTGTGCTGGCCATATCTTCTCTCTTCCGAGCCGACTCGCAAACTCTATCAATTTGTGGTTCAGAGATTCTAGAAGGCGGTAGCCTGTAGCGAGAGGAGTAGTTGCATTTGACTTTAACAATTGCTAGGAATGCCAGGCACTGACATAATGTGCCTCCTCGGCCATTTCGTCGAAAGACAGCCTATAATTATGTTCTTGAGGGAAAATTGACATTTGTCTGTAGACTTGACTGCGACCTGGCTCTCCGAACAGACAACATAGTTGTGTGGGCTACAGGTGGTTGGAAAGTTGCAGTAAAAAAACAATGATACGTCTGTGTAACGCTTTCCATTTTCCTTTTTACCAAGTTTCGCCTGCTTATTATATTAAGTTTCTCCCTTATTTGTACGCTCACTGGGGATTCGTGGCATGCGTCACTGTCTTTTCGCATTTTATTGTGGAAAGACTTCTAGATGCTGTTCGGAGAGGAGTAATTTTTATGTTCACAGAACATTGCCTGCATATGGATATTCAAGTGAGGAAGTAGCAAAAAAAACTGACTGAAACTGCTGCGTACTGTACACATGAGTGCTTTTTTGCTTCTTTTTCTTGCGACTTGTGTCCGTCAATGATTTTGGTTCATTTTTTTCAAGCATAAACGGAAGAACAACGTCACTGTCCATGGTGTCCTACCATATATCGTCCTCAATTTGTGAGTGATGAACAAGTCGTTAGATATCTTTCCTTGATCACTAAATTCAGATTTTTATATCGTCTCTTCTGAGACGAGCACTGAGAAAGCCAGCAAGCTCCGAGTATAAATACGATAAGCGTTTGGTAAGTCAGTGACATTCATTCCTGAGCACAGTCACTTTTGGCTGGGAGTGGGCAGGCAGACAGAGCTATAGATTACATCCACTCGCGCAACACGAGTGAGTGCTGTAGGACGCTCAGCATGGCCCAGCTTCACCTCGGGCTGTGACACCAGCTATATATTAGTAGTGCTGTAAGAATTTTTCAAGTTTTCTTACTCCTTGCAAAACCTATTTTGTCAAGGCCTCAGAACAGGCGTTTTCTTCAGCGAGGAATGAATTTCGAAGCAAATCTCTTAAAGCTCAATTATTGTTTTCAGATTTAAGAAAGAGAAAAGCAAGCAATTTGCAATTTGGTCGTCTGCCATTCTTGTAGTCGTCCTTGACTTAGACAAACATGTTGGGTTCATTCTTTGTTAGGAATGGTCTATTATTAAGCCGACTACTACCACACACATATCAATCTCAGAAGTTTCATTTAAAAAAATATCGGTTCAAGTTTATTGTCTGTATACTACTGGTTGTTACGAACGTTCGAAAAATAATGTCATCATCTATCCCACTGCAAGAACACTTTGAGATACACTTCTATGTACTGCCAAATTACTCCGGATGTAGTTCCTACAGACTTGTCCATCCTGACGATATCGACTTTCGCGTCTAACTGCGTCAATTTATTTTGTTCTGTGGGAAGCACAAACGGAGGAGGGTCTCTTTGTCATTTTTACAATTCGAAGAACATCGTCTATTCTTTCTGCACAAACCATTCGGTTGCCTCTATTTTTATGTTTCTAGTCTCTTGAGAGATATGATTTTTCAGTTAAGCAGACATTAAGTCCTCCAGCAATATCAGAATTTCTTTTCCCAGAAATTGGCTCCTTTCCATTGCCAAGGCTTCTGCAAAGCTGGTGTGAGGTACGTTCAGATGCTTTGAAGTGTCTCCTGGTCTAGACTTATTATTACGTCCGTGATTCAAAACTTAGACCAAGCCACCGAGCTCCAGTTCTATCAAGTGCTTCGTCATTTGCTATTTTTTATTTTTTTCTTCTCCAACTTCACAACTACTAAAGCTTCGATTTTCGTTTCCTTGGAATCCAGTGTGCTCCGGAACCCAGTAGAGAATCAGACGAGTTCAACGGGTATATCTCAGTGAAGGTTTCGGTAAATTCTTTACCGATCTCGATGAAGTAGCATGAGTTTTTCATCGTCATGTAGCATCCAGTTGCCATTGATTTATGAATTCAACAAAAACTACATAAAATTGTCCATGCTCGATGAAACAATGAAAACCCAAACGTCAAAAAAAAATCAATCACTTTTCACCCAACAAATCACAAGCGAATCCCTTCAGCGCCCATTTAATTTTGAATGCTTCACCTTAATTGAGCTGCCTGATGAGTGAAGTTTTCCAACATTCAAATCGCTTAATAGCACAACAACGCTCCTTCTAACGAGTTATTTGTTGCCTCATGATCAGATTAAAGGCTCAGAACATGCTTTATGGCACAGATTCTCGGTGAGGAGCCACCGTACCGTGTGACACGGCATTTTCACACACGGCCGCTGTTCTGTTGTGTTCCGCTTCTTTATGGCCAATAAAACGGAATGAAACATGTTCCTCGGATGATACTTCAATTAGATATGCGCCTTTCTATTTACGTTTCATGTCGTTTTAATTTTATTCCCAATAAAAACTATTCGAGGACACGATTTATTGCAACAGAAAAAATTATAACAAACAGAAAAAATGTGACCGCATTGCGAAACGCCGACGACACTTTCTGCGTTACAAAGGAAGTATTTATAGATGAACTTTAGAAGGGAGCTAGATGATGGGACACCTGTGAGTTGTGATTAATGGAAAAGTTGTTTGAACGATGATGAAGCTGCATCTGAAGGGGCTGAGAGTATTCGAAAATGTATGGTGGGTGGGTATGGTTAGCAATCATTGCATTTCAACCGACATCGGCACGAGACAGAATAGAAAGTCACGATTTCCAAAAACCAAGTTCCGAGGACATCTAACTTAGGTCCGCCGATGGTCGACTCTTGACCTTAAACGATACGACGACAATGGCTCTTACAGGTGCGGCTACATTAGACAAAAAGGACGAATGTTAACTGAATTAAAGATTAGTCTTGAGGTTTCTGAAAGTTCGTTCGAATTGAATGGTTCGTAATGCAGTTTGTTTGTTTGTTTGAGTTTATTGTCTCCATAAATTTAAGCAACAATTTACAATTTAACAAGATTAACAAATTTAACAATTTAAATCATTATCTTATGTGCCTTCCAAAGTCCCCATGGAGTTACCTCCTCAATGCTGGATTGTACCTTGAAGCTGTAGAGGAGAGTCCATGTAAGATATCGGTTGGCCTTACAAGATTATTTAAAAC
This sequence comes from Eristalis arbustorum, assembly GCA_916610145.1. Classification (NCBI taxonomy): domain Eukaryota; kingdom Metazoa; phylum Arthropoda; class Insecta; order Diptera; family Syrphidae; genus Eristalis; species Eristalis arbustorum. Next base: position 21,545,282 of record OU744319.1, read on the forward strand.
ACTTAAACTAAAATAACATTTTGGGACAATATAAAGAATCTGCGAAGCCTTGAGGCTTTTCTGCAGAAGATTGTTCAGAAGGAATTTATACGGATTTTAGAGTAATTCTTGTTTGGATATTCATTGATTAGTTTTATGTATATTATTAAAGATTTATATTATTTGATATGATAAACTTTTTTATTTCTTGTTTTCTGCTGTGTATCGGCTGTATATTCCACAGAGGGCGAGGAAGTTGATTGTAAATGGTTGGTACCACAAAGGAAAGTTGACGTCTTCCGTATGAGTTGTGGAACCTCGGTATCTTCAAGAGTCCATTTAGTCTTCGCCTGGTGTTAACGCAGTGGTCGATCGGTTGCTTGAAGCGTTGGTCGTTGTACGTCTCGTTGATAACATTGAAAAGGAAAAGTTTTTTTACAGTTAGTATGTTTAAGTTTTCGCTAAGATTACACATATTTTGGACATCACAAGTACCATTTTTTGCTCGCAAAAGAATTTTAAATATCCTATTTTGAGTTCTTTGAAGTTCCATTATTCTATACTGTGCTGCATTACCCCATGCCGTTATTCCGTACTGAAGTATCGATTCCACCAGAGAGTAGTATACTTGCTTCAGTACTTCGTATGGCGTGTGGTTGCTCAGGTGGTATAAGGCGTATGTGGAATGGCGAAGTCGCCTGCATAAGTACTTTATGTGGTAATCCCACTTAAAGTTGCAGTCTACCTCCACTCCGAGATATCGATAGACGTTCACTGCATCGATATACTCTGCGCAATCATCTGTCTGAGACGTCTCATGAGTCTTGTGCAAGCACTCGAAGCTATGGAACTTTATTGTTATTGGTGTACTTATCATGTGGTACAGACGGATATGCATTATCTTCGTTTTCTTCGAGTTTATAATAAGACCATTGTCATGGCACCATCGCAGGATATTGTCAAACTCTGTTTGCATTATGTGAGTGGCTTGGTTGATATCCTTGTCGCTTACAATTATGGCTGTATCATCGGCGTATTGGAAGCCGACGCTGTTTTTTAGCACAGAGAGCATATCGTTCACATATATGATAAAGAGGAGAGGTCCCAGAATAGAGCCTTGAGGTACACCAAATTCAACATTTTGTGAACAGCTATAGCTATTCGAAATTTTTACCTTGAAGTCTCCGTTCCGAAGGTAACTCGCAAACCAATCCAATGTTCGACCACGAATACCTATCTTCTCCAGCATTTTAATGATTTTGGTATGGCAAAGCGTGTCAAAAGCTTTCTTAAAATCTACAAAGATCACCAGCGAGTGAAAGTTCTTATTCAGACTGCAGTTTATATTATTAGCAAATTCACTCAGTAATTGGTTTACATTTCGGTTTCTCAGGAAACCATACTGGTTCTTATTTATAATATTGTATTTACTTATATAATCTTGCATCCTTCTCGCCATCACTTCTTCCAACACCTTGTCAATCGCTGGTAGTATGGAGATAGGCCGATAGTTCGAAACATCGGTTTTCTTCCCGGACTTATAGATAGGTCGTACAATGGCCGTCTTTAGTTTTTTCGGAAATTGACTTTCCTCCAAGGACTTATTTACCAATTGCGTGACTGTAGGTGCTAAGACACTTGAGTTGTGTTTAAGGTCTTTAGCCCGAATATTATCTGCGCCCGGTGATTTGTTTGCGTTCATCCTGTTCAAAATGTTCATTATTTCGGTTTCTGATACGTGTCCAAGAAACATTGATTGGGTTGTACTCGGTTCTCTACCACTATATGTTTGAATGTTGCATTCAGTAACAACTCGACCAATGGCGGGCACGCTTAAGGTGCAAACTGGTTGGAATTAGGACGTGTTCCTTGCTCTGCAAGTGAGCCGTAGGAGAAGGAAGGAACCATGCCTTCTCATTTCCCGGCATGTCACCGTGATCAGGTCGCCAGATGAGAGATATATTGAGCTGGCCTTCTAATGATGGTAGCTCGGCCCGGCATTTCTCTACAGGTTTGGAGTGTGTGGTATAGGAGGCAATAGCTTTGATGGCAGCTTGGCTATCAATACATCTAGCCACCTTTTGTGTTGGCCTGACGACAGGCTCCGCTGGAAAAGCACTGGAGTTATCTGGCAGTCTAGGCTTTAGATATGTTGAGGGAGTCTGAGAACACATCTGAATTCCTGTACCCTGTCTTCGGTGGAAATTGCCGAGTCCTTGCACTTCTAGCTTGACATAATAGTCTTTTCAATCCCGAGCTTGCTGCCTTGATTGGGCCATGGGCGATTTCGTAGTGTTCCATGTGCTTTCAAATCCCACCAGCGATCTGCCGTAGTTAGAACCAGTCAAGGATAACATTAGCAATCGTGTACTAAATATGCTTCATCGGGGTTTTGTAAGGCCTTCCAAATAAGCGACGAGAGACTGATTGGTCTTAAGTCTTTGGGTAACTTTAATCCTATTGCATTGTCAAGAAATGTGCCCTCGGTTTAAGCACCCCTGGAAGATAAAGACCAGCTAGCGGATGATAAGACCTGCTACTCTTTGCAGCTGTGCAGTTGGGGCAATAAATGATAGCAATCACAATCGCATCAAAGCCAAGTGCCACACAAATTTAGGTCGCTGGAGAGGGCTCTAAACCAATCTAAATCTTATCTAATTTACGATAATCTGGTGATATGGAATTACTGACGTCTTCCACTCTCCTTTAGTGTATTCAAGGCGAGATCTTTAGAACACTACCCAAAGCCCTTTTCAAAACCTCTCCGAACGGAGTTACGAAAGACGAGCACACTCTCATACGCTAGTTCCACTGTTGTTTGAAGTGCTTAAGCTTATATATCGCTCATGGAGTCACGTAACGAATTGGGTCACTTGATATGGGGGCCGATCAAGAAACAAACGAACACAAGTGCTTTCTGTTTACCCAGCAAACAGAACCACTCCGAGGCTATTTAGGTGAACACTCGAAGACTGACTTCTAGCAAATAGTTCTTGTGTCAGCGTCGTTGCATTGTGTTCGTGGAGTTAACTTCCTCCTTCAAGGTGCAGTACTTGAGGAAACACTGCAATTCAGCGGTTTTCTGTTACGATGGATTGTGCGGAATCACTCTCATAGGTACACCCTACCAGTGATCTCCTTATCGTCACCAGATCTCTTATGTGAATCATGCCATCCTCTCCCACAATCAGTCACACAACATTTTATCTCGATGTGAATTACGTCTCTTTATCTATAAAACACTGATTACCTGTTGTGCTGTTTTCTTTGTTCCGGAAATCATTACTAACGAGATTTGTCACATCTTCAATTTCAACAAAAACAAATCACACACCCACACAACTCAACAGATTTCCCATTATTCAGTCATTTCGCCGTAATTAGACATCAGAGTCTGCTTATGAAAGTGTGGTTTACTCGACGATCCAGCTGGGTATGAAATTGAAAGGAAAAAAAGCACACAACAAAGCTGAAATAAAATAATTAGAGAGCTGCATGCTGTTCGAGTTTGACAGATGCAAACATCGGTTGCACTTTGCAACGATTACTTCTGGTTCTGGTGTTTTGTGTAAAGTACGGTCTAAATTCGTGTGCGGACAAAAAAATAATAATTTTATGGATTTCTCCGTGCCGGTGGTTTAAATTTAACGGTAAGCCCTTGTTTGACAGGTGACACATGTCACGGGAGGGAGACGTGCTGACAGGATTGTAAATTCCTTTAGATAGCTGGCCCGCTGACTTAGATTGGGTACTGGAACGACTTTTGTTTTTGCCAACTGTTGACTTTGAGGTGATTGGATCAAATTTATGGAAGACAATCAATTTTAGTTCGAAATAAGCAATTTTTGGTTATGTGACTAAGTACGATTTGAGTGTGTGAATTCCAGGAAGAACGTCGGTATTTTTCCCTATAGAAGTAACGTAGCTGAGTAGCTGCATGTGGTCTTTGCTTTTTGCACTTAGATAGACAGATAAGTGCGACTTTGAACTCGCGATTCATACAAATTCCGTTGTGTGTTTCCATCTCTCTCACGTCCCTTGCAACTGAAAAATCCGCGGCGAATTTAGCGGCAGCTGCCACCAAAAAACTCGTGACAAAAATGTCGTTACTTTCGTTAGGTACGTACGTTAACTTCTTTCGTCAATACTATCGAAACAAAAACATTTAAGAAAAAAATGTACTCCTGAGATTAGGATTAGAAAAGTGCCCAGCAAACAGTCTAAAAATTGTGCGTAAGCTAACCCGTGTCGGTGTTGATGATAATTTTTTGTGTATTTCCTCCAATTGCCGAAATTCCATTCAAAACGGAAACTAACTACGAAAGGAGGCAACAGTTTGGGCAACGTATGAAACCTTGATAGTAACGATATTTATTCTAGAGTAACGATTTGTTACAATCTGCATAATAAGCCAGTCGTTACTTAGTAACGAATTCATACGATGTGCCACATAATTGTTTTTCTTTAGATGTACACCCCTATTCTGGTTGTCGAAAATAGTGATGTGATGCTTGTGAGAAATTAGATATTTGGTATTTTGGCAAAAAGGCCACAAGTATAGTCAACATGATGCGTTTCTCGCGCTCAAAACAGCGTTTTTTTCCAAGTTGCAGAGCAAAAATGCATTACATATTGGGTATATAATTTAATTCGTGTGTTTTTTGTAACAAGTACACTACTATTACTCATCTTACCTATCTAAAGCTATGACTTTTCCAATGACACCTTTTTGCAATGACAGTAGCTTTCCAACGCATGTTCCAATGGAATAATACAAGTTACGCCATCTCTTAGCTAACCGCACAACTTAGCTTATAGATTTATGTTTTTCTCGATGGTTTCATTCAGCCCAACTAGAGTCGACTTGAAATACCGTTGATTTGAAGAGAAAAACTGCGGATACAGATGGTCCCAAATAGAAAGCGTCCATTCAAGATTGCGTTTGATTCATCTCGATGTGGTTCTCTTGTCAACTGCAGACTATGTTATGTTAGAGCGTGCTGTAGAAGACAGAACAACTTGGATAAATTCTTGTTGTAGTAATGTTGAGTTACCATTGCAGTCATTTGAAGAGAACTAGGCCAGAACCACATGCACAAAAAGGACAAACACAATCCCTATTTAATTTCCTTTACTATTGACTTTCAATGGCGAGCAGGTTTAATCATATTCTTTCTTTGTCAGTAAGATACGTTCAATTTTAAATTTGTTGTAAAATAATCTAATTTTTCACTTGTGTTTACCTATCCTGGTTCTACTCAACCAAAATACAATGCATTGTGCACACCTTCTAATAGAATTCATTAAGAAATGCCTCATATTCATGTTCAATCAGTCGGTAAACCTAACGTCCAAATAGTGACACAAGCAAACACATATCATGGATCAATTTCGTCTTGTTTACAAAGGACTTAGGATATTACTTGAAAGGAGTAACCATTTTTTTAACAACTAAACCGATTCCTCACCTAAGTCATAAGAGGCCCCTAGGATTTGGGCACGTTAGCCTACAACACAGTGACAGTCCACTGACAACCTATGCACATAACACCTCCACAACTTCTTCCTCCTAAGGCTCTACAATCGTAGGTGGATCTGGACCTCATCTAACATGCATCTTTAGGCAGCACGATCTCTGGCCAGATGTCTCCAGTTCCGAAAACTAAGTTAACCGAGGTCTCTTCGACTTAAGTGCGCCTCGTTGTGCTTGGTTCTGCTGCGTTGTCCTACAGTCTCAAAGTCGACGATTCTTCGGGTTGGAGCAATCTCAATAGGCTAACCATCTAAGGCCTTGAATGCGTAGATGCCTGGTTAGACTCATGTCGCTGTACAGCCCGTACAGTTTGAACTTTCTTCTTCAAATGCCATCATCGCATTGGAATGTTTCTCAAAAATGCCATGAAGCTTTTCATCCGCTCTTGATATAATGCATGCCTTTGTGCGGTAGAGCAAGACGGGGATAATCAAAGTTTTATACAGAGACAGCTTAGTCGTCTTAATGGTATAGTTGTCTACGGTGACACTTTGGGTCAGTCGACGACAGACCAATACTGCTTCCATTTCAACGCTCATCCACATCTTCCAACCACAGTCGACATAATTTATATGAACTTATTCAATCTAAAAAGTGTCACTTCACACAGTTTCGTTAAGTTTCGTTAATTGTTGCTCAATTAAGTGGGAGCAAAATGAATCGCTCGCTATACCTTCTGTTGAAATATTGCTCACGTTTCTAGAAACAATTCGGCAGTGTTTCTGACTGGCTGAGTTTCCCTTCCAACAGTCGATTAAAAAACCACAGCCACTAAAATGTGTACGTTCAAGGATGAGCTCCTTCCGTCGTTTCTGTCATCAGCAACTATTGCATCACATGTGGCATTACAAAAATGCAATAAATTTCAACAAATACCGCACCAAACTCACAATTGATTACCAAAGCCATCTCCCATCTGCCCACAATTTGCGCTCAATCAACCGTATCCCCGGGCCTTGATTTGAATCTGCATTACAATTGTCTCAGATGCATCAGCTCAAGCGGATGAATTGACAAAACTCAGTCAAGTTCAACTGATTAACGACCACGATGAGGAAATTGCACATTAAACCCAGCCAACGTCGAAGCTCCCAGCACCCCAATTGTGAGCGTTTTCATCGCCCACCGCGACAATGCCGATGTGTACTAGGTCATAAACCCAATGAGCCATGGCCACCTAGAGAGGTTCTGGCCGACTAGAGAATACGCACACAATTGGTTAACAGTTTGCACTTAATTGGGACAACAATTGCCGAGTCAAGTTCAGAGCACAAAAGAGGCGCGGGGCGGCGCACGCGTTTCGAGGACGAGACGCCTGAGTGACTTCGATCGTCTGTCTAGATTTATTTGTTTTCTATAAACCGGGTAATTGCTCGGTATTGGGCATTCTGACGGAAAATGCAATCGGCTCTTTGTCTTTGGTGACGTTTCGTGAACACATTTGCTGTTCAAGAACTGATAACCGCCACAGGCACACACTGACGTTGGAATTATCTGATTGTCTTTGTATCTCGTCAACGAATCTTATCATCTCTGCATATCAGATTGAAATGACGTCTTCAGACCCGTCGTGACTTTGGAGGGCTCACACTCGTGGTTTGTTTACTCGGGCCTTATGGGTCCAATTTTGCCTATCGGTGTAGTCAAAAGCAGGTCGTGATAAGAATATACGTTTTTTTCTAAGCCCTCTGCCGCCGGTGTTTTGTTTTTCATCTAGCACGTAGTTTTCCCAGTTAAACGAGCACTAGCTAATTTAATGTTCGGTTCTAATGCGGAGGAACACGTTCGAATTGCTGGTAAGTTGCCAACGATGCGGAATGGGTTACGTGATTTCTTGCAACTTACAAGCGAATTGGGTGTAACAACCCGTTGATCGATCCTTGCGCCGTGATTATTCAAGTGCTTCTGTTCGTCTGAATGTTGCATAGGATCGGTGATTCATTTAAATTTTCGAAAAAAAAAGAAATTCTAAGACGGAGGCGAGAAATGCGCCCATTACGTGATCGAATCGGTTGTATGGAAGTTGAACAATGAAATAATGAGTGTTTTTGATCGTGCAGGGTCGTCCATTTTGTGGCTATAGATTTCGATCTAATTCAACACGTTGTTTGTATCTTGCCATTATGAATGGAGCATGTATATTTCGCGTATTCTTCACTGAGGTCCTTGCAGAAATCGCCACCGATTACTTCATACCAGGTTTGCTGAGAGGATCGTAATAAAAGATCAAACGTAAGACGAACTTGGTGGCCATCAATTCACAAAATTGTCATATACCTCGTTAAGGACATTGTTCTTCCTATACAGCAAAAACGGATCGGTGAAACCACATGTCCTTCAAGTCCACATCTTTAATTTGCTGCTAAACAAATTTTGGTCGCCAATTGACTAGAATAGCCACTTTCAGGGCTCCGCATAAAAGGCTTATTTTTTTATTATTCGACTACACTTGCATTTTAGGAGGGGTTTGTCGTGAGATAAATTTGATGCTAGGAGTTTGCTTCAAGGCTGAGAAATTACGTGCTAGAGAGATGTAAATTTTAAATTTCGATAAAGTGCAACCCCAATTACAGCACCAATTGCACATCACTCAGCGACGTTTTTTGGAGGCGGTCATCCTTCATTGGTTACATGAGGATGAAGATAAGGATTTTTGTTGACCTATCCTTATTTAAGGAGTGTTGTGGGTCGAGGTGGACATAGCTTCACCCAACAATTCTCTCCAGTGACGAGGATATCTGACTAGATCTTCTAGCTGTGCATACCAAGTTCGTTGACGTTCTTCACTTGTGTGTGCCACTTAAGAGCCGTGACGCAACATTGGTTGAAAGGCTTAAGGTGGAAGTACGTGTTCGCCGAGTCTTGTCACTGAACAATTTGATAGTCTAAACTGAATCTTCTTGCAATAAGGGCAACTGAAGACATCTACAACAACTATATGTGGTACGCTCAGATGGTAAAGGATGTCGACCATAATCCATACGCAATGCGCTTGGCGGCTATGGCGTTGTGGGTCTGTGCGACAAGAAAAAATGTGGCCCCATATCTTTTGGAGTCACTCGCAATGCTTAAGGGGCAGAAATGTCTAGAAAAGGCTTCCAAAACATGTTCCGTTCTGAGGTCCCTTCTAGTCGTGATAGAATAAAATAAATAAAGCACGAACAACACGAGTGCTTGTTGTACAAGCTAAGCCCGTCTCTTGGCTGTAGCGCCAACCATATTATTGTTGCGCGAATGCGATTGTTGCTGCCATTTCTTCAGACTTGAGAACATGAAGCCGTAGGATGTTAGGGAGAATGTGCCAGATGGAGTTGTAGTTCGAACCCAATTCAGGGATTCTTGCCATGGTGACTAAATGCCTGTGCACCCTTGTGCCTTGTCGAGAGTGAGCAATCGCAGCATCAATCGCGCGATTTTATAATTTTCACGTAAAATATCATGTACCCTCGAAGCTGTCTAGAATTGTCTACAGCCTCAATCACCTCACGCAGTTTGATTTTATGACCATCCAATTTGATCGATCGAGTCCAGAGCCTGACGACGTTTTTTAGGCGTTCCAAATATTAGGCGCCAGTCATGCTACGACAACCACAACAGAACTCGCTAAACTACTTCGTAACCATTCCAGTTGATGGTGCAGAGTCTCTGTGACGTATTTGGCACGTTTGGCGTTGATAATTATTTGGACTCTTTTACATTTTTATTCAAGTTTACTAGGTAAACTATTTTGAATGGTAACACAACCACAGAATAAATGACTCAGATCGCTAGAAACTTGATTAATCAATTAAAATTGACAGTTGATGGAAGCTGTGTTGCATTTCAAGTTATTGCGGAAGAAATATGCAAACAGTCTTCTTCTTTGATTGGCGCTACAGTCCGGGGTGGACCTGGGCCTCAACCAACATGCCTCTCCAGCCAGCACGATCTTTCGCCAGCTGCCTCCAGTTGCGCACACCAAGTTGGTTGAGGTCCTTTTCCACTTGTGTGCGCCATCTGTTGCAACTGTTGCGCTGTCCCAATGGCTCGGTGTCGAAGACTCTTCGGTCCGGAGCTGTGGTGTCCATCCGCTCTACATGACCTAGCCATATTAAGCGTTGAATCCGAAGACGCTTAACCAAGCGCATGCCGCTGTACAGCCCATACATTTCGTGGTTGAACCTTCTCCTCCAAACGCCATCAACGCAAACAGGACCAAAGATCGTACGCAGAACTTTTCTCTCGAAACAACCAAGAGCTCCTTCATCCGCTTTCAATAGCGTCCATGTCTCTGCGCCATAGAGCAGGACTGTGATGATCAGGGTTTTATGTAAGCCCAATTTAGTGTTTCGAGAGATGGCTCTGTTACTCAATTGCCTCTTGAGCCCAAAGAAGCAGCGATTGGCAAGAGTAATTCTCCGCTTGATCTCGGTACTGGTGTTGTTGTCCCTATTTGCTCCAGAGCTGAGTTAGCCGAAGTCCTTGACTACCTCGAAGCTTTTGCTGCCCATTGTGACGGTCTGTCCGAGACGTCGATGTTGTGCGTCCTTCCGTGATGAAAGCATGTACTTTGTTTTGCCCTGGTTTACTGTTACCTTTTACCCATTTTAGCTGCTTCCGCTTCAATGCCAGCAAACGCCTCATTGACGGCTCGCTGTGTTCGTCCAATCACGTCAATGTCGTCCACGTAAGCAAGCAGTTGAACGAACTTTTGGAAGATCGTTCCTCGGGTATTTACGTTAGAGTTTCGCACGATCTTCTGAAGTATGATATTAAAGAAGTCACATGACAGCATGTCGCCTTGCCTAAAACCTTTTTTGACATTGAAGGTCTCGGTGAGTTCGTTACCGACCTTGATGGAGCAGCAAGAGTTCTCCATCGTCATCCTGCACAACCTGACGAGTTTGGCAGGAATGTCAAAACTAGACATGGCGCTGTATAGCTCGTCTCTATACACGCTGTCACATGCGGCCTTGAAATTGACAAATATTTGGTGGGTGTCGATCTGCATCTCTTGAGTCTTTTCCAGGATCTGCCGGAGTGTAAATATTTGGTCTATTGTGGACTTTCCTGGCCTGAAACCGCACTGAAATGGACCTATCAGGTTGTTGACAAAGGGTTTCAGGCGTTCTCACAAAACGGCAGAGAGTATCTTGTACGCGCTGTTAAGGAGGCTGATCGCCCGATAGTTGGCGCAGTCAAAGGGCTCTCCTTTCTTGTGGACCGGACAAACGGCGCTGAGATTCCACTCATCGGACATGCTTTCCTCCGACCATATCTTATAGATGAGCTGGTGCATGCGCCCAACCAGATCATCTCCAGCTGCTTTAAACAGTTCCGCGGACAATCCATCCGCTCCAGCAGCTTTGTTCGACCTTAGTCTCGATATCGCTACCTTGACTTCGTCTAAGTCGAGGGGACGGAATTCGTGTTCATCATCGTCCAAATTAAGTGAAAATTGAGTGCAAACAGTCACAGGCTTATAAAAACGATCCACGTAATTAGGTGATATGCGTAGTCATTGTCAAGACGACGTCAATGGAACATTATTTGAAAAGTTCAGAATTTCGTCGTAGTCGATTTTCCTGAGCCATGTTACTTTGATATTTGTAACGTCAACCATGGGATTTATTTTAAGAATTAGGTCTAATATGGGTGGCGCTACAGCTCGTAGAGGACCAGGGCCTAGCTTCACAGCAACCACTCGTGTTGTGCGTGCTATTGTTCTCTCACGAGTCCAAGGGACCTACAGTTGAATGCCGAATCCGAACGGCTTTTTTTGAGAAGTTTTTTTTCTAGACAGGAAATACTCTTTGAACATGGTCAGTAACTCGAAAGAGGTGGGGCCGTGAAAATTATTTCTGTCGCTCAGAGCTGGTATCGAACCTATGACGTCGAGGTTGGGGTCGACGCACATACCCACAACGCCACGGGCCATCAGAATTAGGTCTGCTTATGGTTTTTCTTCTTCGTCTTCATCACCGTGACCAGCCCTAATTTTTCATAAATCCTATGGTTTTCCCTCTTCTCGAGGCTACTCCCAACGGCACTAGTATTGTCTTTAAATCTGCTAGTAAGAAATATGCCCTCACGGACTTCGATTCCGCAGAATATAATAAATACACTATACAAATAAATCATAACAACATTCAAGCAAAACGAAAAAAGGTGCATTACAATCACTTCTGACATGTACTGCTGACAATCACTTATTATGCACAACTTGTTTCTGCTGAACTCATGAGATGCACTTTTCGAGGTTGTGTAAGTCCGTTTACATGACTAACTTAAATTGCAACACTGGGAATTCCTTTGTTTACGTTCTTGTAATTCTGAACCATGCGCACTGACTAGAACAAAAAGTCACCACCCACCCACGTCAATGGCTCCAACTTACATCGAACAATGAACTTATCAGGGGAAATGCACGCAACTTTATCTACAGACACTTCAGAGAAATTAAAGCGTAGTCTAGAAACAATGTCGATGACAGACTCATTCGCAGATAAAGCTTCGGAGGAAGTCTCCAATAAAAGACTAAAGGTGTTCCTTAATTGTTGGAATCATAAACATTGTTTGACACATCCGAGCCAAATGTAAAGAGATCATAAAATTTGGTTTGTAGGACAATTCGCGTAAGTCCTATGTCACAGATAAATTAAGAGAAGATCAAATAGTAAAGGGGAACGTGATATATGATCTGACAGTGACTCTGATCAGATGAAGCGAACAGCCATGTGGGCTGCCAATGTCAGGTTTGCCAACTCTCATGGAGATTTGGCACAAGTGCACTTCCACGTTAAAATGGGTCTATTGATAAACCAAAGCAAAACAAAGTACATGCTGTCATGACTAAAGGACGCAAACATAGACGTCTCGGACAGAGCGTCATATTGGGCAGCAGAAACTTTGAGGTAGTCAAGGACTTCGTCTACCTAGGCTCTGGAGTAAATAGGGACAACAACACCGTACCGAGATCAAGCGCAGAATTACTTTTGCCAATCGCTTCGTCATTGGGCTCAAGAGGAAATTGAGTGACAGAGCCATCTCTCGAAACACCAAATTGACTTTGTATAAAACTCTGATCATCCTAGTCCTGCTCTATGGCGCGGAGACTTGGACGCTATTGAAAGCGGATGAAGAAGCTCGTGGTTGTTTTGAGAGAAAAGTTCTGCGTACGATCTTTGCTCCTGTTTGCGTTGATGTCGTTTGGAGGAGAAGGTTCAACCACTAACTGTGCGGGCTGTACAGCGGCATGCACCTAGTTAAGCGTCTTCGGATCCAACGCTAAAGATGGCTAGGTCATGTAGAGCGGATGGACACCACAGCTCCGGACCGAAGAGTCTTCGACACCGAGCCATTGGGACAGCGCAACAGAGGACGTCCTCGCACTAGATGGCGCACACAGGTGGAAAAGGACCTCAACCAACTCGGTGTGCGCAACTGGAGGCTGCTGGCGAAAGATCGTGCTGGCTGGAGAGGCATGTTGGTTGAGGCCCAGGTCCACCCCGGACTGTAGCGCCAATCGAAGAAGAAGCAGTGCACTTCCACGTACTTGGGATGCCTTGAAAAAGGATAATGTGTGTTATTCGGTTGGAAATCGATCATCGTTCTTGTAGAAGTAGAGATGACATTGTTGCCGCTTACAATCTACGATGTGGTGGTCGAGTGCATTGACTCCTACGGTAAGTGCCTAGGTAGACTGCTGTAGAAGCAAGGACCACGTCCAAATTTGAGCTAAATGTCATGCTTAGCCAGCTAAGTCGCTTCGTGATAAGCACCAACTGGGCTTAAGAGCAGTAGACCTCCACTTTCGCTGGTACCAAGGGGGCCTTAAGTGGCCTAAGTATGAATGCTCTTTGTCAGTCTCTAGAACATAATCTGTTCTCACCTAGGCATAATGCCACCGGCATATGCGAGCAGTTGCCAGATTTGTGGAAGATCGCGCCTCTGTTGTTGACGTTTGAGTTCCGCACGATCTTCTCGAGAATGATGTTAAAGAAAGAGCGTTAATACAGTGCGTCGCCTTGTCTAAATCCTTTTCTGACATCAAAGGTTTCGGTACAATCTTTACCGACCTTGACGGAGCGTCGGGCGTTCTCCATCGTCATTCTGTAAGGACGGACGAGTTTTGCAGAGATGCCAAAGCTGGACAGGGCACTGTTTAGCTCGACTGCATGAATACTGTCATACGCGGCTTTAAAGATAGGTGGTGGTTATCAACTTGAGACTACTGGGTCTTTTCCAGGATCTGCCGTAATGTGAATATTTGGTTAATAGTTGATTTCGCTGGCCTGAACGCGCACTAATAAATGACCAATCAGGCTGTTAACGTAGGGTTTCAGGCGTTTACACAGAACGGCAGAAAAGATCTTCTACGATATATTTAGGAGACTTATCCCTCTATAATTGGAAGAGTTTAGAGAGTCTCCTTTCTTTCGGATCGGGCATACGATGCTCAGATTCCATCCGTCACACATACATTTGGAGGTTGGATCAGGAATGACAGCCCAAAATGGAAAATATCAGAAAAAGGCGGGTTGCTTGGGGGTGCCCTCTCTCTTAGAGAGTGGCCTCTTATGTCAAATTTTTTATACTGGTGTAAGTGGCTTTTTGACCAATTATTGTGTAGACACCCATCATCCGAGCAGATATTGCAGATAAGTTGGTGCACCTTACCAAATCATCACCAGCTGCTTTGAAAGGCTCGGCGGGCAGTCCATCGGCAACAGCAGCCTTTTTGGACTTCAGCTTGGCGATTGCTGCCGTCACTTTCCATGTCAGGACGAGAGGGCGGCATTCTTGTCCATAATCGCCTATATTCGATGGATTATTCTGCCTGACAGCGGTAATTTGGTTGTCATCGCCGTTAAACAGTCTACAGAAGAGGTCTTTCTGTAATTTTAGCATCGACTGCGATACTTTGACTCTTTGACTCTTTATCCTGCTCCTGCTAGGATACGATGTGTGTGTGAAAGCTTTTGCTGGTGATTCTTTGTTGGGGAAGACTGTGCCCCGAACTATGAGCTCATGAGGAGGTCTCTTTGGATAGATTATTCCGACGGACAGCGGTATTTTAGTCGTCATAGCTGCCATACAGTCTGCGGAAGTAATAATAATAATATGGTTGGCGCCACAGCCCATAGAAGGCCAGGGCGTAGCTTCTCAGCAACCACTCGTGTTGTGCGTGCTAATGTTCTTTCACGAGCGAAAGGGACCTACAGTTTAATGCCGACTCCGAACGGCCAAGTTTGAGAAGCTTTTTCTAGACAGAAAATACTCTTTGAGCATTGTCAGTGACTCGAAAGAGGTGGCGCCGTGAAAATTATTTGTTGTCGCTCAGAGCAGGAATCGAACCTACGACGCCGAGGTTGGAGTCGACGCACATACCCACAACATACCCACATCAAGTCTGCGGAAGTCGTGTTTCCAAATTCCCAGCTATAATTCTACTACTAGGTCTCCATCCTAATCCCTGCAGGCTTCCGTTCAGTTTTTGAGAACTTGACATGTTCTCTTTGCCTGTTGATTACACGAATACCTAGGCACGGGGACTATTTCCTGTGCTATTTCTTAGCACATTCCATCCTCCGCTTGTAGCTTCTCGAATTTATCCGTGTTCGACAAACATACAAAACGAATACGTCTAATTTTGACAAGTGTAAATATTGAAAAGACAAGACCAGCTATAGCTTAGAGTTCTTATGCTTTTTCTTCGCTTTTTTTTCGGCGCTACAGTCCAGGGTGGACCTGGGCCTCAACCAACCTGCCTCTCCAGCCGGCGCAATTTTTCGCCAGCTGCCTCCAGCTGCGCACACCAAGTTGGTTGAGGTCCTTTTCCACTTGTGTGCGCCATCTCGTGCGAAAAGTTCTTATGCATACTTCACATCCTTCAAGGCGTCTCCTTGTGACATCTGCTGCAATCAGTGTCAATGAAATTCGCACAACTCAAAATTGTCATTCAATGTCAGTGTCCATTGCTTCCCCATTGAACCGATTACAGAGCAACGTATGAACGTGCATCTAAACATACACACTTCTGAATTGCGACAATCTAACACTGTCATCAGGGAAATCACAACAAGTCTGTTGTTGATTTAGAAAATAAACAAAGTCTTTAATTTAATGAAATGTGAGCCGCCCATTAGCTTCGCCCGTTGTCATAGGAGTAACGTTGATTGTCGTTTGCAAAAACAACACACACACACAAGTAAGCACCCTCAGTCGGCATTCAAATTCGCTCGCCTTTCGTGACGGCTTGTGTCAGAGAGGCGAACGCATTAAATTGCACATCGCATTCAATTGTTGATAAATTTTCAGTGTTTTTTATTTCGCTTTTGTCAGCAAATCATGTTCGTAGCATGTGCAAACACATTTAACAAGCTATCGCTTGACTTCCGTTTCGATTGTTGGGCCGAAGCGTAGCTTAAAGTGGGTTTCGCGGATTTATCTTGGAACTTGTGGTGGACCCATGGGAAGTGTTCCATGGGAACTAGTTAATCGCGACGGATCGTTGTTGACCTTGATTTGTTAACGGGCAAAAATTCAAGTGTTTATACACGTGCTGGATACAAGTTCATCCAAACACTCTCGGTATTCAAATAAAAGGTCCAGCGTCGATTCTGGACACAAGAATTTACATATTCTCCATAACACTTCCATCGACTCTCTGGCAACGCTGAACTTGGCGCCAGGGTCGATTCTGGACACAAACATTAAATATTTACGCCAACGCTTCCCTCGACTCTCTGGCAACGCTGAACTTGGCGCCAGTTGACAGGAAGCCGGTGGCTTACGGTGGACGCGTCACTGACACAGACTGTAACGAGCATGCTTTTCGGCATCAAATTGAAGGTCCTCTTCAAATCTTGATAGGGTGCACAGTACGCGTAGAAGTTGGACCCATGTCCACAATGGTTATTGAAAATCCCACGCATTTATAATGAGTCACTGATTTGTCTGATTGTGTAGACTGCTGCAGACATCACTGAACCACTCTTGCACTTAGTCACTACAGCAGTTGCATGGGGCTTGCTATCGGGACCTCATAGTCGGGATTCTTTTGATAATATGAATGCAGGCGACATGTGGTTTCAACCAGCCAATTAATGCATGCGTCATTTCCTCATCATGTAATTTCCCGTTTCGCTGATCAGAATTCGCTGTCCGTACGATTTTTTCAAGCCGCTGGGATGTGTAAAGGCAAATAACCTTTTTGATCCTGTCTGCCAGGAAGGGAAGACGGCATGATCCTCTAGTGGCTGATCGGGGCATTTATATCATTTCTCAGCTCTGAGAGGTGTGCACCTAGAGCTTTCTTCTATTGTTGTTCCGAAGACGCGAACACTTTGCGGTTCTGTCGTCTTCTCGCCTCCATGCAAGGAGGCTGTAATGCGACACACTCAGCAGGAGTGAATGTAGTTCACAAGGGAATTTAGTTATCGAAAACACTGGTTACCTCACTTGAACATCAACCCTCTTGCTGAGTGCGTCGCATTACAGCCTCCTCGCATGAAGGCGACCGCCAAGTGATCGCGTCTTCGGGACAACGACAGAAGAAAGCACTAGGTACACACCTCTCTGAGCTGAGAAATATGTCATAAATGCCAACATGCCCACGATCAGCCACGAGAGACCAGAACGCTGAATTATACAAATTCAATTTAGATAGCCGCCACCTATAGTGCAAACCAAATCCTGTTCTTTATGTCCGCCAACTTAGAAGTGAACATTCACTCCTACGCTGTTCCTAACAGGCTCAGTATGGAGTCAGTCCACGTGACCTACATAACCCAGCCACTTCAGGCGTTGCATTCGTAGACGTCTGTCTCGACTCTTGTCAAGATGCACTCAATGGAAACAGGACCAAATATGACACGCATAATGATGCTCTGGAATGGATGAAGCACTTCTTTACGCCCATAAAACTGTTCTTTCTTGTGAACCGTAGAGTTAAACAGGATGTCTGTAGATCAAATTGGTTCCATAGTTGAACTGCCTCTTGAGCCCAAGGAAACAACGGTTGGTAAGAGCCAACTGAGTGCTGACGTTATTAGACCGATTTAGACGAAGTCGCTGATAACGTCAAATCTTCAAGAAGCAACAGCAGGCAGCTGAAATGCACATCGATTGAAGTACAGCTCCTGTCTAGAGGCACTTACTTACTTACTTCTCAGGCCGACGACCCATGGATGGTCTGAATCTGAGCAATGGCCGCCGATGACGGTCCTGGGCACGCTGCTTCCAGTTATCAAGACTAAGCTTTCTTGCGTCCCAACGATGAATAGGTCTTTGTACCGGAGGTTCAGTCTCCCTCTCGTCCTTGAAACAAGAGCGCAAGACCTACGCTCGGTGTGACCAATCCAGTGAAGTCGCCTTCCGTCACTGCAAGATCCAGGCTGCTTTTGACTGAATGTTAACAAGTTCCGCTTTGACAGCCCGTTGCGTTCGACTGTGTTTGATAAGAGTACTTTTACACGAACTAATTTCGACAGCAAGCTTTTCCATCTTGTTGTTCCTCAAGGGAAGTGAAGCTTTTCCTATGTCTCACCTCTCTTGCCAACAAGATGAAAAAGCTTGCTGTCGAAATTAGTTCGTGTGAAAGTACTCTAACAGGTCGCCAGAAAGATGGCGCCACTATCGTGCGCCTGTCGATCTTGCACGATCATCTGGAGAAGGATTTTGAAGAAGACATGTGTACGTTCAAACTCTTGTCTATAACTTTCCTGAGGTCTAGTTGAGTTCGTTACTGGCCACGGTGGAGTAGAGAGCTTTCTTCATCGTTATTCTGCACAATCTGACTGAACTCTTGCGGGAGTGAGCTTGGCAGGAGTGTCGAAGCGTATCTGTTATATATCGGCAATGCCAAATCAACACTTCCAATTTCTTTTCTATGGTCTGTTGCATTGTGAAGATCAGGTCTCCTGTGGCCTCCCTCGCATTCAATTCACACTAATTAGGACCAGCCAGACTGTCAAGGAACACCTTCAGACGAGTAGACCTCTTACACTTGATAACCCAGCCAACCTCCCTTCCTGTCCAGCCTAAGCTGAGATAAGCTGATCAGATCATTCCTGAATGACTCCTCGCATGTAATCTCGCAAGATGTTCGTTAATTTTCTTAAGCAACAAGTAAATACGGATTTCTTTTCCCCCTCTAGGGATAAAGCATCCCTTTAAACGATTGTTTAAATAGTGCGTCCCGACTGCATTCCCATCGGCATCCCATGCACCCACAAGAGTCCCTTCAGGTAGGGAGAGCGGCAAAACAAAACACAAAATATAACCTGCGTCCTATCAGGAACGAACCGTCATAAAACCGTATCAGTGCCGGTTGTTGTTGTGCCAGTTAGGCGGCGAACAATGAAGTAAGACCATGTAACAGGGAGTTCTGCGAAGTGTCCAGTCTTATCGCATCTACCTGCATCGCCGCCTATTCACCGGAGGCATCTCTTTCCCATCAGTCTGAGGCTGCACTCCATGTTTCCCTCGTGCCCGGGTCACTCGATGATTCGTCTCGTCGCGACTCGACTCATCAATCGAGGATGAGAAACTGCTTCAAGTGAATACTTGGCCGAATTCAGTTGCGGTTAAGTGATCGAACGAAGAGGATGCACCCTTCAATTGCCGTTCAGATTAGTTAGTGTCGTTGGGTCAAGATTTGCATGCCGGGACTGAATCGACGATTTTTGTGGGAATGACTTCAGCCAGAGTCCGGGAGTTGCTTGTGCTAAGAGTGCCCCTCAATTGGCCGCGCGGCCGCTGCGGTTCAAGTGAAGAGTTTAATTCAATTAAAGACGACCGATAACAGCGTGTGTGTGTGTGCATGTGTGTGACTAACTGGAATTGTGTGTTTTATCTTGCAAAACATTTGTTCTCTTCACAGAATGGATTTACGTGTTGTTATACTGCAGATATCCTTCATCACAATACTGGCGAGGATGATGGCCTTTGGATTCGTCAGCCAGGACGAGCGGAAGTGCAAGTACCTCAAAATGGACAGACTCCTCAAGATCCGGTGCTTCGACATGAATCTGAAGGAAGTGCCCCAGTACCTGAGCACATCTGTTGAGGTAAGTCTTGGCTCCCAAGGGCATTTTTCTCGTAATCTTCCTACAATTGCCTTGGCACTTCGATCGCGGTCTACGTGCAGAGCAACAACATGACTTGAATGTATCGCGAAGACAATCATCTTATTTGTGTCACCCCAATTGAGCGGAGGTCAGTGCGTCGTCGTGGTGGACGGCGGATGTCGTAACACAGAAGTTCTTGCTTGAGACTGTGTTCTTTTCTCATCAACGCCCTCCAATTGAAATTAATTAAGCGGACAATAAGCCGCTCAGAATGACATGCCGCATGCCACAAAATGGAGATCACAAGTAACGATCACACCGACCGCGACACAGGGTGATGCGGTGAATTTATTGTAACTAAATTCATGCATTGTGGGGATGGCACTTGGCTGCTAACTCCCGATCTGATCTCGATCTTGTCGCATCGAAAGGCGGAGATAGCTTGACAGTGACCATGTGACACTTGTCAGCGTTGTGTAGCCATGGACTCTATATAAGGGTCTGCATTCTGGAAGCACTTGTACTTGACACATCATCGCGATCAGTGATCTCTGATCAGCAGTCCCAGTTCTGTCGTTAGAAACCAGAATTTTCTCAAGCGACGATCATGACATCGTGGCCAGTGGGAGGGTGCAGGTGCTACCATCTTCGGTTTATATCTTCGGTTACCATTTAAATGGTCAATGATTGTCAACAGCCGGCTACCTAAAGCGAGTTAAAGTACTAAATCTTGGCAGATCAGT